>CM053783.1:472263608-472863608 GCA_028749045.1 Cupressus sempervirens | reverse complement strand
CTTATGAATGTTCTTTATCATTCCCCTCTCTTAGTCTACTAATGAGATTTCTCTTGAAAAAGATCCTTTTTATGCCAATCACCAATTTTATTATGTGTGTTTGTCTATTTTCATTTAGTCTATTGATGAGATTCTTCTTAAAGAATATCCCTCTCTGATGTCAGTCACCAATTTCCCTAACTCTATTTGTCTACTATTATCCCTCTATTGAAAAGATTTCTTATGAATGCTCTTTCTCATTCCCCTTTGAATTCTCTATGCTACAATAAAATAATGATAGTCTTCCTATGAAGTGAATGAAGAGGTCTTTATGACTATACTTATCACACTTATATCTTAGGTTATGAATGCAAGGGTCATCAAAGACAAAATACTCATTGATTACTTAGCATGAGAAGGATCTCTTGCATGAAAAATTCTAGTCATCCTAGTGTTTATGATCTAATGCTTATGTTCACTTGCTACATTAATAGGAAAAGGTATTTTGGTCATTCTGGCTTCTTGTGCCTTAATGCTTACATTTAATTCTGATAAAACTATGATAAATGTCATATTCATATTCTCGTTATTGTAATTTCAGTGGGGATTGTATGACATTGGGTGGCCTTAATAAAATTCTCTATGATAAAAACTATATCTTAAAAGTTCAATAACCATTCCAAGGTATTACATCTAGCATAGGATGGCTTTTATACTAAAGTTGCATTAGAACATGATCTTAGTTACTTCTTTAACTGCATTCTTTGATTTGAGAGGTTGATGGTTTTGTTAGCATGAATGTTGATGCTATCACTATGGAGGAGCATTGTAGAACATTGATATGATGAATTCATGATTGTGTTTGTCATTGATGACAACATAGTAGCAAGTTTTTGAAGACTGACAGAATAGCAAATTGTGACCTTTCTATTAAGAACAATGCATTACTTATTTATTGATGTGCAACTTTCAAAGTACACTACAATATGTTTTTGTTACAATGGTAAGTGCACAGAACCTAAATTGATAGTATATGAAAGATATTATTGATCTATAGAGAAATAGTTCCTATTGTGTGATTGTTGCAGTTCATCAAAAATGTAATGAAAGGTTGCATAGTTGACTAGAGATAGTATATTTTCTTGTGATGATGTCAAAGAATGTGCATGTACAAAAGTTGCATGAGTAAAAATTTTATTATGACTATGAGCCAATAGGATTAATTAAATGTGTATTCATATAATTGACATATTTTGATTAAGTGGGAAGCTAACTCAATGATTTATTATTGGGCATGGTATAAAGGAAAGATATTTTATGTGTTTAACATAGAGAATACATGAGACTTGAAAACTATTGAGGAAGTGGAGTCCTAAAGAAGTAGAGTGATTTACCTATGCATGTAAGTGACCTTAAGGTTTATTGTTATTGAGAACTAAGTTCTAGATCTGATTGCATGGTCTCAAGAAGAAGAAGTTTGATGTATTGGGGGTAAAAGCACAGATCTGTGTCACCATTTGTGATATCAAAACCTATTTTGGTCAAATTTTATTTCTCTATCAAAACTCAATTTTATTCAAAAACTAAAAATACACTTTTATAGATCTTAGATTCAATATCATCATTATATAAATTTTTGAGTGTTTTGATTAGTTATAATATGTTAGAATTTCAAAATATTATCAGTCGATATTTCAACATTTCAGAAGATGCTCACTTAAAAATGGGAAAAGAATAGTAAATCATACCAAAAAAATAAAAATATTATATTTATCTCTAGAGCAGAGAGTCTTCTTCATGAATATGTAATTTTTTCTCAAGAAGGTGTAGATTTGGTTGGGAAGTTTTGACGGGAGGAAAAAACTATTGGCTTCTAAGAAGGTTGAGCTTGAGTACTTATAACAAAGAAAATATAGATCAAAAATAACTATTTCTTTTTTTGTGCACTAGATATAAATGTCATATATAAGATATTTTCAAATCAAAACAAAAAATGATGATTTGCATTTTATTTTTTGACAGGAACTACACCCTATACTTTTTATAGTTAAAAAAGGGACTTCAAAGTAAAAGAAATGAATAAATTCTTACTCAAAAAAAATTGAAAAAATGATAGGCATAAATTTCATCCAATTCTACACATTTCACCAGTTTACATAATTTTTAAATTCTAAACACAAATACCATTTTTTTTGTCATTAATGTTGAACTGTCGCATTTTGATATCACGCTTCTTCATAAAAGGTGACACAAGTTTGTGCTTTTACCCTTGGATAGAGGAAGAAGTAGAAGCTTGTTTCACATCTATTATTCTAAAAGGAATAGTACTGAGGTCAATTAGATAGTAAGTTCATTGATCTGATCCTGAAGTTTCTTGAACAGTGGGTTCAACTATCTTCTACAACTCCTGATAGGGTTGGCACAACTCCTAATAGGGTTGGAATCTCCTAATATGGATTCAAAGTCTCCTAATAGGGACTCTTTTTGCTAAATTTTATAATATACTCCTAACTATTTGCATTAAGTTATGTTTTCCATTAGTGACAACACTTATTCATAATTATGTATGGTTACCAAGTTCATCACTCAGTCTCTAGTGTCCACCAAGCATTCAATGGTTGCCAAGTAAGTTCAATAGTTTAGTAGTTCACACCAAGCATTCTAGAGGTTACCAAGTGAAAATAGACAGTGTGCAGTCCAATAGTTATCACTGAGCAGTTAATGGTTACCGAGCTTTACAATATTTACCAAGTCATCAGTTGATGTGATGTGAAGCCAGTATCTATCGAGTGATGGGATGAGTAGTGTTAACCAAATGCAACCAAGGTAAACATAGTGTTCATTTCTTATCAAGTTACACTATATCTACCCCACCTCCAATGTTCATCGAGTTTGAAGCTACATTGAGTGACTAGTATGGACTAAGCCTCTACTTCTATCGAATGCATGACAATGATGAGTAATGCAGTAGAGATTGAGTATTGGAAGGTCACCAAGTTAGCTATTTTGAACCCGAGTTTCTACATGTGGGCCAAATTAGTAATATTTGTGTTGACTTATGTTTTGGCTAACTTTGCAAATATGAGAACTTGGATGGTATATATGTAATGTATTATATCATTCTTCAATAGGATGACAAGTAATGTTTTGAGAAGAGTGCATGCAAATCAGAAATAGAGTAGAATATTCAACAAGGTCTACAAGGAGAAGTCAAGTTAAATCTATCACAAGAGGTGATCAGCATTTCAAGGATCTAATTAGCAGTCAATTGTAAGTCAGATCTACTATTTCAACCTAATAGGTGAATCAAATTTAAATCTTTTAGTAAGGTAGACTTAATAGTCTTTTCTCTAAATCTCGTAACAAAGTGCATACTTCATTGTATGTTTGTAAAAACCTCTAACAAGGTGGACCTAGTAGTCCTAATTTCTCCTAATAGGGTAGATCATTTGAGGTGATCATTGTAATCCTTAACAAGCCAACTTTATACTGCAATATTGAAGTTTTGTGAGTATCATCCCCACCATAGTTTTACTTTCTATTTGGAAGGTTTTTGGATCACCAAATATTGTGTTCATGTGCTATGAATTTTTTTCAGTTTCTCATGCATGTAGTAGATTAGATTAATTAATGTTGAATGGATTATGTTAATTAAGTGCTAAATTTGATAAAAAAATTGAGGTTACTAATTCACCCCTCCCCTCTTAGTAACCTAGCTAGTCTTGATTATTTCTAACACTAATAGGGTCCACCCTCTAACAAGGAATATTTATATTAGTACATCATCTTGTGGGTATCATTCCCATCAGGGTTTTCCCTCTGATCAAGGGTTTCTCTAGTAAACATATCTGGTGTAATTGTTCATGTGCATCTTTATGTTTGTTGTTTACTTTGGTTGAATGGTTAAGTTTTTTTAAATAGGATAAATTTTTTAACTATTAGATAACTGATTCACCCCCCCTCTTAGTTATCTTGGTGGACTATTATTTCTAACAATTGGTATTAGAACCTTAGGTCCTTGAAGAAAAAGTTTAATAGATTTTGGAGATCCACGAAAAACATGTTCTGAAAGGAAAGTCTAAGATTTGATCGCACCAATTATGATAGTTGGAAGGATAAGATGAAGACTCATCTTTTGCGCATGGGTCCAAGATATTGGCCTATAACCAAGGAACCTAACAATATTGTTAAAGAAAACAATCTTGAAAGTTGTACTAAGGAGTAGAGAGAAGTATTTATGTGCAACATAAGGGCAAGAGAAGCAATATTGTTAGCTCTACCATAAAGTGAGTATAGTCAAGTAAAACTACTCAAAACATCTCATGAAATCTAGAAAATTTTAGAAGCTAATTATAATGGTGATACACATGCAAAAAGAGTTAGATTAAAAAATTTGCATTGTACATTTCATGATGCTAGAATGATGGAAAATAAATATGTAAGAAGCTATATTAGAAAAATATATGAGATTGTTGTAGGAATCTTTGAAGTAATATGGAAGATTTTGAAAATTCTAACTCCACTTTTCAAGACAATAACATAGATGATTCATCTGGTGATACCCTATACTAAAAATTTCCCCAAAGAAACATTGCTTGGTAGATTGGAAGTTGTAGAATTCAATCTAAAACAATTTGGAGAATTAGAAAAAGTTGAGACAACATTTAGTGCTTTAAATATTAAACCTAGTCTAGTAAAGAACACAAAAGCACAAGGAGACATTGCTAGCAACAACAAGACTATTGAAAAAAAGATCAAAGAAGGAGTGGCTCTTCTTGTGGAAAGAGATAAAGATGGTAAGAATATATTTAAGTATTGGAAATGTAATGAATATGGTCATTATGCATCTAAGTTTCCTAAAAGATAAAAGAAGTATAAGGGAAGATTTAGACCTATAAAACCTAGAAATTGCTTATATGCTAATGAAGAAGAAGAAGAAGAAGAATATGATCAAAGCATAGATGAAGATAAATTAGGATTCATAGCTATAAAGGAGGATGATCTTGACAAAGAAATTAGAGAAGAAAGTGCATTATTCTCACAAGTTGAAAGAAAAGATTGGATCATTGATAGTGGTTTTTCACATCACATGACTGGTAATATGAGAAAATTTGTCAAATTCAAAAGTCATGATGGAAGGATTGTCAGAGTAGGGAATAATATAGCCTATCACATTATAGGAATTGGATATATCACACTTAATGGTAAAACAAATACTATTGATATTTACTTTGTTGATGGACTAAAACATAACTTGTTAAGTGTTGGATAGTCTATGGAAAAGGGTTACCAATTACAGTTTCTTAATGACACATTTATCATTAAAGACTAGGAAGGAAAATTGTTTGGTACTGGCACAAGAACAACTTAGATAATGTATTTTAGTTGAATAGCATCGAAATAACATGTTTAGTAGCTAACTTTGACAATAGTTGGTTATGGAACAAAATATTTTGTCACATAAACTTTGATAACATTATGAAAGTCAGTAATACACATGTGAGAGATTTACCTAAGATCACTAAACCTACTAACATTATTTGTAATGAATGTATCTTGGCTAAGTAGAAGAAAGTTTCATTTCCTATCAAGAAGTTTGGTACTATAGAGAAGATAGAGTTGGTCCATACATATTTGAGTGGTTCTTCAAGAACAAGTGGATTCTATGGAGAAAGGTATTTTATGATTTTTGTTGATGATTTTACTAGAATGATGTGGGTAGCTTTTCTTAAAGAAAAATCATAAATATTTGATAAATTCAAGATATTCAAGAAAAAAATAGAGAATGAATCTAGAGTTAAAATCAAGAGCTTAAGATCTGATAGAGGAGGAGAATTCGCTTCTAGAGAATTCAATATCTACTATGAAGAGCATGGAACCAGGAGACAGCTATCTTCACCTCATTCACCTGAGCAAAATGGGATTGTTGAAAGAAGAAATAGATCAATTGATAAAGTAGAAAGAGCTATGTTATTCAAGAATGATGTACCAAAGACAATTTGGAGAGAAATAAATATAACAGTATACAATTTGAACAAAGTACAAATCAAAAAAGGTATAGAGAAAACATCTTATGAGTTATGATTTGGATACTCACTATCAATCAAATATTTTAGAATATTTGGAAGCAAATGTTACATCAAAAGAGATGATGATATCAGTAAGTTTGATCCAAGGAGTGATGAAGGTATGTTTCTTGGCTATTTGTTAAAAAGTAAAGCTTACTATAGAACAAAAACTATAGGAGAGTGTGCAAATGTGAAAATAGATGAAAAGCTTGGCACCAAATAAAAGATGTTGGATTATAACTCTAATGAAGATAATTATTCTAGGATGACCAAAAAATGTAACGAATTATTTCTCAAGACTAACAATGACTTGCAGAATAATGTGCAAACTAAATAAATAAGAGGAGAATAGAACATAGTACCAAAAATAAGATTTGAAGTAGTGAGTTATACCCCAAATAAGAATATGATAAGAAATAATCCTACTAGCCATGTAATAGGAAGTAAAGAAAAAGGAGTAATGACAAGAAGTATAATCAATGAAGAACTATGTCTAATATCTCAAGTAGAACTAAAGAGTGTAGATGAATCAATCAAGGATGATCATTGGATGAAAAAAATGGAGGAAGAACTTTAGTAGATAATAAAGAATGAAACATGGGAATTAGTTCCTAGATCTAGGAACAAGAATGTGATTGGCACAAAGTGGGTATTTAGAAACAAAATGAATGAACAAGGAGAAGTAATAAGAAACAAAGCAGACTAGTATGCAAATGCTATTCTCACCAAGAAGGAATAGACTATGAGGAAGCATATGGACCTATAGCAAGAATGGAAGTAGTTAGAATGTTCTTGCCATATGCAAAAAATAAAAAATTCAAGGTATATCAGATGGATATTGAGTTAGCATTCTTGAATGGAGAACTTGAAGAAGTTTATATTGAGTAGCTAGAAGGTTTTCCTTTGACAAAAGAGAAGGATTATAGTTTGCAGATTAAAGAAAGCCTTGTATGGATTAAAGTAAGCACCTAGAACCTAGTATGCAAGGTTAGATAAATACTTAGCAAAGCTTTGCTTTGATAAAGGAATAGTAGACAACAACTTGTACCTAAAAGAAATAGAAAATGGTTTGTTGATAATTATTGTATTTGTTGATGATATCATTTTTAGAGGAAACAATGAAGCCAATAACATATTCTTAGAATATATGAAGAATGAATTTGAGATGTATATGATACAAGAAATGAAATTTTTCTTATGATTTCAAATTGTTCAAAACAAATTAGGTATCTTTATTTCTCAGACTAATTATTTGAAAGATTTTCTAAAAAGATTTGGACTAGAAAATTGTAAACCTATTAGAACTCCTATGGTAATTGGTCACAAGTTATCTAGCAAGGATGAGACACCTATTGTTGAACAAAAGAAGTATAGATCTATGATTGGAGGAATGCAATATCTAACTCATAGTAGATTAGACATAGCTAATGCAATTGGAATTGTGGCAAGATTTAAGGTTGATCCTAAAGAATATCACTATGTAGCAGTAAAAAGGATATTCAGATATCTGAAAGGGACATCTGATTATAGAATTTGGTTTGATAGAAGTAATGATTTTACTCTTTTTACTTATACTAATGCTTATTGGGCAAGATATATGGATGATAGAAAAAGCACCAATGGCCAGGCATTCTTTCTTGGTGAAAGATTAGTTTCTTGGCTCAACAAGAAACAATATTGCACTTCATAGAGTACTACAAAGGCAGAATATATTGTAGTAGCAAACAACTATAATCAAGTTATATGGATGAAGCAGATGATGAAGGATATTGGAATTACATTCAAAGAATTTGTTATCATTTATTGTGATAACACAAGTATAGTAAGCATGTCTAAGAATCCTATTTTTTATTCTAAGACTAAGCACATCTCTATAAAGTATCATGTGTTGAGAGAGAAAGTTGCAAAGAAAGAAATTAGACTAGAGTATATTAACACGAAGGAATAGATTTTAGAAATTTTCACAAAGGCCTTACCAAAGGACACATTTGAGTACCTAAGAGGTATGCTTTGGGTTATGCCCTTACCTATTTTAGAATAGAAGATGCAAAAGTGCATTAGTCTAGGATACATAGCACCATTGTTAAACTAGACTGAATGTTGATGCTTCCTCAATGTGGGAGAATCTGTGATGCACAAAGTCAGCAAAGGACTCTTGGTAATTGGCAATTAGTATGTAACACTATCTCTAGACACTTGAGCTATTTATAGATTTATTGTAAAGCAATAGACCAACGTGTGGTCATGATAATAGGTTATTATATCTTTGAGCAATTGAGCTATTTGTGTATTATGCATTAACCTTTGACATTGATGTCAATGGGGGAGAGAGTGACATGAAAAATATTCTATGGGGAAGAAATGAGGACATGATACATGATGTTTTCTTGATGAAAATGAAGCAAGAATTGATTGATCTATATACTTGGTATTCTTGGAACTTAGATGTTTTTCATCTATGTTGCCATCAATACCAAAGGGGAGATTGTTAGCATGAATGTTCATGCTATCACTATGGGGGAGCATTGTATAACATCAATATAATGTATTCATGACTATGTTTTTCATTGATGACAACATAGCAGTAAGTTTGTGAAAACTGACATAATAGTAGACTATGATCTTTGTATTAAGAACAATGCATTACTCATCTATTGATGCACAATTTTCAAAGTAAACTACAATATGTTTTTGTTACAAGGGTAAGTGTTTGAAACCTAAATTGTTGCATACAAAAGATATGGTTGATCTATAGAGAACCATATGGAACCACAATATTAGGAAAATAGTTCCTATTGTGTGATTGTTGTAGTTCATTAGAAATGTAATGAAAGGTTCTGCAGTTAACTAGAGATAGTATATTAGTCAATGATGACATCAGAGAATGCACATGTATAGAAGTTGCATGAGTAAAAAGTTTCTTATGACTGTGAGATGAGAGCATTAATTAAATGTGTATTCATTTAATTGACATATTTTAATTAAGTGGGAAGCCAACTCAAGAATTTAATTGACATATTTTCTAAGTTTAACATAGATAATACATGACTTCTAAACTATTGAGGAAGTAGAGCGCTAAAGAAGTAGAGTGATTTACCTATGTATGTAAGTGACCTTTAGGGTTATTTTTATTGAGAACTATGTTCTAGATCTTATTGCATGGTCTGAGGGAGAAGAAGTCAAACATACTAGATAGAGGAAGAAGTAGAAGCTTGTTTCACATCTATGATACTAAAAGGAATAGTATTGAGGTCAATTGGACAGTGAGTTCATTGATCTAATCCTAAAACTATTTGAATAGTGGGTTCAGCTATCTTCCTCAACTCCTAATAGGGTTGGAATCTGCTAACAAGGATTCAAAGTCTCCTAATAGGGGCTCTTTATACTAAGTGTTGTAATAGATTCCTAACAAGGTCCATCCTCTAACAAGGAGTATTTATATTAGTACATCATATTGCAAGCATCATTCCCACTAGGTTTTTCCCTCTAATCAAGGGTTTCCCTAGTCAACATATCTGGTATAATTGTTCATGTGAATCTTTATGGTTACTGTTTACTTTGGTTGAATGGTTAAGTTTGTTTAAAGAGGATAAATGTTTTAGCTATTAGATAATTGATTCACCCCCCTTCTTAGTTATCTTGTTGGACTATTGTTTCTAATAGATTTCTTACATGTATCACATTTCATCTTGACTACACAAGTGTTTGATCCTTTGGTCGATCTTTACAAATTTATTAGAGTGCCTATCATGACCAATAATTGTAAGCCCTGTATGAGATGTTAGTACATATTTATTTTCCATTATCATTTTATTCATCTACATTTCCACATCATCAAATCATGTCATAAAAATACATCACATATCTATATCTTATTCATCACATTATCATGACAAAATAAATCTCATCTATGCTTCATATTCATACATCATAGACATTTGCATAAATTAAAATCATATAGATAAAAATCTCATGTATGAACCTCATAAGAGAAAAAAATGTGATGCATGCAATGATACTAAAAGAAATCCCTCACACACACACACACACACACACACACACACACACACACACACACACACACACACACACACACACACACACACACACACACACACACACACATACACACACACACACACACACACACACACATCAAGTGAGATTGAGTCAAAATGTACATCAATACAAAATTGAGTGCTACTTGAGCATTGTTGATCTCAAAATAATACAACATGATGTTGATACATCTCATATACATGATCTAAATTCAAAAGAAGATAGAAGTGACTGAGCTAACTTTACCCTTCCCCTTCATCCCCTAGTGGAGGAGGAGGAGGAGGAGCATCTATTCTGGCAAGTGGTCACATGCCCATTGAAGCTCTAGCATACTCTAAAAATTGGGGCACATTCTCTACTACCTCTAGTACAACCTCAATGTATATAACATAATAGTAAGTTTCTCATGATGTCTACATACAAGCATCATCTTGTTGTCACTCT
This sequence comes from Cupressus sempervirens, assembly GCA_028749045.1. Classification (NCBI taxonomy): domain Eukaryota; kingdom Viridiplantae; phylum Streptophyta; class Pinopsida; order Cupressales; family Cupressaceae; genus Cupressus; species Cupressus sempervirens. The sequence goes on along the minus strand of CM053783.1, from coordinate 472,853,058 downwards.
AGCTACTCTCTTAGCTCTTAGACCTCTTGATCTCTCTCTTCTAACCGAGTGTCTTACACCACAACCTTAATTTGTAGCTCTCCTAGATATCATTCTATTGTCCTCACCCTATCTCATTATCATCACAAAGAATCATATGGCTACACTAATAGGTCTCTACCTTATGGCCTAGGAGTAGGTTGATCCTACATCTTCTTGTTGCCTCTACCCTTCTCTCCCTACTCTTCCTACTACAAAGGTTGTTCCTCCACCCACTATCTATGGGAATCACCACTAATGGAACCAAGCATTCCCATAATTCCCCATGGTCTCCTCTAACTAGACCCACTACCACCAGTACTTGGATCTACCCTCATCTACTGAGACAAAATCAAGATCAAAGTATTCCTCTATCAAATCTCGTGTTGATGTGCCTTCTATGGTACTTGTTGTGGAGCATGCACTAGTTTCACTAGTACTACCATACCTATTGGTTCTATAAAATGGGGAAATAGATGAATCACAAAATTCTCCCTAAACTTTAGAGCCACCCCTCCATTGAACACTACTAGCATATAATCCCAACAATTAAGTATGAGACCCCACACATCTATCATTGAATGACCAAGATCCAACCTCACCAATCAATGGAAATCACTCAATCACATGAATATAATAGCCAATAAATCATTGTGATGTGAATATGTACCCCAATTTGTTTTAAACTTCATCCCAAGCCTTTGTCTCTTGCCATAGCCACCATACAACTAATACAAGATCATCTAGTTGATCCCTCTACTGCTCAATCATATCAAGCATTGTCTAGATCATCTAGCCCCTATATGTGCAAATAGAAAGCTCATGATGTTGTCTTGTGTCCTTGCAAATAGATATAGTAATAGGAAAGTGCTCCCATGCCCATACTTGTAGTATATATACCCCTATTTTCATGTTGTTTTCCTCTCTGAAGGAGATATCGTAAATCTAATGGAACTTTTGAGTAGAATACATTGACCCTAAAAAATATGCATGAGTTTCTCTATCATATGTTGAAGCATGCAGTCTCTTACACACTCTAACCCATGTTGGCCTCTATCTAACATCAGATAAAACCTAAGGAATGCTCCTAGTACTACTACTAGACTATCTGTTAGACCATACACCTACACTAACTCCTCCCACAGGATGGCCCTACCCATAATGAAGTCATCCTAAAATATGGCCCTTAGTGCCAAAGTACCAGGCCTCGCTTGTGTATCGAACTCTATACAAGGATCATAGAATGGGATTTGGAGAATCTTGTAGTTTTCCTCTCATGTAATCATCATCTCTCCAAGAGGAAGGTGGAAGGTGTTCATCTCTAAACGGAAATGCTTCACCAATGAAGTCAATAAAGCATGATTCACCTAAATTCTAGGGATATCACATAGATGTGTAAGACCCAAAGCATCAATATATACTACCTCTATAGCATCCAACTATTTGACTAGGGCCTTGGTGGCTATTTAATGAAATCTAAACCAAAAATCAAAAAATTCAACCTGCAAACATGCAAACAAAAAAGCACAACCAGCAAGTGATCAAAAGAAAAACATGATATTTTCATACTACTATTCTCTAGACATCCTATAAATATGCTACAACAAATCACAACAATTTAAACTAATAGAAAACATTCAAATTTTCACACAATTGACTCAATACAATCCATAATATCACACAAGATTTCATAATCTCTCACCAAGAAGACATTTTTTTGCACGAGGAAACTTGTTAGGTTGCATAAGAAAATATCCTCCCATGAGGTGTTCCCAGACATATGTACTTAATATACACTTCTTGATGGTTTCACATGAGAGACATGGTAATGTCCCATGTGCAAATTCATTGATAATGATGCAAGATTGTGTTATGAGAGAACTTCTTCAAGTGAGTTCTTTAAGAGGCTCGCATGAGGAAATGAGTCCTCAAGAAAGAACCCAATGCAAGCATATTTCCAAAAATCAAATCCAATAAAAATCTTGACAAAATACATAAAATTTTCAACAATAAAGATGTTTATTGATAACTTACAGATGATCCATAGTCTGTTAGTCAACTATGATGCTTAGATCACTCAAATCTGTGAGTATGTATGAGGAACACCAATTTTTGCCTCTAAGCTCCTTCTCCACAAAAGAAAAATGATCAAATGATTTTTAAATGACCTTTTAGGCTCTTATAGGTTTTGACCTAATTTTTCAAAGTGCTCTAATGGACATGAAAATCATTCCTTGGCTAATTGGACACTTCTAAACTCATTATCAAGATCCAAATCAAAATATGACACACTTAAATAGCTTAAATCACATTTTAGAACTTTGGTACTGATATGATTGAACACTTGTGTAGTCAATCATTATGATACTATAACGGCCCGCCAAGGGATCCAAAGAATTAACCTAAAGTTTTACTAAGTTTGGTGATCATTTTTTTTTTTAATACATGAAAGTAAATACCACTTATAACTTATACACAATAATGGAAGCAATAGCAACAATCCAAATGAAAGTAAACATACTTACATAATAGGTTACATTCTTTATGGATCCCTTAACGTTGAATCACATCTAATTTAACTATTAATGAATCCATCTAATAGAACATTCACATGAAATAATAATGATACATCCAACGTACTTAAACAATATACAAGTGTCCTTTTTAGAATTACATTTTAGATTGCTCAATCATCCACTGTACATGTCACAGGGTATGATAGGCTTAAAAGAATATACATATGCGAAATAAAGTATATCATCATTCTAAATCTAATCCATGATGCAATAACATAAATGAAACCATACATCATACATGATACATCCTCACAAGTGATAACCATAAATCATCAAACATAATTAATTAAGTGCATAGTTCCTCCCAATTTTTAATAGCATCATTAGACCATTATGGGTCCTAGCCATCCCTCTGTACATAATATTCCAAATCACCAAAGAGATCATCGGTATTAACATAGTAGGAATGTCACTCCTAAATCATTCTACATCATATGTAGAACAAGAAATCTAACATGCAAATTAAAGCATAAGATATCATCATCTAACATATGCAAATCATCAATGTAAGGATACATGTCCACCATCATAATCAAGAATGCATCAACCACGGTGTCTCAAACAGATCTCAAATGATAAGAGTGATAAGCACTACCACCCGATCGCATGGTACCTAAGTCATCCACTCCCACCACGCTGAGGAGATAATCTCAAGTCCCAAATAGGTTATCAAAATCACATAGCATAAATACTCTCTAAGTCCAGGAATCCTAAAAGTATACTAATTCAAGGGGTCCAAACACAAAATGACATCTAATTCCCAGAGCCACACAAAGACATGTAGGAAACCTACTATGCAAGCGAGAAAGTGTCATCACATGGATCACGCTAGAGTTACCCTGGCAGTCTCCCAATAGACCTTGGCCCCCTAGTGATCCTTGTGTGGCCACTAGTATCCTCTCATACAGATGAGGCATACTATAGAATGTAAGGTCGCAATCAAGCATTCTCTCTACTCCCATCCTAGTCTGTACTAGCACTTGAGGCATGGGCGAGAACAAAACAATTATCTTTTTACGTTCATTAAGTCAGTATTAGGTGTAATATTTTCACTTATTAAGACAACTTACAATGAGTTACCCTGGCAGCCTCTTAGGGCCCTAGCCCCCATTGCAAGCCACTTCCCATCACTACAAGCAGATAACCTACCCTAAGCTCATGGAATCATAAATCTCAAAATTACAAAAGATAATCCACAATATAAACATCAAATCTCCATGAGCAACTGAAAAACATCATAGATAATCATGACCACAACAGTTCTCTATTGGCAACTGAAGGTATCCCTGATAATCAAAATAATCATTAGTTCTTAATAGGAAACCAAAAGTATCTCAAAATAATACTGATCGAAGACTCCAAAATTGTTGAGTTAAAACATGTCACAACATGACATCATCAAGATCAGATAACAATTCAATTCCATCAAATGACTGGAAGTAACCCAAGTATAATTCATTGATGACTCAAAAATGGTTAAGTCAAGTGTCTCATACATATGAATCTCAGCTTCACACAAGAAGACTAAAAAGCAATAACAAGAAATAAATATAGATATCTCATAGAGAATTCCATCACATAACCATGGTTGAGTTTATAAAGATCAAAATCAAAAGACATCATCATGACATCACAATCATAACCCCTAAGCCTCTGGTAGACGTCCTATAACTAGTCAACACTAGTCAACCCAAAAACCCAAAACAAGTAGCATAAAGAAGATATAATACAAGCATAAGTTTTGGTTTGCTAAAGTTCCATAGTTGAATAAAATGTGGTGGTCTTAGTTTTCATTTTCAAACTTAGACATCGAGTGGAGAAGTTTATACATTTTATCTAACCCATGTATTTATTTGATAGATAAACGTATTCTCCCCATAACCCATTAAATCAATATTCCAAGATGTTTCTAAGAGTAAATAATATTTGAAAAAAAAAACCCCATTGTGTTCCATTAAGACATGTAGAAAATTCAATGTAAACAAATGCATATCATCCACATTTATCTATTCTTCATTTCCAAACCGATTAAATTAGATTTATATTATTAAATAAAAAGATTAATTATTAAAAGCATAATCTATTAAAATATTCATTAATATTTTATAACACATAATAAAAAAAGATTAATTATTAAAGAAACAATCTATTAATAAAATTTTATTTATAATATATATTGATTAATATTATATAACATTTATTATTATATAATATTTAATACCTAATAATATACATAATAATCATTAATTAAAAATTATTAAAATAACATTAATCCAAAATTCATTTAAAACCAATTCATAAAAAATAAAATTTGAAATGCATAACATATTGCGTATGTTTTAAAAAGGCCACCACCTTTATGGTGGAGCTGGGTGGCCCTACCTACGGTCATAGGGCCTGTTACTGTAGGCACGAATGTCGCGGCCAAGTAGGGGGTACGAGCTTCGCCCTCCCTTGTTCAATAAAAAAAATTTTATTTTTTTTTATAACGTTTTTCATAAAACATTTCTTATGTGATTAAAAAATTTTAGTAAAGTTTCTCATTGCGATTTGACATTTGATTTTTCAATATATATATATATATATGTATGTATGTATGTATGTATGTATGTATGTATGTATGTATGTATGTATATATATATATAAATGTATATATGCATATATATATATGTATATATATACATGCAGAGTTTATTATGTATTACAGCATAAACATATATATATATATATATATATATATATATATATATATATATATATATATATATATATATATATATATATATATATATATATATATATATATATATATATATATATATATATATATGCAGATTTGAGAAATATATAAACATGTATATTTCTATAGAGAACATATACACTTTTTTTTTAAAAAAAGCTTTCAATTCTAAGAATTTTCCCTATAAAATATTTGTTCTCTAAATCTACCCATTAATGCTTCTAATAGGTTTGACTATAAATTTTAACCCTAGCCCCATAATTTCATCAGATCTATGCATATGAAATTTTCTCATAGATAAGATGCATATAACCAACATATGAAAATCTTTAGAAAGCATTTAGAAGACACAAAGAAGACAAGAAGTGAAAGAAGCAGAAATAATATAGGCAAAATCACAAGTGTCTACCCGGATATTGATGCTAATTTGCTTCTCCTCAGAAACTGCAGAGCAAGCTCCTTCCTTCTCCCACGTTCTCAGGTCCTCCAAACACGCTCTCCAAATGCTCTCCCTAACCTTCTAGGAGTGCCTGAATATAAAGAACTCTCAAGAAGCACCTAGAATGTCTCTAGAAACAACCAAAAGGTGTTGATAACCAAGCACAAGCTTTTCCAACCTTCTAGATGAGTCATAAGGTTGTAGACACCATGTGCTTAATTTGTGCACTAACTCCTGTGTTGTTGACATATGTGCAATGAAAATGTGCATTTACTCCTAGGCAAGCTTATAACTTTTATTTTCATTCTTTTATTACTTTTATTATTATTATTTATTTATTACTTTATTATTATTATTAATTTTAATTTCTAATTTTTTTATTTAATTCTTTTTTCAATTAATTCTCCATTTAATTAATTATGTCATCTAACACATTTGAAAGGTAAAATATCCAGATATTTGTCCTACCTCACTAGGACAAATGGTTTAGGGGTTTAGGATTTGGACTTGAGAATTTATCTCCCTTCTCTTACCATTGAGACAGTGTGATAGGGTATGCTCATCTTGGCAATTTAGAGAAGTCAATACCCAGTACCTACAACCTGCATAAAAATTATGAATGTACATATATATATATATATATATATATATATATATATATATATATGCTAAGCTAAACAGGCAATGGTAGGAAGTGGTGCATCATGTAGATCCCAACTAGGAGGTGACTATGACTCCCTTCCTTAACCACATCAAAAATGCCATACATAAGAACAAACATGCACACCATACACATGCAAGTATGGGGTAAGTATCTATAATAAAACACATGTGATAATAAACCATCTAACTAATAATCATCAATAACTAAAAGTAATGTAATAATCATCATGCGTACATAAAATGTAGAGTCTGAATAATCTCATCATACATCAACTGAATCCATAACACGATATCTGATAGTCTTGAAACAATGCTACTAATCAATTAACATAAACTAGTCTAACATAGTCCAATAATAATAGCAACAATGTGTCCAAAATAATGTGAACGAGGACAGGCACTACATTCACCCCCTCTTGGATTAGGCTTACTCTTGGAAGCCTACAAACAAGTAGGGATATAACTCTCGTAATCTAGCTGCATCCTCCCATGTAGCTGAAGAATCATCAATAGGGTCCCATTGGACCCTTACCTACTCGATGGTTTGACCCCTGAGGGTCAACTCTCGCTGCTCCAGTAATATGAACTGGCTCCAAAGCTAGCTGCCTATCCTCTACCTAAAACGCATTCCAATCAAGAACATGTATAACATTAGGAATATACTATCTAAGTACTAAAACATGGAAAACATCATGAATGCGAGCTAGGCTGGGTAGTAGAGAAAGGTGGTAAGAAATTGGGCCAATCCTCTCAAGAATCTTGAATGGTCCCACAAAGAGAGGTGTTAGCTTTGAACCCTATTCGTATCGGATCGGACACTTTTGTGGACACACTCTCAAGAAAACCTTGTCTCCCATAGCAAACTACTTATCTATCCTATGAGCATCAACATTCTTTTTTGCCTATCTTGTGCCATAGTCAAGTGCTTGCGGATATGCAATACCTGTTGTTCCATGTCATGAAGCATCTCAGGACACAATAGGATGTGATCCTCAAAACTGTCCCAACTCAAAGGTGTATGGAAAGGACATCCATATAAGGCCTGAAATGGTGCCATGCCAATAGAACTATAATACCTATTGTTGTAAGAAAACTCCACTAGGTAGAGATAGTCCTCCCAATGTGTTTGCCTATCCATCACATACATCCTTAACATATCTTCCAAAACTTGATTCACCCTCTCTGTCTGACCATCTGTCTCTGGGTGATATGTTGAACTGAAATTCAATTGTGCTCCAAGCTCATGCTACAATGATGTTTAGAATGTGGATGTGAATATAGGGTCCCTATCCAAAATGGTCTTTCGGGGAACACCATGTAGTCTCACAATGTCACGCATGAAGACATTACCTATAGAAGCCGCCATATTGGAAAACTTGATTGGTGAAAAATGTGTCACCTTAGTCAGTTGATCCATAGTGACCATGATAGCATCATGATGATGAACAGTCATAGGTAATCCTACTATGAAGTCCATAGAGATGATGTCCCACTTCCATGAAGGAATGAGATTTGGTTGCAAAAGTCCTACTGAGTGTTGGTGTTCTACCTTGACTCTCTGACACTCAAGACACCTAACCACATAATCCACAATGTCTCACTTCATCCTAGAGCAAAAGAATAAATGCCACAAATCAGCATGCATCTTCTTGACACTTGGGTGTGCCGAGTAGGGTGTACAATGGGCCTCTACTAGGATCAAGATGTGAAGCTCATCTAGTAACAGCACATAAATCCTCCCTAATTGTCTCAAAAGACCATCTGATTCTTGGACATAGCCTAAAAAATTACCCTCCAAAGGTCTTCCTGAATCTATCTCTCTACACACTTCCTGATACCAAGAATCTGTAGGAAGTGCTTGAAGAAGCTGACTCCTCAAATCAACACTAAGAATCATAGATGATATCACATGTCTCTTGCAAGTCAAACCATCTACCACCACATTCTCCTTTCCTTGAATGTACTTTGCCTCAAAGTCATACTTGTAATCACCTAAAAATGGTCATCTAGACCATTAGCCCCATTTTCAATATTTTGCCTAAATTAATTTAATCATTTACCTAGACCAAATTGCTAATAATCAATTTATTTGATTATAATCTATAGTTTGACTATGTTATCCTAAGTTTATTATTTGATTAAAAGAACATGTCCCCTTTTAATTAAATAAAAGACCCCATTCTTCTAACCCACTTAAAGTGCACACATAAAGTCTTTTTTCTATTTTACAATTAAAAGAAAAGTCTTGTGAAACTTTTGTCTTATGTGACAAGTTAACTTATATTCTATTGGTTGACTTGTGTGTGCACATGGATCACTCCTCTTTTTGAATTCCACCATTGATCATCCACCATCTTCATCTTGATCTCTACCATCCATATGACTTTTAAAGGGAGAGAGCTTTCCCCCTCAAAGGATCCATCTTTTGAGTATTGTTATGCTACAGGTTTTCTAACAGGTTTCTTTGGAGCTTTGTGGAGAACTTCTATTTCTTGTCTACATTCTCTCATATCATAGCATTTTATCTTAGATTCATGTTGCATGTTAGTTTAGCTTCTATTTTGCTATAATCTATCTCACATAGCTTAATATTTGGATTGTAACACTCTCATACATGTTTTAGCATAGCTGCATTTTGCATTTTCATCTTAGCTTAGTTTACATACTTGCATTTCATTCTTTGAGGAACTCCTTGAGACATTTGCATTCTTGCATCTTGTCTTTGGAACTTCCCATTGCATGGTTTACTAATAAGAAGAGTATTCCTAAGGCTTAGCTAAGAGCCCTTGAACTTGAAATACACTCTCTTGCACTCTTTGGATAGGGAGCTCTAAGGTAGCATCCAAGCATTCCAAACTCATGGAATCATTTGGATAGAAGAGTTTAGAGTGGAACACTTTTGAGTGTACATTTTTGGCACCCACCTTGGGGCTTGAATCAAGTTTTTAGTTCCATTTGCTTTCATTTCTTATCTATAATTTTTTATAGCAGCATTTTGGATCTAATCAAGTGCTTTTGTAGACTTCTCACTTTGGTTTTAAGCCCAACCCATAAGTAGATTGGTTTGAAGGCCAAAAATCTAGTTGGTTTAAAGATTTGATCATATCTTTTAAAACACTTGGATTTTGGTTTTGAACTTTTCTTTTCAGGTTGGGTATGTGTCCAAAATATCTTAGTTTGATTTTCAGAGAATTTTGACATGATTTGCACAAATTATGATTTTCTCTTTATTTTTCATAAAAAATTGTTTTTGATCCCAAATCAGCATATTATTTATAAAAACTTACATTTTCAGAATTTTTTTTTAATTCTAAGGGGGGTACTTTCTTTGTATTTTGACTTTTGAGGTCATATTAGTGATCAAAAACTCGACTTGATAAATCTAGCCTATTTTGACAAAATAGGTCCCTAGGGCACAAATGAAAGAATTTTTTTGAATTTCTTGCATTTTTAGAAAGCTCTCTAATTTTTATTAGGGGTATCTTCTTTTCATTTCTATTTTTGAATCTAAAATCATAGCAAAATAGTCTAATCTTGTTGACTAGATCAAAAGCAAAGAGTAAAAATGAGAGCATTTGTGATTAGTTTGCACTTTCTTTGTATACACTTGATTGGAAGATAACTTGGATATTTGAGGCAACTAACCACTTTTTATTGTAGTATTTTATGTTATTTCACACTAACTTGTGGTGCTAACAAGTTGTGATTGTAGGTTGGCATCCTTGTGAAAAAAATTGAAACATTGCATAAAAAGAATGCATATCAAAGCTTCAAATGCACAAGGGCTACTAACAATTGTTTGTAGGGATACCCAATGCATAAAAATCAAATTTTACTTGTTCTTTACTTTTACATATGTGGCATATACTAGTTTATTTTTAGGCACATTAAAACTTATAATTGGGATCTTTTGGTGATAGAAGAGTATGCTCTTCACCTTTGTGGTGAATCGGAAATCTTGACTTACCATTTGGTTTCAAGAGTAAGAGGCAACTAAATATTCTTTGTGTATTTGGGAGAAAATGATTGGAATAGGAGAGTATGCTCTTCACCCTTATGGTGAATCAAAAATCTTGACTTCCAAAAGTTGATCCACTCTTTGTGTAGTTTAGAATCTTTTAAAGGGCCTACTCTCAAACAACCTGAGAGGAACGACCCAAGTGGGGACAAGAAAATTACCTGGCCCTTCCAACCCACTATAAACTCAAGGCTATCAAGGACACAAAATCTTGGTAGACGTAGTGTTTGTCTTCACCTAGTGTGATCGCTTATGGGATTTTGACCATAGGGAGGTCACTAGGAAAGAATGCTTAAGGTACGCTTGTGGTCATGATATCGGTTACTCATCACAAGGTGAGGTGTCCCATAATTGGGAGCAAGATGAACAGTATAAATGGAAGCCCTATCTAAACACCTTAAGTTAGTAACTACCCTTTTTAGCTGCTCAACTTCTTGGTGCAAGGATCGATCCTAGTGGACTACTCGGATCACCCCAAGATTTTATACTCACCATATGTGTTCCCTTGGTTGTGCTTATGGAACTTCCATGAAAAAGCCAATATCTCTTATGGGCAACCACTTGGTGTGAAGTGAAGGAGCATCAAGCGTGGGCCAAGTTGTTGAGTAATGAACCATGACATTCAGGTAGATATTGCTTGATGTGTTCTCGAATGTGCTAGACCTGTGGAAATCTTTTGAACATATACATGATGATAATTCTAGGGATTTATTTTGAGACCTCACATATGCTTGTTCATGCAAGGTTGATTTTTCCATTGCTTTATTTTTTGAAGAATACTCCATGTGTCACTATCTTGCTTGGAAAGAAATTGCTTTTGAACATCAAACTTTCTATGCTATCAACTATTGTCAAACTTTGTCAACCAAGTCAAAACATCAAGTGCAAACATTTTCTTGTGTTTCTTGCTAATAGGAGTCTCATCATTTTACTTTTCTTTTATATGTCTCTCGTGCTTGAACATGCTTAAAGTGACTCTTTGGTCTTAGTGCTCATGGTATTCCTATCTTCATGGTCTATGTTTGCTTGCTAGTTATCTTTTTGCTGAAATGGTTTCCTTGATTTCTTGACTACACTCTTGGATTGGAGTGTTGTTCACTTCTCACCCTACTTTCTCTATCTATTTGGCTATTTGGGAATCTTGCCAAGCTATTGACTTGATTCATTCATGTCATAAGTTTCTTGCACATATTGTTTGACAAGTCACTTTAATCTCTCTCTACAATCTTGGCAAGTGAACACTCTACCTCCTATAGTTTCAACATCAAGTTATCTTCTAGGCTCTTTTATGCTTGGCTTTGCATCTAAAACTATGGGATCTAAACCTTGTGCTACCAAACTTCAATATCCTCCATGTCACTAAAGAGTTTCAATATCTATATACACAATACAAAGAACTAGAAGAGACAAATGATCTTTCTTACCTTCATCTCTCTAAGTGCATGATGGAAATAAAGTCTAAACTTGAGAAAAGGTTTGAAGAGAAGATTACATCATTACATGAATCTTCCTTAAGGTCTTTACATTAATGTGAGTCACCTTCTTTAAGGTTATCCTCTTCTTCTAGGTCTGCATATTCTACTACAAGCCATCAAATGTCTTCATCTTCTAGATATAAAGACCTCCTTAGAGAGAAATAAAGTGATACCTTCTTTGATCCTATGCCAAGTTTTCATGAAAAACCTATCTTTGACCAATATGATGAAGACATGGATGCATTCTATTCACTTGAGAAACAAAAAGAACATCCTAAACATATTTTTGAGAGGACTTTTACTCCCTTGGAACATTCTTATGATGACATTTTTCAAACACTTCTTGGCACCAAGCTCATCATGTTGCCTAAGTCTAGCTCCTATGGAGATCCATTCTTGGATACCTATTGTGCCTATCATCGATCTAATGACCATGCTACTTCTAATTGTATAGAGCTTAAACATAAAATTCAAGATCTCATTGATGATGAGATTGTTGATCTTGGAACCTCTAGTGACTCATGTGCTGAGGATACTTCTCTTGAGAAAGATTACGTTGATGAACCTATGTCTAGTAGTGACTCCATTAAATCTTCCACTTCTTCCAACACTCATTCATCTCCCAACACTTCAAAGCTTTCCAAAATGCCTCTATCAGAAAAGGAACCTAATGCTTTTCACATTGACTACATGTATCCTCAAGGGCTACCTCTAAAAGAAACTCAAGCTAACCTTCACTTGGCTGTAAACCTTTTCCATGCTACTAATCCTAGACATACTCAACCTTCATGCACTACTATGCCTAATCCAAGCACTACTCCATTCACTCTTTATTCTCCCTTATCCTTAGAACTGGCTCCATGTCAAGAGGACTCTCAAAAAGAAAAAGCTATAAATGTCAAGAAAGAACAAGATCAAGCACCCTTTCATCTCTTTCAAGATTTTTCCCCTCCATATCCTATATCTTTTCCACCTCCTAAGTATGATGAAGATACCACTTCCATTATCTCCCTTGAGCTTACTGAAAATTATGAGAAAATTTCTCTTCATATGCTATCCAAAGCTACTTGTCAAGATCAAAGCATCCCCTCATTTTCTACTCCTCCACATCCACTTCAAAATTGTGCTCAAGCTTCAAGTGCTTCTACTAAAATTGTTGTTCCTATCAAAGGTACTCATGATTCTATTGATGGCTTTGACCATGTTACTCACTCTAAAGATTTTGATATCCCTTCCCACTATCCCTTTGCATCTTATAAATCTATCCTTGGTCCTTATCCATCTAAGCTAGAGCATTCAAACCTTCCATCCATATTGGGGTCTTATTTTCCTCCATCTCCCACATTCACTCCTAGGTCATTCCCTAGCTCTCCTATAATACCTCAGGATCAACAAAGACACTCATCCTTGATAACTTTTCACCCATCTATACATCTAAACTAGTCATATCATACTTATTCATCCACAAATCCCAAGTCCTTTGGAAGTGATAATAAACATAAGAATCCATTGAAAAAGAAACATCACTATGTCCCATCTAATAGACATGTGAATGCTAAGAAGGAGAATGCACAAAAGAGACTGCAAAGGTCCACTATTAAAAAAGCTAAATCAAATAAAATATGGGTTCCTAAACCCATTATTGAAGAAATGTGTTTTGAAGTATCCAAAGGAAAATCTAAAGCTATATGGATTCCCAGGTCTCTTTTAAAAGACTTGAATATTAAAAATACTTTAAAGTTGACATTCATGCTTCCAAAGGCTTCCATTACATCTTCTTCTAAAAATATTCTAAAGCCTTCCACTCCACTTTTTTCCAAATCTCTTCTACCACCTCATACATCTAAACCTCAAGCTACTTCATCCATGATTCCTCCATCATTCCAATACCCTGCAAGGTGTGTGTCAATGTTGATCTTGTCCAATATTTCAACTACCCTCATCAAATCCTCTAAAGCTTACACTTACTTTCTATACATGAACTATTAACCTCCATATACTCTTCCTACTACCATTTCTCTTTCATCACCCTATCAACATCTTTTAGCATACCTTTCTATGGTCTTGGCTTATCATGACTTATATTTCCTATAGGAGCACTATCTACATTCAAAAAGCTTGAGCTCTTTCTAAAAATTCAAAAAATTCAAAAAAAAAAAAGAAAGATTCAAAAAATTCAAAAAAATGAAAATGTGCCTTGGTGAAAACCACTTCTTGTGGCAACTTGGTAGCAAAAGTAAAGAGAAATAAATCCATCCTATGGTGAAATCTACTTCTTGTGGCACCTTGGATAAGTACCATGATGAAAACCTAGCAAACAGGCATCATGTGTAATTCTTCCATCATCCATCTATCCCCTCTTCTCTCTTTAATCTTGACAATGTTGAGCTATCTTTGCATATTACCTATCTTATCCATGAGATTCTCTATTTGTGCTTTCTCATTCCCTCATAGCCTCCATCTTGAGCTTTATTTTTATTGCTCTATCCCATCACTATCCTATCTAGTTGACCCCTTGGTCTTGATCATAATAAAGGAAAAATGGTTCTCATAGGTCTCTTGACATGGCTACTCTTTTGGACTACACACTTCATGCTATCTCACTTGTTGGCTTCATTGCTTATCCTACATGCTATCTTTCTCATTACTTCCATTGCTTATCCAAAATATGCTTCATATAACTATTTCACCTCTTTCCCTAGCTTGGGTACTCTTGAGGAGTTAGTTCTTGAGGATCACTTTCACTTCCTTCATACTCCTTTCTTATCCATTTCTACTTATCCACTAGCTTGTTTCTCCATCATGTCCTATACCTTGCTAGACATTGGGAGAAAATGATGCTATCTTGCTTGAGAACTAGTGATCTCTAAATTATTCTAAAAAATTCAAAAAATCATATATGATGCTGAAAAAATCCTAAAAATCAAAAAATGTCCTAAAAAAATGATCATCTTAGTGAAAACCTAGCAATAGGTGCTTTGATGTATCACCAAAAAAATCAAAAATACAAAAATACAAAAAATTGAAAAAAGTCTTGAAAAAAATCTTTCAAGTGGTGAAAACCTGGAAACAGGCACTACTTGAAACCCTTGCACCTATGTCTATTAGTCTTAATCACCTACTTTGCTACACATTTCTTGGCTTGGAATTGTTTCTTGTCCTTGTCTCGAGGGCATAGCTGCTTATCCTATTGAGGTATTCTTGTGCATTAGGGTTTCTTTGAAAACTCACAAAATAGTGTTTCTCAACACTTCCCCTACCTTGACATCAAATTTTTTTTAACACTTTTTAGATAGTTTACCTACGATCTCTGATGTCATGATATTTTTCACTATCATAATCAAGTCTTGAAGAAATGGCCAAGTGAATTGTACACATGCACTTTAACACTTAAACAACTGAGCTATGCTGATCTTTATCTATTTTGTGTGTTGTCTATGATGATTTCTTTACTATATGTTCCATCCCTAATAGTTTTTCAAGGATGTCATTGACTAGAAGACTGGGGGCATGGGGCATGTTTTCTTGATTTCTGCTTGTGGGTATACTTTGTTTATCTATAGTGTTGTAAGCATTTATGCTTGACCTATTCAACATTTTGACTTACAAATGTATCATCCTTGATTGTTTCGCAAGACCAGACTTTGGGTTTATCGTGGCGCTTATGCCTTGATGCAGGTGTAATCTTGTTAAATTAAACTTAGGGAATCTAATCATGTAGTTATCTTGACTTACATGTCTTTGATGCTTAGATTGGATTTCCAGATACCTATCAAATATCAATCATATTCATATCCTCATAGTTATACCAGTGATAGTTTTATGATCTCATGATGTCCCTAATAAATGCTCAATGATGAAATTAAGAATCTAAATGTTATGCACTTCTTGTTGGTAAACCACTTTTCATATTAGCTTTCATTTTAGGTTCATTTTCTAGCTTAGTCTTGCATTCTTGCATATAGGGAGAGCTCTCTCTTCATCTTTTCGCAGACATATCAGCTAACTCCTTTCATATATTTCTTTACTTTCTTCTTGTTCATGTCTTTTCACCTTCTTAATCTTTCACTTCATCTCTTTTCTATCTTATCATCACATTATATAACATTTTGACCTCTTAAATAATTTTGACATCCTAGATTAATTTTCAGGATCAAAATCCAAATTCGAGTTCATCTTGATAGTCAAAATTGTCTTTTAAAATTCTACCTCTTTGGTCTAATCTTTGAATCATCACTGGGGTATCTTCATTTCTTCATGTCTTCATCATTTCTATGCTTTATATCTACTCAAATTCAACCTTTTCATGTCTAAAATCATCTTTCTACTAGATTTGACCTAATTTTTACATTGTATCCTCCATGGTCAATTCTAGTCAAATTGGGACATTTTACTAGTCATTCTTTGGTTCTAATCATCTATCTATCATCTTGGACATTTCTATATTTTGATTTTCTCATATCTAGCTTGTTTCTATGTCCCCTTACCTCATTTCAATTTTGATCCCGAGGGGGCAGAAATACTCTATCACTACTTAGGAGCATTTGTTTGATCTTCTCTCACTTGCTCTCACTCTATCTGCTTTTCTAGGTGTTAACATTATTCTTGAATTCTAACATTTTTCTCTTCCTAGTGTTCAGTACTACCACTATTAGGTTGTACATCGGGACTTGCTATCTTTTTCTACATTTCGTTCTTCAAAATCAGATATCTATATCTGTCACCGCCTACTTGGCTTTCTATTTTTTTTGACATAATGTGTTCCCAGATCGATCACGCATTAGTAAAAGAGGGGCAAATGTAATCACCTAAAAATGGTCATCTAGACTATTAGCCCCCTTTTCAATATTTTGGCTAAATTAATTTAATCATTTACCTAGACCAAATTGCTAATAATCAATTTATTTGATTATAACCTATAGTTTGACTATGCTATCCTAAGTTTATTATTTGATTAAAAGAACATGTCCCCTTTTAATTAAATAAAAGACCCCATTCTTCTAACCCACTTAAAGTGCACACATAAAGTCCTTTTTCTATTTTACAATTAAAAGAAAAGGCGTGTGAGACTTTTGTCATATGTGACAAGTCAACTTATATTCTATTGGTTGACTTGTGTGTGCACATGGATCACTCCTCTTTTCAAATTCCACCATTGATCATCCACCATCTTCATCTTGATCTCTACCATCTATATGACTTTAAAAGGGAGAGAGATTTCCCCCTCAAAGGATCCATCTTTTGAGTATTGTTATGCTGCAGGTTTTCTAACAAGTTTCTTTGGAGCTTTGTGGAGAACTTCTATTTCTTGTCTACATTCTCTCATACCATAGCATTTTAGCTTAGATTCATGTTGCATGTTATTTTAACTTCTATTTTGCAATAATCTATCTCACATAGCTTAATATTTGGATTGTAACACTCTCATACATGTTTTAGCATAGCTGCATTTTGCATTTTCATCTTAGCTTAGTTTCCATACTTGCATTGCATTCTTTAGGAACTCCTTGAGACATTTTTATTCTTGCATCTTGTCTTTGAAACCTCCCATTGCATGGTTTACTAGCAAGAATAGTATTCCTAAGTCTCAGCTAAGAGCCCTTGAACTTGAAATACACTCTCTTGCACTCCGTGGATAGGGAGCTCTAAGTCGGCATCCAAGCATTCCAAACTCATGAAATTGTTTTGATAGAAGGGTTTAGAGTGGGACACTTTTGAGTGTACAATACTCACATAGAAATTCCATCCATCACCTTTGGCGAGCATTCATATTAGGCTACGTGAAAATGTACTGAAGACTGTGATGATTACTATGTAGCTCAAATATGTGCCCCAACAAGAAATGTCTCCACCTTGTCAAAGCATGAACTACCACTACCAACTCAAGATCATGTGTAGGATAATTTAGCTCATGATCTTTGAGCTTGCATGATTCATACGCAATCACCCATCCATTTTGCATCAAAACTGCTCTAATCCCTTCAAGGCAAGCATCTGTACAAACCATGAAATCACCCTCTGGATTGGGTACTGCTAAGATTGGTGCACTGGTCAAAAGCTCCTTGAGCTTCTAAAAAGCTTCCTCGCATTTCTTCGTCCAAATAAACTTCTTTCCTTTCCTCTGAAGGGAAGTGATAGGATGTGCTATTCTGGAGAAGTTTTCAACAAATCTACCAAAATAACTAGCTAGACCTATGAAACTATGAATCTTTGACACATTAGTCAGTGTAGGCCAATCTACTATTTCTTGAATCTTTGCAGGGTCCACTGAAATACCATCACCTGAAATGACATGCCCTAAGTACTCAATCTCTAGTTTGAAGAATTTGTACTTAACTGCATTGGCATAAAGCTAATTGTCTCTTAAACACTGTAAAACCACTTGCAAGTGTTTCACATGCTCCTTCTGAGACTTAGAATATATCAATATATCATCAAGAAACACAAGCACAAACCTATCAAGATAAGATTAAAATACCCCATTCATCAAACTCATGGTCAGCCCAAAAGTTACCACTGTGAACTCATAATTCACATAGCGAGTTTGAAAGGTGGTCTTGTGAATGTCAGCTTCCTTAATGCAAAGCTGGTGGTATCCTGACTTAAGGTCAATCTTGGAGAATATTGTAGCTTCCTTGATCTGATCAAATAAGTCATCAATCCTTGGCAGAGGATACCTATTCTAAATAGTCACCTTATTCAACTATCTGTAATAAATACAAAGGTGCAAAGAATTGTCTTTCTTTTTCACAAAGAGCACTGGTACTCCCCATGGTGACACACTAGGTTGAATGCTCCTTTTGGTCAAGAGCTCCTCTAGCTAAAGACACAACTCACCCAATTCCTATGTAGTCATACGATAAGGAGCTTTAGAGACAGGCTCTGCTCCTGGAATCAAATCAATGCTAAAGTTGATGTCCCTCTTCGAAGGCATGCCTAGAATCTCACTTGGAAAGACATCTGCATACTCCAATAAAATTGGGTGATCTAAAGTCTTCCTCACAGGATCTTCTTCATCAATATCATTTACCATAATAGCAAATATCTAACATCCCTTATGAAAACTCCACTTCAATTACATGGCAAAAATCATCCGTAGAGATATAGGCCTTGGTATCCCAACTATCTTCACATCATTCCCTTGGTCATCCTGACATGATATAATCTTCTTCCTATAATCTATACTGGCTCTATGAGATCCAAGCCAGTCCATGCCCAAAACCACATCATAGGAACCAAGGGTATAACTTGAAGGTCAACTGCAGTATCAAATCCTCCTAAACTAAGCCCACACTTGTGAAGTACAAAATCTGTAGAGACCTTAATGCCTAAGGCTAGTTCCACTTGCCAACCATGATCTTGCTTCACTGCATCCAGATTACACTTAGCAACTATAGATGGAGAAATAAATGAATCTGTAGCTCCTAAATCAAACAACACTGAAAAAGATGTACCTCGAATAGCTCCTGTGGTTTCAACCATTGTTCCCTAATGATCTGCCTGATGGTGATCTACTGCTACAAACACTCTATGAGCTTTACCTGCATCCCCAACTATAGGCTCAAATGTTGTTGGCCTAGGGCCTGAATACTAAGATTCTCACTGAGGACAATGAGCTAAAAAATGTCCAATCTTCCCACATGAAAAGCATCATGTATTTCTACCAGAACCTCTACTCATGGGTGGTGCATTTGATTGTTGACAGCTATTCCTACTAACAAAAGACCGACTGCTCTAAACTAGCTGATTCGGTTGATTTCATTTATTGTGCTAAGCATTGTAGTTATTCTTGGAGTTAGAACCTTTGCCACCACCTGGAGCCTGAGAATTTGATCCCTTCTACTGCTGTGCCTACTTAGATTGCTACTAAAATTGTTTCCCCTTAGAAAAAAGAGGCTTCCTATTACCACCTGAGTTGTAGTTTCCTTTAGATCCTGATGTTGTTGGTACTCCTACAAAACTTCCCTCACCAAGGTTGACACTTTGTTCAACAAGGATGGCTCATCATACCACATCCTTGAGGGTTTTTGGCTCAAATACCTTGACACCCCCAATTATACAATTGTTTAAACCTCTAATGAAGTGTTGTTTCAACTAAGTTGAATTTTCATTGAATCCTGAAAAGGACATGAGCTCATAAAATTTGTGCTCATACTCGGTCACAGTCATAGAATACTGCCTGAGATTATGGAACTCATCTACCCTTTACTGCTTCCATTCCTCTAGTAGGAATCATTCATGCAAACTCTCTAAGAATAGCTCCCAAGTGACACTGTTCATATCAATACCCAGCTTGTTTTCCTCAATTGTCCACCAAGTGGCCCCAAAATTCTCCAAGTTGGTAATGGTGAATCTTTCCTTAACATTACTATCAAAGTTCTGCATAGCAAAAATCCTATCAAGGGAAATAAGCCATTGTTTGGCCACATATTCAGAACCTTTCCTGTTAAAGGGCTTGACCTTGGATCTCAAAAGATCCTTCATCTAAGTAGATACAATAGATCTTTGTCGATCCTTTTGAGGGCTCCTAGACTTGGGTCCATGCTCTTGCTCTATTTGATGTCCTCTATGCTGATCTTGAACAAGAGGTAGATGGTCAAGAATGCTCTACATCATCTATCTCAAGTTAACCTCCTCAGATTCAGCTTGGTCCTCTCTATGGATCTCTTCCTATTGCTTACTAGCATGCTCTCCTGCTCTCCTAATGAGCAAATTCTCCACGGACAGACTCAAGGACAATGATAGCTCTGCCACGACCATGGCCTCTTCCATAGCTTCTACCATAGCCTCAAAAAGAAGACCTAGTCCCAAATACCATCCTACAATAGTAAAAAGTACTATTACAACCAAAAGACACATGTTTGCTATAGACTAAGTTCAATTTTAAGTTTTGCCTATGTTTAGGTTTAAGTATAATTTTCAGGTTTGAAACCTAAGTGTTGAAGTATGAAAAATATGCAAGTAACACTTTTAAGTTCTATTTTAGTTCACCTAGTTTTCAAGTTTGAAAGAGATGCACATAATAGTTCAAAGTCCTAGTTTGTTCCAAAATACCTAGAGCTCCCAATGTAGAAGCTCGAGCTCTAATACCAAATGTAACGCCCCACCAAGGGATCCAAAGAATTGACCTAAAGTTTTACTAAGTTTGGTGATCATTTTTTTTTTTAATACATGAAATTAAATACCACTTATAACTTATACACAATAACGGAAGCAATAGCAACAATCCAAATGAAAGTAAACATACTTACATAATAGGTTACATTATTTATGGAACCCTTAACATTGAATCACATCTAATTTAACTATTAATTAATCCATCTAATACAACATCCACATGAAATAATAATGATACATCTAACGTACTTAAACAATATACAAGTGTTCTTTTTAGAATTACATTTCAAATTGCTCAATCATCCACTGTACAAGTCATAGGGTATGATAGGCTTAAAAGAATATACATATGTGAAATAAAGTATATCATCATTCTAAATCTAATCCATGATGCAATAACATAAATGAAACCATACATCATACATGATACATCCTCACAAGAGATAATCATAAATCATCAAACATAATTAACTAAGTGCACAGTTCCTCCCAACTGTTAATAGCATCATTAGACCATCATGGGTCCTAGCCATCCCTCTGTGCGTAACATTCCAAATCACCAAAGAGATCATTGGTATTAACATAGTAGGAATGTCACTCCTAAATCATACAACATCATATGCAAAAAATGAAATCTAACATGCAAGCATAAGATATCATCATCTGACATATGCAAATCATCAATGTAAGGATACATGTCCACCATCATAATCAAGAATGCATCAGCCACGGTGTCTAAAATGGATCTCAAATGATAAGAGTTATAAGCACCACCACTCAACCACATGGTACCTAAGTGGTCCACTCCCACCGCACTGAGGAGATAATCTCAAGTCCCAAATAGGTTATCAAAATCACATAGCATAAATACTCTCTAAGTCCAAGAATCCTAAAATTATACTAACTAAAGGGTTCCAAACACAAAATGACATCTAATTCCTAGAGCCACGGAAAGACATGTAGGAAACCTACTATGCAAGCGGGAAAGTGTCATTGCACAGATCATGCTAGAGTTACCCTAGCAGTCTCCCAATAGACCTCGGCCCCCTAGTGATACCTATGCAGCCACTAGTATCCTCTCATACAGATGAGGCATACTAAAAAATGCAAGGTTGCAACCAAGCATTCTCTCTACTCCCATCCTAGTCTATACTAGCACTCGAGGCATGGGTGAGAACAAAACAATTATCTTTTTACGTTCATTAAGTCAGTATTAGGTGTAATATTTTCACTTATTAAGACAACATGCAATAAGTTACCCTAGCAACCTCTTAGGGCCCTGGCCCCCATTGCAAGCCACTTCCCATCACTACAAGTAGATAACCTACCCTAAGCTCATGGAATCATAAATCTCAAAATTACAAAAGATAATCCACAATATAAACATCAAATTTCCATGAGCAACTAAAAAACATCATAGATAATCATGACCACAATAGTTCTCTATTGGCAACTGAAGGTATCCCTAATAATCACAATAATCATTGGTGCTTAATAAGAAACCAAAAGTATCTCAAAATAATACTGATCGAAGACTCCAAAATGGTTGAGTCAAAACATGTCACAACATGACATCATCAAGATCAGATAACAATTTAATTCTATCAAATGACTAGAAGTAACCCAAGTATAATTGATCGATGACTCAAAATGGTTAAGTCAAATGTCCCATACATATGAATCTCAACTTCACGCAAGAAGACTGAAAAGCAATAACAAGCAATAAATATAGATATCTCATAGAGCATTCCATCACATAACCGTGGTTGGGTTTATAAAGATCAGAATTAGAAGACATCATCATGACATCATGATCATAACGCTCGAACCTCTGGTAGACGTCCTATAATTGGTCAACACTAGTCAACTCAAAAACTCAAAACAAGTAGCACAGAGAAGACACAATACAAGCACATGTTTTGGTTTGCTAAAATTCCATAGTTGAATAAAATGTGGTGGTCTTAGTTTTCATTTTCAATTTTAGACATCGAGTGGAGAAGTTTATACATTTTATCTAACCCATGTATTTATTTGATAGATAAACGTATTCTCCCCATAACCCATTAAATCAATATTCCAAGATGTTTCTAAGAGTATATAATATTTGAACAAAAAATCCCCATCGTGTTCCATTAAGACATGTAGAAAATTCAATGTAAACAAATACATATCATCCACATTTATCTATTCTTCATTTCCAAACCAATTAAATTAGATTTATATTATTAAATAAAAAGATTAATTATTAAAAGGATATTCTATTAAAATATTCATTAATATTTTATAATACATAACAAAAAAAGATTAATTATTAAAGAAACAATCTATTAATAAAATTTTATTTATAATATATATTGATTAATATTATATAACATTTAATATTATATAATATTTAATACCTAATTATATACATAATAATCATTAATTAAAAATTATTAAAATAACATTAATCCAAAATTCATTTAAAATTGATTCATAAAAGATAAAATTTGAAATGCATAACATATTGCTTATGTTTTAAAAAGGCCGCTGCCTTTAGGGTGGAGCCGTGTGGCCCTACCTATGGTTGCAGGGCCTACGACGGTAGTCATAGTACCTGCGACTGCAAGAATAGATGTCGCAGCCAACTAGGGGGTACGGGCTTCGCCCTCCCTTGTTCAATAATAAATTTATAACATTTTTCATAAAATGTTTCATATGCGATTCAAATTTTTTAACAAAGTTTCTCACTGCTATTTGACATTCAATTTTTCAATAAATAAATATGTATATGTGTGTGTGTGTGTGTGTGTGTGTGTGTGTGTGTGTGTGTGTGTGTGTGTGTGTGTGTGTGTGTGTGTGTGTGTGTGTGTGTGTGTGTGTGTATGTATATATATGTATGTATGTATGTAGATTTGAGAAATATATAAACATGTATATTTCTATAGAGAACATATACACAATTTTTTTTTAAAAAGCTTTCAATTTTAAGAATTTTCCCTATAAAATATTTGTTCTCTAAATTTACCCATTGATGCTTCTACTAGGTTTGACTATAAATTTTAACCCTAACCCCATAATTTCATCGGATCTACGCATATGAAATTTTCTCATAAATAAGATGCATATAACCAACATATGAAAATCCTCAAAAAGCATACAGAAGACACGAAGAAGACAGGAAGTGCAAGAAGTAGAAATAACATAGGCAAAATCACAAGTGTCTACCCAGATACTGATGCTAATTCACTTCTCCTCAGAAACTACAGAGCAAGCTCCTTCCTTCTCCCATTTTCTCGGGTCCTCCAAACATGCTCTCCAAACCCTCTCCCTACACTTCTAGGAGTGCCTGAATATAAAGAACTCTCAGGAAGCACCTAGAATTTCTCTAGAAACAACCAGAAGGTGTTGACAACTAAGCACGAGCTTTTCCAACCTTCTAGATGAGTCATAAGGTTGTAGACACAATGTGCTTAATTTGTGTGCTAACTCCTGTGTTGTTGACATATGTGCAATAAAAAGGTGCGTTTACTCCTAGGCAAGCTTATAACTTTTATTTTAATTATTTTAGTACTTTTATTATTATTATTTATTTATTACTTTATTATTATTATTTTATTATTATTATTAATTTTAATTTCTAATTTCTTTTATTTAATTCTTTTCTCAATTAATTTTCCATTTAATTAATTATAATCAAAATATCTAAAGGTCATGATATCATATTAATTTTTCCCAAATAATTAATTTATTAATTAAATCTATTTATTTAAGACTTAATTAATAGAAAATTCACCATAGACCTCCAAGATAAAATATGAAAACCCATCATAGAACAATCCATACAAAATTAGTTTAAAGGGTTAAAAATCATGAATTATGTTATCTGACACATTCAGAAGGTAAAATATCCAGATACTTGTCCTACCTCACTAGGAAAAATGGTTTAGGGGTGCATCATGTAGATCCCGACTAGCAAGTGACTACAACTCCCTTCCTTAACCACATCATAAATGCCATACATAAGAACAAACATGCACACCATACACATGCAAGTATGGGGTAAGTATCCATAATAAAACACATGTGATAATAAACCATCTAACTAATCATTATCAATAACTGAAAGCAATGTAATAATCATCATGCATACATGAAATTTAGAGTCTCAATAATCTCATCATACATGAACTGAATCCATAACACAATATCTTATAGTCTCAAAACAATGCTTCTAATCCATTAACATAAACTAGTCTAACATATTCCGATAATAATAGCAATAATGTGTCCAAAAGAATGTGAATGAGGGCAGGCACTATAGGTACCCTACAAATCTCAAAAAATTATCAATTCAACGTTTTCTCAAAATTTTGAAATTTTCATAATGAAAAGTCAACTCTAGTCAACCATGGTCAACCATGGTCAAACTTGGTTAACCAAACCTCTGTATCAACTTAAATTTTTTTGCATGCTCTTCTATTCTATTCTATATTCTTTTGAATATATGATCACATCACTATCTTCAAATCTATTACTTTACATTACTATTCCATTGTGTCATCCTTCAATTTGTCTCCTGACAAAGTAGCATGATTACATTATTGAATCTTTCAAATCTGACTTCAACTTAATCTAAATATAATGTCCTTATTGCTAGGGGCATCTCATCACTTGGAGCATCATTGTTCCCTCTATCTAGCATCATATGTTATCCATATTACTTAAATTTGTATAGTCCTTGGCATAGGTTGATGGACAAGTATCTAGATGTTGTATCTAGACTCCTAAGGATTAAGCCTTGTTCTGGGGATAATCCTATGACTCATGATAGTTCTTGTTATCTTTTTCTTTATGGACTAGTATTCTAGTGTTCTATCTAGATTTTGGAGGATTAAACTTCATTTTGGAGATAATTCTAAGCATTCTTTTAGTTACTATTTAATGTATATGTATTGGGGCATTCTAACCCTAACTCCTAAGGATTAAACCTCATTCCAAGGAAAATCCTATGAATCATGATTAATCTTGTCATCTATTTAATAGACATTTATTGAGGCATTCTAAATCTAACTCTTGAGGATCGAATCCTATTCTAGGAACAATCCTATGAATCATGATAATCTTTTCTCTCTTGGACTAGTATCTAGGTGTTCTATCTGGACTCTTGATGGTTAAGCTTCATTATGGAGATAACCCTAAAAATATCATCAATTAGTTTTTGTGTCATCAATCCTAGTTCTTTCTATATACTTCAGACTTTTGATTTCTTTGAATCAATGTGTTGCTTGCACATATATTCAAAGACAGGAAAATGAAATACCCCTAAATTGTGAAATTGGCATTCTAAACCAATTTTGGTGCATCAATCTTAGAACATCAATTTCTTGATCAATTGAGTCCTCTTGTACTAGGTATTTTTGGTTCTTATTGTCTTTACTTGACGTAAGTGTCAAATGCAAAAAATTACTAATCTATATTAATTATATACTTTATTTAATTCCTAAATATTAATCTAATTTGGCTAGATTAAACTTCTAAACAAATTAATTTAACTACAAGTCCTATCAGTTTAATTAAATTAAAATCCACCTCCTTTAGCTGATTCACATGAAAAGAGAATTAAATATATTGATTTAATTAAATATTCTCATCATAATAATTGAAACTAATTATTTGATTAATTAGAATATTAGATTATGATGTCATATTTGAATGGATCAATATTCTTTCCTAATTCATCTCACATGAAAATGAAATGAAAATTATTGATTTAATAAAATATCCTCATCATAATTGTTGAAACTAAGTATTTAATTAAATAGAATATTATATTATGAGGTCATATTTGAATGGACCAATATTCTCCCCTAATTCATTTCATATGAAAATGGAATTAAATATATTGATTTAATTAAATATCCTCATCATAATTATTGAATCTAATTATTTAATTAATTGGAATATTAGATTATGAAGTCATATTTCAATGGATCAATATTCTTCCCTAATTCATCTCATTCAACTCCATCAAAAATGGAGGACTCAATCTCTCATTCAATCTGAACTACACATCCAGTTTAATCTTGACCATTGATTAGGTCCATGATTCTATAAAAGATACCCCTAGCCTCTCATTTCAGGAGGATGCAAGTGAAGAGTGTCAAACTATTGTTGGATTGAGCACTCTAGCATTTTGCACTCGCACCTCCATTACTTTTATATGCTTATCATCTAGATTACAATGCATTCATTTAGCTTAATTTTCTTATCATTTTTCTTAGATTAATTTATATCGTCTAGAACAATTCATATCTTTGCATAAAAAATCTCAAAAACATAGATTAATCTTGCATTTGCATTCATTCAAATCCTTTGTACTAGTTTATTCTGGTTACTGAACTCTCTATTCTAAGAACATATAGTAAAACCCTATCTAGTTAGAAGGCAATAGATCACCTTGTATAGACATGCTAGATGAATAATCCCATGTTTATTATGGGATGTTACTAACAAACAATGACCATGTTGAAGTGTGTCGCTTAATTTGAGGCCCATATTTAACACTCACAATATTTTATCTTCTATGAAAATAAATTAAATAATTTTTTATTTATTTTTTAAAAAATAAAAAATTCTTAATTAATTTAAAATTATTATTTTTGAAGGGTGGACTAGGGGTGTTTAAGAGAACAACCCTTGAAAATAATTTGACCATTAAAAGTCTTTCCAATTTTTTGTCCAAGGGGTTCACTATAACCCTCCTTATGCAAAGGTGTCTCCACCCCTTTGTAACAAGGCCTCTTCACTTGAACAAGTACAAAATGATTTTTTTTGCCTACAAAGTTGTAGAGAGTTTAATGGTTATGATTGATATTGATCTTATTTAAGAGTTATAGCTATCTCACTACACATACCTTCCAATGTTTTTGATACTTAGTAGTGATTGGTGAGTTCATAGATTAAGTATATTTAGTAGATTAAGCTATTAGTTAAGTTATTTTTGTTTTTGAATTATAAAGAAGACAAACAAGGGGGCGGGCTCATACAAAAGACAAACTAGTCAACTACCAATAGATTACCAACAATATAATTTCCCTCTTAAACTACTTATCAAAACAAAAACATCATACAAAGGAGCATAATAATAAAGTCTTCAGGCATCTTGCTAAGATAGCCTGGCATAGTACCATAAGATAAAAAGTTTTTAAACATAGGCATAACTACCTTTAAAACAAGAGGTCCAAGTACCAGCAAAACATTAAAAAAAAATAACAAAATAGAGAGAAGTAGGCCCTAATTAGGCTTTTTCTTATCCTTTCCTTTAAGGAGGATTTTGGCCCAATCTTTTACTAGGAAATCAAACAGCATTCTGGAGTAGAAAAATATAGTAGAATGGTTATTTTTTTTGTTCTAATAGAAAAAAGTAGTAGAATGGTGATCACCCCCTCCCTATTATAAGGTTATCCCTTATATAATTTTAGGGAACTCCATATAGTTTTTAGGACCCTACTATTCTATGTGGTTCATTGGTATTTTTGGTTAGGGACAAAAATTCAAAAATATAATTTGATGGCTCGCAAAAATCTCAATCAATTGTTAGAGAGCACTAATTAATGTGAAAAATATGGATGCTTGACCATACAAAAAACCTCATTTCTTCGTACTCTATTTTATCTTGACATAATAATCCATCTCCTAACCATTTTTCTATAAACTGTACCAAAAGATCTTAACGGGTAACCATTTCTCTTGCTTTTGTCCATATCATGAACTTCATCTTTCTAAGTGGTAAGGTTATTTTGAATATTAGTGATATAGTAATTTTATTCAACCCATGTATATTCATCCCCCCATCAAATAATATACTGGTATATCATTTACAAAAAATAAATATAGCCATAATATTATTCTACATGTTTCCATTGGTCATTGAGTTATTGAATAGTTTGACAAAAAGATATCATTCTAGATTTGTTTTATTTTCCTCAAGTTTTTATCATTTTTTTACTATTTATTTTCCAATTCCAAGATCCTATAGATGATTCCCGTGCAAAATATCTCCTAGGTATAGGTTGAGGTTGACCTATACTTAAAGGGTTTTATTTGCAAGACTCTAGGCCCATTTTGAGGTTTTTTTTTTCATAATTTCTATAGGAAGTCCATTTTCAAGAAAGTTATCAAGGTGCATTAAAAGAGTTCAAGCCAAGAAAGAAAGGATTCATTGAAGGCCTTTATTTCATTCAACCAATGAAGAATTTAATTCCATAGATCTAACATCTTACTTCATTAGGGATAGTGGAGTTGGTCATTAAGGAAGAAGATCTACATCAATCATCATTGCACAAGTATCAAGCATTCAACTATTCAAGTATTTGAACATCCTTACAACCATATATTTGTGACTTGGAACTTTTGGATCCTACATCATACAAACATTTAAATACAAGCATGATATTGTATATATGTAAATGTGGCCTCTGTTTAACACACACACATGTCAACACAATCCTTGTAAGTGGATTCATCCTAGAATGAACATGAGATTGTTCACCCAAGAGGAGTCTTGCAAGATGACATGTTGCCTTCTATCTAGAAGGATTTTGCCTATTTATGCTCTTCGAGTTGAGATGTAGGCAACTAGACCATTCTTGAATGAAGGGTTTAAAATGATTAATCTATATGCACATGCAAGCAATCTAATTGATTATGCGATTAAGCTATTAGCATATGAAATAATATTAACTAAATGTATGCAATATTAAATCTAAAGGATATTAAGCTAAGAAATGAAAGTCTATAAAATAAGCTTAGATGAGTATGCAATTTAGTAGCAATTCGATAGCAATTTAATTCAACCCCCATAATGAGGAATTATGAATCCCTTAAATAGAATCTAGGAATGGATCAATGGTTAAGATCAACTCAAATGAATGGTCATGATTGAAGTAAAGATTCAGTCAAAGTGGAAGATTCCAAATACAGATGTAGTTAACTAACTCAAATCTTGAGTGTAAGAAATAGTTAACTCAAATTCCTTTTAGTATAGAGTAAGTAATTTGAATCACTTCTAATTTGAGAAGTAGTTAACTAGGAATTTCCATTTTGAACTGAGAAATAGAATTTGGAAAAGATATTTAATTTAATAAAATGAGATATGACCTCGTAAATAGCTTTTTCATTTAATTGAATAATTATATTCAATTAATTAAAGTGGGCATAATTATTAAATTAAACATTTTAATTCCTTAGTACATTAGTCTTAGGATATATTTTAATTTAATTAAAGTATAAATACTTTAAATTAAATTAAATCTTAATCAATAGGTTTAATGTGACTAATATGAGTCAATACTTCAGAAATTAAATAAATATCCTAATTAATGTAGATTAAGGTTTTCTACATTTGATAATTAAGTCAAGTAGTGAATATCAGAATAAGAATTGTCTAGTGAAATAGGACTTTAGAATTGATCTTATAGACCAAAATTGGTGATCATGGCAATGAGCCAATTTTGGGGTATCACATTTTGCCCCTCTTTGAATGAATGTGCAAGCAACACATTCAATTCAAAGAAAATTAGAAAGTATGATTCGAAGATCAAGAGATAAGATTAGTTCCAAAGCTGATGATTCAGAGACCAATTGATAAGCTTGTAAGGACCATCTCCAAAACAGAGCTTGATCCTAAGGAATCCAAGCAGAACACCTAGATACCCAAATTGATAAGCATTTTGAAGGTTTCCTTTAGAACAAAGTTTAACCTTTACAGATCTAGATAGAACACCTAGATACCCAAAATTGATAAGCATTTAAAAGATTATCTCCAAAATGGAGCTTAATCTTTAAGGATCTAGATAGAACATCTAGATACCTAAGATTGATAGCATTTAAAAGATTATCTCTAGAAAAAAGCTTAATCTTTAAGGATCTAGATAGAACATCTAGATACTTGAGATTGATAGCATTTTAAAAATTATCTCCAGAATGGAGCTTAATCTTTAAGGATCCAGATAGAACATCTAGATACCTGAGATTGATAGCATTTAAAATCTAATCTCTAGAATAGAGCTTAATCTTTAAGGATCTAGATAGAACATCTAGATACTTGAGATTGATAGCATTTAAAAGATTATCTCTAGAATGGAACTTAATCTTTAAGGGTCTAGATAGAACATCTAGATACCTAAGATTGATAGCATTTAAAAGATTGTCTCTAGAATAGAGCTTAATCTTTAAGGATCTAGATAGAACATCTAGATACTTGAGATTGATAGCATTTAAAAGATTGTCTCCAGAACAGAGCTTAATCTTTAAGGATCTAGATAGAACATCTAGATACCTAAGATTGATAGCATTTAAAAGATTGTCTCCAGAATGGAAATTAATCTTTAAGGATCCAAAAAAACATCTAGATACCTGAGAGTTATTTATGAGTCATAGGAACATCCCCAAAATGAGGCTTAATCCTCAGGAGTTGAGGTTTAGATTATCCCAATACCTATAATCAACTGATGACCAAATAAAATAGATGACAAAGATGTCAGAGAGATTGAAACAAGATTCTCTAAGTGATGAGAACATGAGATGGGAACAAGCTACCCCAAGCAATAAGGATTCAAATTGATTTGAATTTCAAGTTCAATGATGTAATCATCCTGCCCCCTTGGGAGCAAAATTGAAATATGACACACCAGAAATATGATGTAAAGCAATATGTTGAAAGATATAGAAGAAATCCAAGATTCAACGAGATATAGAAGAGATCAAAATGATCAAAAGAAAATGCAGAGTTGATTTGCAACAATTTCAAAGTCCAGAAGACCAAGTTTGACCAAAAGTTGACCAAATTTTACAGCAGTTGACTTTTTACAAAATGAATTTTAAAATTTTTGAATAATTTTTTGTTGAAAAGATTCCAAGAATTGTAAAGTATCAAAAAAATCTGGACTACACAAGCATTTGATCGCGTCGGTCCCAAAAAAAATTTAAATGCATTTTTTAGTTGCTTTAGTGTGTCAGATTTTGAACTCAATCCTGAAAATGGATTCAGAATGGTCAAATTAGCCAGGGGTGATTTTTGTGCAAATTGGAGCACTTTGAAAAATTAGGTCAAACCCTATATAAGAGCCCAAGGGGTTATTTTCAATTAATTTGAACCTTTTGTCTTTAGTGAATAGGAGCTCTAAGAGGAAGATGGTAATGAATGTGAGATATCACCATTTCGAGCACTCTCGACAATGCAGCCAGTCGATGGACTATGGACCACTGGTGAGTGATTGATAACCTTTGTACTTTTGTTTTCATGCTTTTTGATTTCATTTATTGCATTTTTTAGCATGTTTTAGGAAGTCACCAATCAATTTTTGTGCAAAACTGTCCTTTCTCACACGAAACCAATCTCTTCTTGCACAAAGATTCACCAACCTAGTGTTTCTTTGCATGCATCAGTGGGATTTCTCATGCAAGAGATACCCACTTCTCACATGAAAAGTATGGGAATTTCCCTTAAGGTTTTGTCACATTTCACACGAGAACTTGATTTGCATGTAGAAGTGACTACTCATGCAGGTTACTATCTCTTTGCACAAGGACTTGATTTCTCACACGAAGATGCACAATTCGTGTAAAGAAATGAATTCTTGCATGAGGAAATACATCTTTACATGAAAATCTGTTATAGTAGTTTAAGGAAAAAATGTATTTTTGATGTTTTAGCTTCAATTTTTTGTTCATTTTGTTATTATTTTAGTTTTTTGAGTAAGTACTAATTGTTTGCACCTTGTTGTTCATGTGTGTAGGAGGTATTCGGTGATGTCTCATTCAGATCCCATTATCTGCCATATGGAGCCTTGTTGCAGATCCTAGATGTGGCAAACATGGCACATATTGATAGACTGGGGCTCACTTCTTTATGTTGGATCCCAACATTTTTGGTGAATCACGGCTTGTTGACTGCCTTGGTGGAGCATTTCCATTCGAAAATAAACACCTTCCACTTACCTCAGGGAAAGATGACTATGACTCCCAAGGATATATATAGGATCCTATGCATACCATTCCATGGACCAAGCGTAGCATATGATATAGTGCCCCAAGCAGGTATAGAGGCATTGTGTGCCATTTTCTAGAGGTAGCTAGCGATTGGACAAGCAATCACCTGGGATGAGCTCGTCCATACATATGGGAAGACACATAGGTTAGCCTCAATTTTGGCCATATTCGTCAGTTGTTTCTTGGTACCAAATAGAGGACATCATGGTTTAGAGTGTGGATGGGGGGTTATGCTTTAGAGGATGCTTGATTCTCTAAAGAGATTTGGGTGGGGCCAATGCATATTTGCCCATATTTTCTATGAGATGCACAAGATAGTATATCATGAGTGAAAGAGTATGGCTACTAGTGTATATGTTCTCCAAATGTAGGCATGGGAGCACCTACCAATTACATGGCCCATTTTCGAGGATGCCCACGAGCCCATAGAGCTTTATATTTAAAGATATAGTGGGCAGATTACCCAAGTAGGCCTAGGTAAGACAGAGCACTAGAGGGCCAACTTGATGACCTAGTCTCCATCATATGGCATCCCTAGTGAGAGAGAAAGGATCAAGATGATACTCCTAGGGAGCTAGGATGGATTCTTTTCTTGTGGTCGCTAGTGGGGAGGACCACACAGATTATTGAGCAGTTTGTCATCACACGATTGTGGAGGCAATGTGGGAGGTAGTAGGATATCTCTCAAGAGTTTTGTGTCTATGTGCAAGTTGTGAAGGACCTGACATGAGGATGGCTAGAAAAACTAGATGTAGGTAAATCTATGATCAATGTGTGCAACCTAGTTGTGGCACAATGGGATTACCTACTAGAGGTATCAGATGCAAGGGTGATGGTAGTGTATCAAGCATATTTCATCAGTCACCTCATCCCACAGTTTACAAATCCCCTAAGGGGAGTAGCACCAGCCCCACAGTAGGCACCAACACAATAGTAGCAAGTTCCCCAGTAGCAAGCACCACAAGGCCCACTACTAGAGGTGCAACAAAGAGTTAGGTAGGTGCAGATCCCTGCACAACAGATGGGGTCAGACCCAAGTGCAGGAGGTAGTGGTAGAGAGCAAAGGCGGTGATAGAGACTGAGGGTGGAGGAGTAGGCACTTGAGATGCTCAATGAGGAGATGCAGGAGCAACCTGCCACAGGATACCATGATGTGTTTCAATGACAGAGGGAGAAAATTTGGTAGGCTTCTCAGTAGGATCGAGTGCAAGTTGTCGAGAAGAGGTCAGAGGTGCTATAGGATAAGGTCTAATTGCAGATGACCCGAGCGACTTATTACTTTATAGCATACTCTATAGTTGTGCCCAATGAGGCTTAGTAGATTCCTCATTTTTCATAGTATGCCCAAAATTTTGGGGGTATATACCCTCCTGCCAGACCAAATATGCCACCTCTTCCCCCTCCTTTGACTGCTAGGGGTGTTGGTGTAGGTCAGAGCTAGCCTCACGTTACTATTACCCTATTTTTAATTTTGGCTATATATCGATTAGTGTGCTGGCACCATTTTGAATCATTTTTTACTAATAACACTTGAGTAGCACTCATTCTTTTGTACTGACACATTTTTGGAGATATATATATATATGAGATTTTAGGTTGAGTAGCCTTGTGTTCATGTCATTGTCAATGTTTGTCTTTTCCTTTGATGTACATGAGTTGTTTTTATTCTTATGATTATGAGATGTAGATGTGATGTAATGGATGGATTTAATGCATATGAAAATGAATATGAGATGTTTATATAATGATTATGAAATGTGAAATGGGATGTAATGCATATTTAAATGATATGAGTGTAATGCATATGTAAATGAATTGACATCACATGAAGTGTTGTATGTTGTTGTTTGATAGTGATAGGTACCTCTTCAAGGAGCACACAAATACAAACCAAAGAACCAAATGCTTGTGCATCCATGGAGAATCTAGATACATTTGTAGAGATCCATAGTCTCTCATCACAAAGGATGAAAGAGAGTTGTAATTGAACCACATGCTTATGTAGGTAAAGTATGCAATGCAACCCTATGCTAGATGCAACCCTAGGTCTAGTTACCAAGCCCCAACAATTTATCATCACTAAGCATAGAATAAAATCATGTATGTCCTACAACCCCCACTAATAATGCAATAATGGGAATATGAATAGGACCTAGGTTACAGGTTTTTTGGGATTAAATGTAAGCATTTAAGGTAAAAGAAGCTAGAATGACCAGGACATTTGTCCCTTTTATTGTAGCAAGCTAACATAAGCATCAAAACATAAATGTTAGGATGACCAGAATGTTGCTTGTATGGTAGACACACTAAACACATGAGAGATCCATCTTATGCTAAGTATTAGTAAGTATTTTGTCCACAACGACCCTTGCATTTGTAACTAAAGATAGAAGTGTGCTAGATATACTCATAGTGACCCATACATTCACTTAATAGGATGAGTATTAGTATTTACTATAGCATAAAGAGTTCACTCCAATAGACAAGGAGAAGAACCAACATTATTGATGTATTCATATAAAAGGAATTGAGGTACACCCAGCCATCCAATATGATATGGAGGATCTTATAGTGGACACCCCTCTTATAGGAATATGTCAACTGATTGGTACTAAACCATAGACAGAAAGCAAAGAAAAAAAGATCATGACCCTAGTCATTACTTCTCTAGTCAGAAATGACATCATTGAGTTGCTCGAAGAGACATGATAAAGAAAAAAAAAGCAAACAAAGAAAAATCTTAGCATATCCAAACAAGTGTGTCATTTTGAGTTCATTTTGTGTCATAGGATTGATGTCAAGTGTCAATTTCCAGAACATGTTTGAAAGAAATCTGTTTAGTAGGTAGACGCAGTTAGAATGATTGGTGACTAGGGTCAAAAGAGGAATCTTTAAGATGAAGAACCTAAAGAGGACTAAGTGATAGTAGACAGACATAGCCAAAATGACTGGTGACTGATGCTAGAGGGATCTTTCACTCCTGAATCTAGAAACATGACCTGACCAATAGTGGGTAGACACAGCTGAAACAACTAGTGACTATTGTGAAAGAGATCCGATGAGGTGAATCTTGAAAAGAGTGAAACTTGCAATAGTAGGCAGAGATAGCCAAAACAACTAGTGACTATTGCAAAAGAGATTCTATGAGTAGAATCTCAAACAATGTGACATTGAAGGGGAATTCCCTTGAGTTGTGACAAGACTCAATCCATGGATACATGAGCAGAAAGTAGGAAAAGTAGTAAAGCAATTGTATAGATACCCAGAAGATGCACTGCAAGATGGAGCATTAGGAATAAGAGGCACCTGTTTATTAGGTTTTCACCTTCTTGGTAGAAATTTCTCTTTTTTTTGCTACCATGATGTCTATTTCCAGGTTTTCACCAATGGCACTTTTCTTGTTTTTCATTTTTTTTGTATTTTTCTCTTTTTGATTTTTTTTGTGTTTTTGATTTTTTCAATTTTTTTGGTATTACCAAAGTGCCTATTTCTAGGTTTTTACTAGGGTAATAATATTTTTAGGACTTTTTCTAATTTTTAGGATTTTTTTAGGTCTTATAGATATGTACAAAGAGATACTAAGATTAGATCAACTATAAAACCACTTCAAGTGGAGAGTGTCGACAGGTTCTTTGAGCACTTCTCCCTTAGTTGTGGAAAGTTGATAAGCACCAGATCCATACACTATAGTAATGATGTAAGGACCAAGCTAGTTTAGTTCAAACTTCCCTTTTTGGACTCACTTCTATTGATTCTTAGGGTTCTCTCTCAGGACAAGGTCCCCCAGTTGGAAGTCACATGGCATGGTTTTCCAATTGTAGCTTCTTAACATTCATTGCTGATAGGCTCATAGATGATCACATGCCACTTGTTGACATTCATCTAGAAACACTAGCTCTTGAAGTTGATCTATCCTATAGTCTTCATTAGTAATAAGGCCTTTCATAGAGATTCTCAAGGTAGGAATCTTGACCTCTATTGGAAGCACTGCATCCACTCCATATACCAAAGCAAAAGGTGTCATACATGTCGGAGTCCTAATGCTTGTCCTATACACCCACAAGTCTAGATTAATCTGGAGGTGCCAGTCTCTCCTAAATTTGTTGACTATGCGATGAAGAATTTTGAGAATTGCCTTATTAGATGCCTCAACCTGGCCATTACCCTAGGGGTAATAGATGGAAGACCAATGTTGTGTGATTCTAAATTTCTTGCATAACTCCATGAAGTCTTTGTTTTTGACTTGTCCTCCATTGTCAATAATGATTGAGGATGGTACACCATATGTGTAGATGATGTAGTTTGTGATAAAAAGAGCTACAATTTTTCCATTGGTGACTGCGAGAGGTACTACCTCTACCCACTTCGTGAAGTAGTTTGTAGCTGTGATAATGAACTTATGTCCATTAGAAGAGGTTGGGTGAATTTGACCCACCAAGTTGAAGGTCCATTGTTGAAATGGCCATCTTGTAGTAGAGGGAATTAGCTCCCTAGCTGCAACATGGATCAAATTCCCATGGAGCTAACACTTCTTACAGTACCTAGTGTACTTGATAGCTTCTTGCTCCATTTTGGGCCAATAGTAACTATCTCTAATGAGTTTGTGAGCTAGTGTCAAGCCATTTGAGTGGGATCTAAAAATGCCCTCGTGAACATCAATTAATGCGCATTTGGATTCTTTGAGTTCTAAATACCTAAAGAGTGTTCCATCAAGACCTCTCCTATACAGGTCATCAGCAATAATAAAATACTGCAAAGAATTATGGATAAGGTAATACTTCTCATTCTGGGTCAGACCTTCTAAA
This sequence comes from Cupressus sempervirens, assembly GCA_028749045.1. NCBI lineage: Eukaryota > Viridiplantae > Streptophyta > Pinopsida > Cupressales > Cupressaceae > Cupressus > Cupressus sempervirens. The sequence goes on along the minus strand of CM053783.1, from coordinate 472,815,174 downwards.
ATGGTTTGATTATGGAGATATGAATAGATGTGATGGTAGAAAGATAAGTCATGTCCTACAATAGAATAGATCATCCTAGAATCAGGGGTGTCATAGGCTGGGTAATGTAATGCTTCCACCAAGAACTCATGTCAAAGATCTCTTTTAGGCATCTATAGCAAGGAGGCCAAAGTAACCATAGCATCAGCTACTTTACTATCTATTCGAGGGATCTACTAGAAAGTGATGTGTGCAAAATACTTCTTTAAGTCATCAACCATGCATTTGTAAGGAATTAATTTCTCATCCTTTGTTTGATACACATCATTAACCTGGTTGATTACAAGCTGAGAGTCACCAAAGATGTCTAACTAATCCACTCTCCATTCAGCTACAATTTTCATGTCTTTGATCAAAGCCTCATATTCAGCAATGTTATTTGTACAAGGGAACATAATCTTGCATGCTTTGGGCAATTAATATCTCTATGGTGTTATGAAGAGTAATCTAGCACCAGATCCTTGTTGTGTGAAGGACCCATCGAAGAACATGACCCACATTTGGTGTGTGAGTATCAAGATTAACTCATTAGGGAAATCAATGTTAATTGGTAGGAGACTCTGCATAGGTGCATCAGCCAACTAATCTACAATTGCTTGTCCCTTGATAGCTTTGCATTCAACATATTGAATGTCAAACTTGTTGAGTATCATAACCCACTTAGCCAATCTTCCAATGAGAGCTGCCTTACTGATCAAGTACTTTAGTTGATCTATTTTAGCCTCAAGCTACATAGTGCAGGCAAGCATCTAGTGTGCCAACTTCTATGAAGCAAAGATGAGTAGCAAGTAAGCTTTCTTAGTGATGATGTAGTCCTTCTCATAAGAGATCAATGTGTGACTCAAATAGTAAATAGCTCTCTCTTTGTTGTCATTGTCTTCTTGAGCTAATAGGATTCCCAGAGATGTTTAAATTACTGATATGTATGAAAGAAAAGGCTTCCCCTAGATAGGAGGCATCAAGATTGGAAAATTGATAAGATATCATTTTATCTACATTAAGCTTTTCTCACAATCCTAGCTCCAATTGAATTTCACACCCTTATGTAAGTTCTTTATGAAGGCTTGTGATCTATCTGCCAACTATGAGATAAACCTATGAATAGATTGGAGTCTTCCTTGTAGACCTCTCATCTAGCTGATTTTTTGAGGTGGTGGCATATCCATGATTACTTTTACTTTCTTTGGATCCACCTCCATTCCTTTTGTAGACATGACGTATCCTAGTAACTTTCCTGATGTGACACCAAATGCACATTTCTTAGGATTGAGCTAAAGACTGAACTTTTCCATGTGGTCTAGGATGGGTCCCAAATCTTGTAGATGAGTATTACAATTGGCACTTTGTACCAAAGTATCATCTACATAGTCCTCCATGGTCTTATGCATCATATCATGGAAAATTGTAGTTACTACTCTTTGATAAGTTACACTAGCATTCTTCAAATCGAATGGCATTACATTCCAGCAAAAGGTTCCCCATGCACATGTGAAAGCAATTTTCTCCTAGTCTTCTAGTGCAATTATTATCTAATTGTAACTAGAAAACTCATCCATAAGTGAGTACATCTCAAAGCTTGTCATCATCTCCACTATCATATCAATGTTGGGAAGTGGAAAATCATCCTTAGGATATGCCAAGTTGAGATCATAGAAGTCAGTACAAACTCTAATAGATTTATCATGCTTAGAGACTGGAACAATATTGGATATCCATTTGACATAATCAATTGCACGGATGAATCCTGCATTCAGAAGTTTCTCCAGTTTTTCTTTGATGAGAAATGCAACATTAGGATGAATTTTCCAAAGTTTCTATTTAATTGGTTTGATGCCTATTGTGATGGAAAAATGATGCATGATAAGATCAAGATCCAGTCCTAGCATGTTAGAATATGTCCAAGAAAAAATTATCTTCTTCTCTTGGAAAAAGGCAATGAATTCTTCCTTTTCTTCAGGAGACAATGACTGTGCCAAATGTATCATATGAGGATGTTCTTCTATACCTAGGTTGATTGGTTGTGTCAGCTCTATCAACATTGATGATCTCTCTTGAAAGTGACTTGGAAGTGTATCAAATATCTCATCCATGGGTCCCTTAGAGAGGTTTTCACCCTTGGATACGCCTTTTGTTTTTACTTTTTTGGGTTTTGACACTGCCACAATGTGTTTTTAACCATTGGACCTTTTGTATTCTTATTTTTAATTGTATGATTTAGATATTTGATGTTATCTTTAGTCATTTTGATGCTCTATTCATTGGTTGAAGACATTATAGGTTCAATAGCATTTAGGTAGTAGGCAAGAGCATAATCATTTTGGAATGTGGGGACTTCACTAGATGCATTAGGGTTCTAGTCTATAAGCTCAAGATGTGTGAGTGAAAGAGTAGTGATGGGTTTGATTGCATTCATAGTATAGTCATTAAGTGTTTGGACCAACGATTTGAGACCTATGGTGACTTCATCCATAGGTGTGTTTGAATGCCTTTGAGTACTAATGTTAGTAGTTGACGACTCTAGGACACTAGTTGGATTAGACCCATTCGGCCTAACCCTAGATGTTTCACCCACTTCAATTTGGTTTTCACAGACATGAACTTGGTCAATGTCTTTATCAGTAGTTGCTTCTAAAAGAGAGTTAATCTCATATTTCTTAGAATCAGTGCTACATGGTGAGAGATTGTAGAACTCACCAATAGTGATAGGGACATACTCGCCTTCATCATCTGGGTTCTTACATAGGTACTCAATATGCAATGACTAACTAGACTCCCACTTTTCTGAATGATCTTTGGGTTGATCTATATTGTCCTTAGAAGAATCACTAGTATCATCCATAGTGCTAACATGTGGTATAAAATCATCTGGCTCAACAAAGAATTTGGCAAGATCATAAGGAATAGGATTAGGATAGGGATCTCATTGTCAGATTGTTCCTCTTGAGTATCTGACTTAGCTTGTGACTCATTTCTAGATGAACTCTCAAGTTCTGGTATGAATTTGTTAGCTCCCAAATGGAAAGGAACCTTCTTAAATCTTGGACCAGTTGTATCACTGTTGCTTCGAGTTGTTGCCTTGATAGGATCAATTAGACCATTGTTATTGCACCCAATAGGGCTAGTTTCCTAGTAGCCAAAACACTTCATGAGCCTAAGACTAGGCCCATATTTCTCAGGAGTGATTTATCAAGCTTGTTCTATTAAATCTATTGGAGTCTCTTCTCTATAAAGCCATGCAACAATGGCTCTATTTTCACTTTCATCCTCTAGGGGAACTTTGGCTTTGAAAAAAGTGTCATTATACTTGGTTTGAGGTGTCAGCACAAATGGCTTCTTTGCGTTTGAGGGTCTCCCATAATGATGAGGAGACTCTAGAAGAGATGTTAATGACAGCACTAGTTTGTTCAATATGGTACTCTCCCATGTCAGTTTCTTTTAGTTTGAATGACTGCTCAATTTGTTTCAACTTATTGTCATTATAATCAATGGATTCTCGATTAGTAGGGATGAAATTTTTAGTAGCTTTGAGCATATTGTAGGTATAGCTTGTAGTGGCAAGAATAGTAACTTCAGAGCCATGAAATAGGAATTTGATGCATTGGTGATATGTGGATGGCACAGTGCACATCTCATGTGTCCATGGCCATCCTAATAGAATGTTATAAGCCAAGGGAATATTGAGCACTTGATAAGCGACATCCCTTTCTACAAGATCGACATGAATGGGTAAGACTACAAGACCTAGAGACTTTTTTCCAACTTCATCATACACTTTGATAATGATCTTGTGTTGAGGATCAATAGAGTCCTCAGAATAATTCAATTGTCTAAGCAAAGCAGTAAAGACAATGTTTAGGCCAGCACCATTATTTATCAGTACCCGACGAACATGTGTCTAATCTATCATAACCTCAATGTTTAGAGGTTGATTGTGTGGGTGACTCTATGAGTTATCATCCTCCTTAGAGAAGGACATAAGATAAGGTGAAGTCAAGTGACCTACCATGGTTTGAAATTGCACAAGATCAAGATCTTGAGGAACATTTTCCTTAATGAGGGCTTTGTCCAGAATCTGCTTGTGAGTACATGAGATTTTAAGTAGCTCAAAGATAGAGATTTGAGAATTAGTTCATTTCAATTAATCAAGAACACTATAACTAGTTGTTGTTGAGTTCATTGTGATTTTTGCACCTTTGCCAGATAGACCAGCAAGGGCTTTGTCTTTATGTTATTCAGGATTGGGAGTAGAAGGTGCAAGGCCTTTGAGCACTAGCTTGGCATGAGAGTGGGTAATAGCATTAACACAGTGTTGCAAAGATGTGTTATCCATTGTGTTGGAAGTAGGGCCCCTCAAGACAAATGGTGTCTTCGGTTTATCATTATCTTGGTTTCCCTTAATGGTAATGACATCATACTATTCAAAATCCATAGGTTCAACCATGTTGATCACATTTTCATCATTAGAGTATGCATAGCTAACCTTGTTGTTAGGTTTTGGTTTTGAAGTCTCACCTTTTTCATAGGCTGGGAAAGGCTCTTTGAAGGCCTTGTGATCTGAGTTCTTGTTATGTCCATCTACCACAAGTTCACCAACATCAATCATGTCCTAGACTTTGTGGCACAAGTTTATGTAGTTGCTAGTTTTGTGCCCCTTATTTTGGTGATACTCATAGAATGAGGTTTCATTCCACCATGGTGGGCATGGTTGTGGATCATAGGGTCAAGGGTTGTCCAGTGGTGAAATAAGCTTGTGTTGTAATAATGTTTTGTAAACCACATCCAAAGGTACACCCAAGGGTGTATACTCTCCCTAAGGATGTATGGCTCATGAATTTCTCAATTTTTTCCCAAACATCTTGTTGTTAGGAGGAGGCTTTTCAGCATTTTTGAATGCATTGAGACCATCTATGAGATTAAATGCCACCTTAGCAAGTTTGGGAGTGACATTGTCAACAACCCCATCATGTACAACTTCTTAGTTCTTGTTGACATTTTTTTTTTATCTTTTTTGGAGGTGGAACCTTGTTTTGTGTCCTTCTGAAGGGTAAGTTCACCCTTTTTTACCATAAATTCCTTGATACAAATAGCTTATGTGAACATGTCTTCAAAGGTATGTAGACCTTGAAGTTGGACAATATACCTAAAATTAGGTAAGAGATTATCAGTGAAAATGTCAATCTTTTATGTTTCTAAGATTTTGTGTGAATATTTAGTGTATAGTTATCTCCACCTCTGGAGGAATGTGAGGAAGGGCTCCCCAACTTTTTGCTTAAAATTACATAGATCTCGAATATTGACAAGGTGTTGAATGTTATGAGAATACTGCTAGACAAATAAGTTGGCAATTTTGTCAAACATCTTGATACTAGAAGGTAAGTGTGAGAACCACTCCAAAGCCTAACCACCTAGACTTCTTGGGAATAAACACATAAGGTATGTCTAGTCATGTATAAACTCCATAGACAAGGAACCAAATTCTCACAAGTTATCTTGGGGATCAGTGGTGCCAAAGTACTTGTCATACCTAAGTAGCTCTACACCTCATGGGAAAGGAGGCATGTTTATGCTCTTGTCAAATGGGAATGGACAAAGAGCATCTAATGTATATGCTTTTGTAGGTTTCTCTTTCTCATGCATCATCTAAGACAACTAGTCTTGCATGATTTTTCAATTATTTTTGGAGTTTGGAGGTCTTAGTTTCCTCCTCAAGTGTGATGATGGTTTCCACATTGAAATGAGAAGGTAACTTAGCTCCCTCTTGAGAAAGTTTGAGAAAGTACTTTTCCTTCTCTTCATTTAGTAAGATTTCCATGACCTTTTAAAAGTTTTTATCTCTTTGACATTTTTCTATGTGTTCAAGAAGTAATTCCACCTCTTCTTATTCCTCATCAATGTCATGGTCTTTCTCTTTCTCTTTGTCATTCCTAGGTGGTTCATGATGTCTACTATGACTACCATGTTCAAGATCATGATTAGTCATTGTAGGAACATGTTCAATTTTAGTATTTTCTGATTTGAATGGTCCTTTGAAAAGGAAGTCTAACATATTTTTTGGAGATACAAGACCTCTTCTAGTCTCAGGATCATCTTGATACAAAGGGTTCCTAGTTTGTCGTAAGTTTATGGAAAATGTTCATTGGACTTGAGGTGACCTGATGGGTAAGGGTTATTATGAAGATGCCTCACTAGATGAACTAGATGTAGATTGTGTAACAAAAGGAAGGTGACCTCTACCACAATTACGACCCCTAACACAACCTTGCCTAAGTCTAAGAGGATAAAAAACATTGTTGCTTCTTGTTGTGACAGTCATAGACAAGGACAAGAAGCAAGAACCTGGACAAGGACCACACTTAAAACTTAGCCTCAATAGGGCAAGACAATAATTTTGTATACTAAAGCATGAGTAGTCTGATTTGAAGGCTAAAATAGCCAAAGGTATTGACTATTGTAACGTGGAGTATGACAAGCACTAAAGAATAGGAATCAAGAGAACTAAAGGATGAGACTAGTCAAAGTACAGATCACAAATCTTTAGTTAAGCTAAATGCCACTATTCAAGACTCTATAAAAATAGAGAAGGGAAAACTTAATGTAGGAAATAGACTAAATGTAGATCATAGATTGGTCAAATAAGTTGATTTGACAGTTTTAAAACAAGGTCTCACACGAAGATCCTCTATGAGGTGCACAAGAAAGTATACTAGGTGGCATGAAATCTTAGAATAGCAATTTAAACTCGTGTGAAGAGTTGCTTCAGGTCACATGAAGAAATGATAGATTCAACAAATATACTTGGCAAGATCTTGTGCAAGTATACACAAGTTCTCGTGCGAAGACCTGAATTGGCTCACGCAAAAAATTGAGTTCTCGCATGAAGAAGACTGTGCATGAAATTCAAGACCAAATTGACAATAGAGTTGGATTTTGAAGAGATTTTCAATAGTTTTAGATAGTTTAAGATAGATTGTAGGTTTTTTTGACTGATAATTGGAAAAATGCAGGTTGATTTTCAAACTTTTGAAAGTGGTGTTGAGTTTCGAATAAGACAAAGTGTTTTCAACAGGACGTAGGAAGTAAGTAGTAGTCAAATACAATCCAACTAAGGGCAAAGCAACTCAAAGGGACAAGGGAGTTTTGACTCTTCAGTTTTTTTTCTAGGTGTGGACATGTTGAAGACTCGATAACAAACATGCTTTATCTCTAGAAATAGAAAAAGGTAGAGAAGGAAAAACCTTTGTCCCACATCTTATGTGCATGCATGTAACTCACACAGCCATGTCACCCCCTAGAGGATACCTATGTTTTTGGTATATTCAAAGGACTCAATAGTATATGCCGAATTAGTGCCCTCGTGGTAGGAGACAAGCATGTATACTACCTTCCAACATCCAGTAGCATGCCTATGGTGAGTTCTATAGGAGATATTCTTCCCCCGTCCTTGCTCAAATATTATACCTCCTTTTAGAGGTGAACTAGGTGGCTTCTAACTACAAAGTTTTTACTTGGCTTCCATTTGAATTAATCCCTAGTGGCTCCACAAGTGGAGTTGAGACTAGTAGCCCACACTAGCATCTAAGAATGCACACACTTGCTTAGCAAGACTGGGGCCAATTCTGGCTAGTGCAATAGATAGAGCTTCCCCTTGATAAGTGATATCAAGAATGAAGGGGAAGAAATTAATCTAGCTTTGGAGTCTTTCTCTCTATAAAGCATCTTGATTATAGTGAGTTGGAAACTTCGGCTAAAGGAATGTGCTCACTTGGGTCATTCTCAGAGGTTGGATCACTCTAGTAGGCCCTCTAAAGGATTGAATTGGACTAGTGGTTCGATCACAAGGGTCAAAGTTTCTAATTTGCCTCAAGGGGAAAGAGCATACTCCTCTACCTTACATTCTCACCCAAACACATAGAATAGGTTAATTTACTGACTTAGTTTAATTAATCTAGACTTGTCCTTTCTCAAGATTCTGATTCCCTAAAAGAAAACCATCATCCCTTCATAGAAAAGGACTTGTAGTAGAGAACTACTAAGCTGCTTGCCTTCTTTAGAATGTTGTCTTTCAGAAGCGTCTAGGTTTCTAATTCACCCTTGGTCATGACCTCTAAGTGGTGAAGAGCATAATCCCCTATTCTATTGTCTTGCACCCTAGGAAGTTCACAAGCCCTAATTAGTCTTTGTTTTGAAAGTAAGAAAGAAAACATGTTGTTTTGTCATTTTTAAAAGTAGTCTTTGTCAAACATATCTTTGGCAATCATCCTACAAACAAAGGGTCAGCTCATGTTTGAGTGGGTTTTGTAAGGAATCTTTGACAAATGTCCTGTAGACAACAGTTAAGCTATAGAAAACCAAAGAAACAAAATAATAAAGATTCAGAGAAAAACACATTAGAAAAATTAAATGAATAGCATGCTAAAAGTAGCAGAATTAGACTTGTTGTTTTAAGATCTTGTGCAAAATCTTGCACAGAGCCAAATGAAATTATTTTTTGACCTGCGCAAGAAAATGATGTGTCACATGAAGACTTGCATAATGGGGTACTTTTTCACTTGAGAGGGTTTAGAACTTCGTGTGAGGTCTTAAAATCATCACCCAAAGATTCGAGTGACTTTATGAAATAGTATGGACAGAACGATAAAATAATAGGAAAATTTGTAGATGAGGCCAAAAAATTTGATTTTCTCAGCCCCACAATGGGTACTAGAAATGTATGTGTAAATGTGGCCTCTATTTAACACACACACTTCAACACGGTCCTTGTATGTGGATTCATCCTAGAATGAACATGAGATTGTTCACCCAAGAGGAGTCCTACAAGATGGCCTATTGCCTTCTATCTAGAAGGATTTTTCCTGTTTATGCTCTCAGAGTTGAGATGCAAGCAACCAAACTATTCTAGAATGAAGGGTTTAAAATGATTACTCTATATGCACATGCAATGAATCTAAATGATTATGCAATTAAGCTATTAGCATATGAAATAAGATTAACTAAATGTATGCAATATTAAATCTAAATGATATTAAGCTAAGAAATGAAAATCTATAAAATAAGCTTAGATGAGTATGCAATTTAGTAGCAATTCGATAGCAATTCAATTCAACCCCCGTAATGAGGAATTATGAATCCCTTAAATAGAATCTAGGAATGGATCAACGGTTAAGATCAACTCAAATGAATGGTCATGATTGAAGTAAAGATTCAGTCAAAGTGGAAGATTCCAAATACAGATTTAGTTAACTAACTCAGATCCTAAGTGTAAGAAATAGTTAACTCAGATTCCTTTTAGTATGAGAGTAAGTGATTTGAATCACTTCTAATTCAAGTAGTTAACTAGGAATTTCCATTTTGAACTAAGAAATAGAATTTGGAAAGGATATTTAATTTAATAAAATGAGATATGATCTCATAAATACCTTTTTCATTTAATTGAATAATTACATTCAATTAATTAAAGTGGGCATAATTATTAAATTAAACATTTTAATTCCTTAGTAAATTAGTCTTAGGATATATTTTAATTTAATTAAATTATAAAACTTTAAATTAAATCTAATCTTAATCAATAGGTTTAATGTGACTAATATGAGTCAATACGTTAGGAATTAAATAAATAGCCTAATTAATGTAGATTAGGGTTTTCTACATTTGACAATTAAGTCAAGTAGCAAATATCAAAATAAGAATTGCCTAGTGAAATAGGACTTTAGAATTGATTAGATAGACTAGAATTGGCGTTCATGGCAATGAGCCAATTTTGGGGCATCATAGATACATTTTTGTGGATATTATATTTGGATTTATCAATGGAGCTTCAACAAGTAGGGAAAACATTTGCATTTATTTTTCTTTCACATGATTTCATTTCATTACAAGGTTAATTCATAAATGGGGCTTGACTAAGAAAAGTCCCATTTCTCAAGTGATTTACATTTTTTCTATATGTAGGAGTAGAGTCACAAAATTTTGGATCTAAAAAATTAGGAATTAGAGATTTATGGTTACAAATTCTATTTGAACTTCAAATTCTCATATTTTTGTGCAAAGAAAGTATAGTTCAACCTTGACTAGTACCCAAGTCCACCTTTCTAGGGCTTCCATATTTTCATAGTTAATCAATCCTAAATTGTAGGTTCTAAATTAGCTTATTTTCTATTTTTTTTGTAGTTTGATAGTCCTTCTTAGATATGATTATTTCCCTCTATTAGCCTTCAAGGAAAATTTGATTTCCTCTTTACCATTTCATAGCAATTATTTTGGCATATCAAATTATATCTCTTTATGTACTTGGTTGTTATATGTGCTTCTACTTTACTTGCATTACATTTAGTCAATCAACTTGTATTTATAAAATATAATAACATTAATAACATTAATGGGAAACAGTGGTAAGGAAGCAGCTAAATTGATCCTGGAGCTGCAATAGTGGCACTGGGGTGGGTTCTCTGGTTTTGTGCCTGTCTGGTATTGGTCGCTGGTTGGGGACTCTGGTCTTGGTTTCTGGTTTTTTATAGTTTAGACTATTTGTGGTTCCAGGTCCCTGTAAAACCTGGGTTAGTTTGTTTTTGGACTTTTCTAGTGGTTTCAGGTCCCTATAAAACCTGATTTTGATACTGTTCTTCAGTTTGTTGCAGGTTTTTTCCTGGTTGGGTTGTCTTGCTTTATCTTTCTATTTTTTGTTAAAGGGTTTCAGGGTTCCTTCAAAACCTTCTTTTACTGTAATCTAAAAACATTAATGGGAAACAAAAACCATTGGAAGAAACCCTTTATTATAATTTATAGGAATTTTGGATTGAGCATCAACACCCCTATATCAATTTTGGCTTGTGATAATCTAATTTGGGTTACCTTCAAGGTTATTCTTGAAGATCCCTCTTTCTCTTTTCTTAATGTGCATAAATGGTTAACTAATACCTCTAACCCCTTATGCATCCCATATTTTATGTCATAGCAATGAAGTTTTTGTATAACCCTAGTATGTATATCAATAATGTGTAATATTTAATCTTGATAAATATCGCTCAACACTCTGAATCTTTTTCAATTTCAATTTTCTTTTTTAAGGGGAAAACTCTATTGCTACTTTTGTAATAACCCTTTTTTAGACTTCCTTAAACTAGGGATAATTAATTTGGGATTTTGGTAAACATTAGATCATTTTTATTTGTTGATAGTTCAAGACAAGCACTCAACAAAAATTAATATTTCTTGAAGTATTTTAATTTGTATTGAAAATCAAATTTACGCACATGAATAAGATGCAAAGACTACTTTTACAAGTTGTAAATCAATTTTCAAAGGAAATGCTATTTAAGTTTCTTAGAAATATGAATTTATAGGCATGACATTAAGATTATTATGTTGATCTCTAAGCCTAAGTTGCCAATTACTATCTAATGCTTTGTCATTTCCAAGGTAGTGTTGGATGATCATAACTACAACTGAGCCATTGAGAATGCCAAGCTACAAAAGGACTTTTTTATTTATCAACACATGGTGAGAAAGTCAAAGGTTTTCGAGCACCTGATTTGAGACCAAGCAAGCATAAAAGCTAAGTAATTCAGTTGAGACCCAACAAGTAGAAAGTTATTTTCAAGTGAACATAATATGTTGAGACCGAGTGACAACATGAATGTTATCTGATGCAAGAGCATCCTCGGTGTGAGGGAAATCTTGCATCACCCAAAAATATTTTTACTTTTAGCTTGTATCTTTTTTGTTTCAAGATTTTCTATTTTAATAAGGACTAGTAGATAAGGGGTTACTATTTTTTGAAACTTGCTATTTTTAGTAAGTTTTTCATATGAGCTCGAAATGTTTTGATTTTTGTCAAGAAGGTTCATTTTAGAATTATAAGCCTACCATAAAATCAAATGGCTCCATCTTCCACATTGGAGAAGTTATTGCACATTTTTGCCAAAAAATTTTGCAGAAGTATCTTTGACCTCAGTTTTGAAGGCTTTAGAGGCTCTAGAATGCGCTCAAACACCCGTTGAGTGGTGCTTCACATCTTAGGCATCATAGTTTAGGATGTTCCATTTTCTAAAAGTGGTTATAATAGTCAATAAGAGCTATGGTTTGTGAGTTATGGTCTCTGAAGTTTGGGTACCTTACTCATGGTCATAAAAATTAAGTTTGTAATTCTTTGACACAACTCTAATGTAATAAATTTAATTTATGTAATTTGGGGTTTTGTTAGCCTCAATGGTTAATTTCTAGAACCTTCCCAAGTGGCATAAAATTGCCTATTTAAGAAAGTCGCATATGTTTGTTTAGGATAGCTCTGGATAGCTCTAGGTGTTAGATCATAGTTTTGTCTTACAAATTTCTATAATGAAGGCGCATATGTGAGTTAGTATATTGTAATCTTGAATTCTATAATTCTACATTTGCAGCAATAATAGAAAGCTCATATTTTGTTCTCACAAATTATTATTGTTTATTTTCTTTCTATTATATGTTTGTGGTATTAAGGGGGAGCACCCTTCATCATTATCTATGATTGAGCATCAAAACATAAGAGCCAAGTAAACCAATATTTACATATGAGTTTTAAATTATAGAAACACTTATGTAAATCATTCTCACTCACCTCTACATGATGCTTAAGGATCAAAGAAATAATTAAGGAGGAAATTATGAGTTTTTTCATATGATATTAATCCCTAGGCAAAGAAAATTAACCAATTAGAAAATTAGAATGGCAAATGGAAAAAGCATGAAATATTAATCATTGATCCTAATCTAGAACCTTTGAGGATTATCTATTTAAGAAGGGTAGAACCTAGGATCAGAGAGTGTGAATCATAGAGTGGTGAATGTGTATGGAAGTGAAGTGAAGAAGCAAACAAGCTAAGTACAGAGTGAAGGAGCTTAGATTGTGCAACTAGAGTAATGAAATATAGAATAGATATATCAAATAAAGAGACCAAATGGAGATTTTGGAGAGAGAATATTCGTACTAAGATTTCAGATAAAATTGAAGGGTCAAGTATTGAATCAGTTCTAATAGATTGAGTCAGGAAAATGTCTTAACAAAGTGGTTCTAAGAGACCTATTTCAAATCTTATAAGAGATTCCTTACTTTATTGTAAGTGTAAAATTAACAAGGTAAGACCTAACAATGTTAAATTATTTTAATAGAGCACACCCCTCATAGGATAGATCATATGATATGATCAAAATTGTAGCCCTAACAGGTCAACTTTGTTGTTGCAATAGTGAAGATTTGTGCATTTCATCCCCACCCCAATTTTACCTTCATATTGAAGTGCTTCTCTAGGTAACTAAAATCATCATGTTATGTGTTGATGATTTTCAAATATGCTATGCTTAGATAGATTTCATTTTAGCATTACATGTTTATGTTTGTATGGTATAAGATTTGAGCTATGAGATAGATTATGTGTGAATTTTTTTATCAGTAAAAGTATTTGATCTTGATTCACCCCACCCCCTTTCACTATCATGTTCCCATTAAAGATTTCTGAACATTGGTATTAGAGTGTAGTTCTCTTTAAAAATTCAAACAACTTAAGAGGATCATATCTTGAAGATGGAGGAATACAAGATAGGAAAGATATTGAGAACCAAATGATTGAAATCTAAATTATAGTGCAAGAATTTGAAGGAGAAAAAGAAGAGTTAAGGAAATCCTTAAAGAAAAGGAAAGAAATGGTCATTTAGAAAAATGATACATAATACAAGGAAACTGATACATAAGGATTGCTTAACAGTGGGAATTTTGATGACAATGATGCAACAATTACAGATCTATTGGACAAGTACAATATTCTAAACAAAGAAGTCAAAGAACTCAAGAGAGAACAAGAAATTAAATTAGTAAGATTATGTCAAGTGACTGAGAAAAAAAAAAGGCAGAAGAAGAAAAAGCCATGGTTGAGGAAGAAAAAAGACAAATGGTTGTCAGACTTGAAGAAAGATTATTTGAGGTATAGAACCTCTCAAATAATCATTTGGACATGATGAACTAGCTATTAATTTCAAATTGGGAGATAAACAACAAGGACAGGGAGATCAAAAATCTAAAATTATAAAGTGACCAGCTAAGAAATGACATGAGATCTAAAAAGGAAATATTGGAAATAATGAACAAACCAAGTGAAGCTATTAGATACTTTGAAGAACTAATGAGATTACTAATGTCATCTAGTGATACTTCTGGTCTAGGACATGACAAAAACTTTTAATCTACTAAGCTAGGAGAGTCATCAAATAATGGAGAGAAAAGAAATGAAAAATCCAAAGGCAAACGTACTTTTCATGATTGTGTTAAACTTGGACACACTACCAACACATGTAAGAGCAAAGATGGTATGAAAAAATCTAGAACTAAGTTTATTGGTAGTTGTTTTAATTGCAAGAAGCTATGACACCAAGCATATGAATGTAGATCAAATAAAATTGATGCACCCACTACACCTAGATTTGAAGCACATTGTTATAACTATCAAAAATATGCACATAGAGCTAATGAATGCAGATCCAAGGAAAAATCTAACTAGACATCTAAAAAGAAAATGCATGCACCTAAGGAAGGTAACTCTTATAATTTGGATTACAAAACATGGTATAATTTTTATTATTGTTGAGAGTATGGGAACATTCTAGAGAATTCATAATGACACATTTCAGAGGTAACTATAAGAAATGGTTGAATGGAAACCTAGTTTGTTATAGTTGTCTTAAAATTAGATATGTTAGTAAGAATTGCATGACCCAAGCACCAACACCAAACAATGGAAACAATAAAGGGAAAGGGAAAGTTCAGGTAAACAAGACATGGAAATAAATAGTAGAAGCTAAAATCAGTGGAGAAAGAAAATCTTAGATCACCAAATCCTATGAATTAGGTGATCACACCTCATCTAACTTAGCATAACAAGGTATGTAGAGACTACATACTTAATAGAATATCATACATTAGTTCCTAACGAGTAGATGGTTAAAAGTCCATATTAGCATAAATAAAGATGCATTAGCACAAATCTAAGAGAAGTATTAGATGATAAAATAAGTTCTACTATCAAGTGTCGAG
The DNA here is from genome assembly GCA_028749045.1 of Cupressus sempervirens. Classification (NCBI taxonomy): domain Eukaryota; kingdom Viridiplantae; phylum Streptophyta; class Pinopsida; order Cupressales; family Cupressaceae; genus Cupressus; species Cupressus sempervirens. The sequence goes on along the minus strand of CM053783.1, from coordinate 472,800,077 downwards.
AATCAGTAATATAGTTTGTGTTGACCAAACATTATAGTATACACCAAGAACTTGTGACAACCAAGCTGATGTACTAGTTGAGTGAATTGGTATTGACTAAGAAAGGTCATGTTGACCAAGTATTTGAAAAGAGGCATGAAAGGCTAAGATAGCTATTGTGCACTTACTAGAGTACAGATGCATTTATTACAGACCTAATTGGAAAAATTGAAGGTATATATTAAATTTGGGCATAATTTTTCACTTTATTGAGTGAATTCAAGTGGACAAGCAATTCAAAAGTAATTAAGGAAAATTTAGCAACAAATCAAGAAAATCATTGTGTGCAATTGATGATTTGGAAAAATTTAATAAGTGAAACCTTTACTTTTGAGCTAGTTGTTTTTTGAGGATTGTCAAAGAAAAGTTTTTTTCAAAACCCTAGTTTTAAATGGCATAATATGTGATTGTGATTGAAATGTTGAAGGAGACCAATGCACAAACCATGAGGAATGATGAATGTCCCCAACCTAATTTTAGGGACTATTTAAACTTTGAAGCAATAGAAGATGAAATTAGCACCCTATCATCAACTCCACAAAGATTCTGACAATTTAGGATGTATTAACCTATTATATGTGTAAAATTGAAGAAGTTAGAGATTTTGATATTTTGAGCAATTTATGAGAAGTTGTGTAATAATAGAGTACTTAAGGATGAGCATAAGATTATTGCTAAGAAAGGGCTTAGCCATTCCCTAGGTTTTTTGAAAGTTTTAAAAGTAGAATGGATAAAGATCACATTGAGTGGTGTTCATGAAATAAAAGTATGGTTAGAAGATGGGCCAATCAAGATCAACAAGACCATCATACATAGAGTAACATGATACCCTACCCTGGATAGACCAAAATTAATAAAATGCTCAGGAAGAAATGAAGTTGAGAAATAAACAAAAGCTAAATGGAATGGTCTAGGCATGTCAATCGATGGGGTTGAAGACACTATTGTAGAATTTATAGTATGAGTGATTACACATAATTTTTATCAATCTAGTAGACTGAATACTGTGTCATACATTGTAGTGGACCTAGGATACAAAATTGTTAAAAAGGATAATAGTTATGATATTGTTGAGGTAAAACTACAACAATTGACAAAGAATCTTGGAGCTATAAGGAAAGTGAAGAACACATCATGTAATTTTGTATCTTTATTAGTTTGTATATTTTTATATGTACAAAATTCGTTTGCTACCATCAGTACAATAGCATAGGATAGGAGTAGGTTAGTTAAGGACCAAATAAATGACTTGATAAGTTAGCTAGGAGAAAATTTTGAGGAAATTATAGATAACTATTTTGTGGATTTCAAGAGTAAAATAAGAAATCATATGAGGCTTCCTAAATCCATTGTAGATAAATATTTTGATGATATATGTTTCATGGTAGACACAGATTTTATTCATGCCTAGGATGTACTACCTAGAGTTGTGTGGTTAAGGTTGATGCTTTATGAGGTTAATGTTGATGAAGTCACATCACTAGTGACTGCACTTTTGTCAGACAATGTTAATGTGAATGTTGAACCATTCACATGATAAACAATCAAATGAATACATACACAAGTCAGCCCAAGAAAGATAAGATAAGAGCGAAGACAATAAAAGGTCTTAAGGGAAAAGATGATGAAGGGGAAGGATTAGAACATATAGCTAAAACCAAGGAATATAAAGGCAAGAAAGTAATAATTTTTTATCCAAAGGTGAAAGATGATATAAAGAAAGGTGTCCAGAAGGTTTCCACACACCAAGAGCCATAAGGAAGAATAATAATGAGATCAGAGATATTTCAGCCACTGACTGCTAAACCAAAAGAAAGTCAAGAAAAGAGGAAACTAACTAGTTTGCCTAAGAAAAACATACCCAAGTGGTTCAAGAGAAAACTAATTGTAGTAGAGGAGGAAGGAAATGATGAAGAAACAAAGTTTGATGATCTAAGAAAATTTTAGATTGTGTTGAGACCACCTCCAACATTGTAGATAAGGTATGTCAAGAGATTACAAAATTAGAAAGTACGATAGGATTTAAAGACATTAATTTTGATTCTTTAAATAAGGAAGACCAAGAGAAGCTTGAAAAATCCATGATATATATGATGATACAATTCAAATCTACAAGTATAGAGTTAGGAGAAGGCATTCTAGAAAATTTGTATAATAAAGTTGGTGCTAAGTGGAAGTGGGCATTAACCATTGAAAGATAGATTAGGGAGATCACTTTAACACAAACTATGCTATATTTAGGGAAGACACATATGTCTTTTTCTCTAAAAAAAATTACAAAGAAATTTATGCCTAAGGAGAGGGCTTAAAAAATTTTGGTAAATAAAGTTCATGAAGTTGAGCATGAGAGCATAAATATATGGAAGGAAGCATTTGGATTGTGTTTTCGATCAACTAATAAAGAAAATGAGGAAGAAGAAGAAAGAGATTGTGAAGATAAGGAAGAAGAGGATGATGCAATAGAAGTTGTAAAACTTGCAAAAGAAATTGGGCAATTAGTAGAAGGACATGAACAACAAGATGTTGTCACAATTGAGGACATTCTTGATTCCTCTCCACATGATCATAATGTTTTGATAGAAAAAGACTTGAAAATTGTTGAATCTGATACATCTCTACCAAGCACCAATCTAGTATTATTATAGATAAAGGATTATATAAGGATCAAAAGTGCAAAAACTAATAATTTTGATGTTACATTAATTACTGTTGATACAAGTGTCGAGCAACAAGGAAATGTTATAATTGTGTTTTCACAAGTTACTTGTATCCCAATGGACCAAATAGTTGAAAAGGTTGAAGAAGAGAAATAAAGAAATTTAGTAGAAGGAAAGAAACTCCAAGAAAAAGAGGCTACTAAAGATCTTATACAACTACTAAGTGCCAAGCCAAATGAGATACTATATAGGTTAAAATATGGTTGATGAATAGGGTTTAAAATAATGCATATGAGAGAGACCCTAAACCCACATTTTATACATACATATGAATTGTTATGATATGGGATGTAAGTTTGGAAATGTTGATATTGAAATGAAGAAATAAAGCTACTTACCTCTAAAAAAGAATCGGTTGAAAACCCTGTCAAAAAATCTCAAAATTTGTTTCTTTTTATATTCTTAAAATGAAACTAAAAGATCTTCAAAACCTAGAAATCATTTTATTTTTTGAGGGTAGGTAGTCCTTGACCTAGGAAGACCAAGTCAACCTTGACTTGCATTGCTATAATAAAAATTATGTTTGCAGATCCTAAAAGTTTGTCAGAAAGGGTACTCAAATCTGCACTAATATTTTTTGTTCCACACCTATACCTACAAGAAAAATGATTTTATTTGTTGGATGGGGGGTTTGCCTTAGTCAAACCCAAGTTTGGAATTAACCTTGAAATCAACTTCAAATTATAATATGAATAAACAAAGTAAATGGAACCATTCACCTTACTTATGTAGAAATCCTTGTGGAGGATTTGAATCCTTGAATTCATAAGTATAGATGCTCCAAATGTAGAAATGAATATAAGATGTTCAAATCAATAGCATTAGATCTTCAGTGCCAATCTTGAATGGATCTTGGACTAGGAAGAGGCTTGAATGGAAATGGATGAATCTTCAACAAGAGGGCTACTAATGGATCTCCTTGATGAATTAAATGCTTGAAGATGGATTCTTGCTTGAACTTGATAGTTCTTGAATTCTTGAATTCTTGATCATGAAAGAGTATAGCTTTATCCCATCTCCTTATGCCTTGTTCACTTAGGTTCTTAGGTTAGAGAAAATGAAAGAATGAGGCTTTCTTATAGAGAGATCTAGGGCACAAACTTCTAGAGGAGGCCAACATGGGAGCATTAAATCCCAATTAGCATTAACCCCTAGAAATGGACCTAGATTAAACGTAATTTAAGAGTTTACCATTTTAGAGACCAAAATAGCCAACCTAGAAGTGGGAAAACAATTTTTTCTAAAACCCAACATTTGAAAATCATGGAACTTTGAAATTTGGACCTTAGGTCAAGGTCAAGGTTTTCCTTGACCCAAAGGTCAAAAAGCTTAGGATCTTAGTCTAGAATGCTAGAAAAGTGTAGAAAGAAAGTGGAAAAGGGGGCAGAATAGGAGAAAAACTAGATCCAAGTCAAAGACCCATTCAAAGCATTTGACATGACCCTAGACCACTTACTCAAAGGGCTCTTAACAAGGAAGTTCTTGCATTTGAGGATGATACATTTAGCACCCACTTTAGTAAGAGTATGGAATCGATGAAAACTCTTGGTAAAGTAGATCATAATGGAAAGATAATTTTATTTAAATTGAAGGGACAAAGAGATACATAAGCCCCCAAGGGCTCATGTCTTTTTCAACTCAAAGATTACAATAAGAGGGAAATGTCTAGAAAAGAAAGAGAAGAGGGAGAGAGGAGTGGTTCACCTAGTAAGATGTGTGTATCTCATTGTGAACCACAAAAAGGATAGGATGACCCACCAAGAAAACACTTGATAGTTACTCCATAAATTTGTGCACCTTCTAGTGGCTTTGTGCAAGTATGTAGTGTGTCTTCTTATGGCTTTTATAAAGTACCCATGGATACATATTCTTATATTACCATAGAATACATTTTCAAAATGTGTATCTCTTCAAGATTTAGCAACTTATGCGTGTTACCTTCCAAGGATTTAGCATATTGAAAATTGAAAATGTGTGTCTCTTCATGATTTAGCAACTTATGTTCATTGTTTGGTCAGCTCATTAGCTTAATAACAAATCATTGGACATCCTTTCATAGTGATTCCATGGTTAGACAACATCATGTGTTTACTTAAATTAGTACACTAACTTTATTTAATTTTTCAACTCGAGAGCATAAACTTGAGAGGATGACTACAAAGTCTATGCTCTAATTCTCCTTTAAGTCATTACAACTAAGGCAAACTAATTAATAAAGGAATTCTATGCTAGCAACTGAAACAAAAACTTAACTAGAATATTGAAAGTAATACTACAATAGTAAACCTATCTATTCACCTATGTTGTAGGAACAATTCATTGATTCTGTTATCAATCGTTACAGGAGCAACAAAATTCTATCTTGCAAGGAAATAAAAAAGGAAATGAAATCTATTTTAATGGAATATTTCACTCACTAAGGAGGCCCCCTTGGATGAGTGAACATAAAGATAATCAAGATAAAAGGTGTAAGCTTGAATTGTGCATTCTATTTATTCATTCATATTGAAAGATTACACTTGATTTTTAAGACATAATCACACTCTACTTCTATAAATATCAATTGATTCTCTTCTTTCTCCAAAACTGCACTCAAAGAAACTTCAAACATTATTTAGAGGAAACTAAAACTACTTCCTAACTCTACGATCACTCCATTAATGAGGATCAATTATAGACTCATAAAGTTTGAAATAGCATCACCATTAACCATAAATAAATCCACTAGGAATATAGTAGGTTGTGGAAGCTACATTTTTGCATTACTCTGATAGAAAGCATATAATGAATTGTTCCACTTGCAATGATTTAGCAATCTAGTTGTCTCTAACTTTAATATTGAAGTTTTGACCCTTGAACATCTGTGGCAAGTACCTAAGAAGCATTCAGTACACACACCACTTCCACATAAATATATTTATTTCATCATCAATATTCAAAAAGGTGTAAAGTTCAAATTACCACTCTTGCAAATCCTATGGCTACAAAATTAAAACTACCCAAGACATAGCATGAATGAGGAAACATTTATCAGCATGCAACATCACTTTATTATACCATTTTTTACCATCGATTCAAGAAAATATAGCATATTTAAACTATCCATACTTCTATTCCATGTCTTTAACATATATAGAATATACATAAAAGCATAATTTCATCTATTTAAAACCATTAAATCATGACTATTTTTGCAAGATAACTACTTAAAAACAAGATAAAAATATCTTAAAACAATGGTCTTTTAGAGGTCCATCATTTCCCCCAACTGAGCTATTGTTGGTCACTAGCAACCATGAAATTTTTTATTTTAGCCCGAACTCTCAAATCACTAGCTATCCTCTCCCCTTTGCCTTGAAGCAACAATAGCTATCTCAACATCTAGAGAGAAGTATTGTTCCAAATATGTAAAGGCTTGTTCTCTAACTAAACATACTTTAGTAGCTCCAACAGGGTTGCCTAGAATAGAAATCCAATCCAGAAATGTCCATCTAGAGTGTTGAACTTTTAGTCTCATGAGTAGAGGAACTATTATTTCATTGTTCCTATAAGACATAACTTGATGTTCCCTACTTATTTCATTCTACATCGAAGACATCACTACTCTCAATTGCATATCCCTAATATACAAGAGTAGGTTCCACTCTATGTCATTAGGCATTGCCAAATTATGGGGATAAAAATCACACAATAAACTCTTTAAAGGAATTACAATATATTGGAATGTGTCATAAAACTCATGCGAAGTTGCAATAAAGGGATTAAGCCCTTCCAAAATTATAGTCAACATAAAATTTACAAGTTTCTCTTGAAGGAACAATGCATACACTAGTGATGATGATCTACATTCCATTAGTTCAGGAATCAATCCTATGACTTGTTCAATCCTCCTTTTTAAATCTCCATTCTAGTATGAGATCTGTTTCAACTGATAACTTTATTCATTAATAACATGTTTCAATTTTTCTTTTTCCAACTTCCATTGAGCTCTTTCCCATAACAATTGTTGAAACAAACTAATTCCTATGAGAAAAGGTGTAGACAGATTGGGTGGTGGCAATGGTTCCTGGTTAAAAATGTCTATCAATTCATAGGTCAAATGAGGAATTTTTTTAACACTCTGTGGTGTGGAGCATTCTCCTTTACTGATGACAATTATTGTCACCACATTCTCTTCCTTAATGGATTTTGTTTCTATCATGGCCAATGTATCTAGCCCATCCTGATTGAGTTTTTCCATTACTTCATCAACAATTTCTTGCCTAAATTATGGGTACTCCTCAAACGGAAGATCTTATGGATTCTCACCAATATCCTACATAATAGGGCTTTCTTCAAATTCCTCAAATGCTTTAGGATCATTAGACTCCTTATCACTATCAATAATCACGTAGTTAATGATAAGGTCAACTTTAGGTTGTCGACTCTAGTTATTTCACTCATTATCAATAGCTATGTTTTGTTGCAATTTTTCCTACAAAGAAGACTCCTTGTCAACCTTAGAAGATTCTAGGTTAACCATTGGAATAGAGGCTTTAGTAATCTTATTTCCTTTAGAAATCCTTGCACTTCACATTGTAAGAGGTGTAGATAGGCATGGAGGATTATTTCATTTTTTCTTTCTTGTAGACAGTTCTATTGGAATTACAAATGGGAAACATGTACTTCTAAGAGGGGGGTGGATCAAAAGTTCAAAATTCAGCTATTAAAACTTTCACCATTCATTAGATGCATGTAATATATGAATTAAAAATAACATGAAAAGTAAATGCATGTAAAACATGTAAGCAATTCAACACACACACTTAACACTAGATATGATTACCCAGAAACTCTCCAAAGAGAAGGTAAAATTGGGGTGGGGATGACACCCACAAATCTTCACTATTGCAACAATAAAGTGTTGCCAATTAAGGTTACATGGTTTGACCATGGGACATGATTTTCCCTGTGAAAGGTCTTCCCTGTTAAAGGCTTACAAAGACTGTTAAGTCCTACCTTGTTAGAAGATTTCAACACCCTATTATAAGTGTACCTAGATAAATGGCTTCAGAACACCCACTTGGAATGTCACCTTGTTAAAGGATTTATTATAGCCTGTTAGGACTACTCTACCTAAGTGATTTAACTAAAATCACCTATTAGGATGTTTCAACATAGATCTTGTGATTAGCTCTAGTTACCGAATTAAAGATCAAATTCATACAATGTCCTTATTGATCCTCTTTGATCTAATAAAAAAAAAATTGTATCCTTCTATTATTTGTTCTCCTCCAACTAATTTTGCAATTCACTCTCACTACAAAGTCACCTTGAATGCTCTATGAACAAATTCAATCATTCACCCCTTGTTACCTCCTATAACATGATCTCTTTCACTCTCTCAATTCATTATTATTTTTGGGGATTTGTCTTTCTTATGAAGAATTTGGTGGCTTAGGGTTAGGCATGAATCTACAACTAACATTCATTCTTTTTTCCACTTAATACTTCCTATTTTCTAATTGGCTGCATGTAAATACATAGGAATTCTGCAAATAGATTCATCCTTATCTTTAAAAAATTGAAATCTAACATTATGTCAGCTTGAAAATAGTTTACATAGTTGTTTGTGCAATCACAAATAAATATGTCCAATCTATGTTACTCTGCACTTGAAATTATTGATGCTCGACACATATTGTAATTTTGTTTCTCACTTGACATCCAAACTAATCGACATCTACTATTCACTCGGCACTTGAATCACTCAACATGGTCTATCTTCTTGGCACTTGAGTGACTCGGCACATGAGTGACTCGACACTCATTGCATTTTGGCACACCCTTGTATTTAAATATTATACTTGGAATGCATTACTAGTTCAACATAAACTAAGTAGATGTCTTAAGTGTGTTGACACTCAATTGTCAAAACTAATCTAAGATTAGAAATCTCCCCATTTGAAATGAGTGTCAAAAACACTTAACTATACATAATCAATCTAATCTTCTTGAGTATAACATATTCACAACTCGACCTATATACAAAACTTCAAATTTTAAAAATTTTGTAATAACCTATATACCTCAAAATTTATAACTTCCCCTAAGTTAATGTGCTTGTTTTGTATCAAAAATATGTTCTACATTCTAAGTAGGTTTGTCTCTGTTGATTAATACTCTTTTCCTTCAATGTATTGTATTTGCAACTGATGCCCTATCCTTAGTTGATATCTACTCTGCTCTATTCCTATTTTGTTTCTATTTTGAGCTTTCTTTCTCCTTTGTTTATTATGTTTGCTCCCCTTTTCATTATTCTCTCCTTGCTTTATTTGCTTCTTTCCTTATTTCCTTGTCCTTCTATCTTACTCTCTTCCTTTTTTTAATCTCCCCCTTTACTCTTTTCTTTCTCTCCCCCTTAATGTTTTCTCTCTCTCCCCCTTTTTGACACTTATGTCAAAGGGTCTATACACTTATAGTGTATTTGTCCAAAAAGGATTTGTGGACTTACATGATTATCTTTAGAGCTACATCCTAGTTACAAGAATTTCCATAGCTTCTTACCTTTGTTGGCTTGCTTGATGACCATGTGGACTTGGATTTGAATTCAAAGGGTCTATGTCCATACTTCTTCCAGTTGTAGAAATATCCTTTAAATTTTGGTGCATGCATGGTTCTTTCTATATTCATGTGCCTGATGACCTTGTTTATTGCACTTATGATAGTGGACCATGTTCTTAGGCTTAGTATTTTGATTTTTATTCTTACTCCTACACACATTAGTGGTATGCCCTTTCTTTCCACAATTATAAAAAGTAGGTTTGGAGTTCTTACCTTTGTTGTTCCTTTCCTCGCCAGCTTTGGATGATTCTTCTTCTCTAGTGCTTGTGTAGCCCAATCCTAATGTATCTCTATTGGATCTAGGGGATTTTAGTAATTTCTCAAAGTACTTGATGGCTTCATTTGGCTTTTTGAAACTTTCAACAAATTGCTTTTCTCTTTTTAGGTCATTCTATAGTTGTTCACTCTGTAACTTTAATGTAGTTATCTCAATGTCCTTGACATTCAACTCATGATGAGCATTCATCATTTGGCTCAAGGTATCCAATTGCATGTTTGAGATTCTGGATAGCTATGTTGACTTTTCCTACAATTTATTTGCCAACATTCTTTTGTCTTCTTCAATCATGACCTTGTCTTCTATAGCTTTCTTCTTTTGTTCAGTCACTTCACATAGTAGTATAGCTTCTGATTCTTGCTCCAACTTGAGATTTCTAATTTCTTCAGCTTGTGCTCTATTCTTTTCCATTATATCTACAATTGCTCCATCAAATTCATTAGAGTTATCATCTACAAATAGCTTTGTGGTGTCAATCTCTTTGTATTGTGTGTCATTTTCTGCTATGGCAATCTCTTTCCTTCTTTTCAGGGAACTTTTCAAAGCATCTTTGGCTTCATTCAATTGATGTAGTATAAGATATATTTTGATCTCCTAGTTCTCAATGGTCTTTCCCAATTTGTGGACTTCCATTTCAAGATCTTTTCTTTAAGTTTCAAAGCTTCTTCTTCTAAGAACTTGGCTCTGATACCAATTGTTTGAATTATAAATGGGAAACATGTACTTCTAAGAGGGGGGTGAATCAAAAGTTCAAACTTTAGCTATTAAAACTTTCACCATTCATTAGATGCATGTAATTTATGAACTAAAAACAAAATGAAAAGTAAATGCATCTAAAACATGTAAGCAATTGAACACACGCATTTAACACTGGATATGATTACCCAAAAACCCTCCAAAGAGAAGGTAAAACTGGGGTAGGAATGACACCCACAAATCTTCAACTGCAGCAATAAAGTGTAGCCAATTAAGGTTACAATTGTTTGACCATGAGACATGATCTACCCAGTGAAAGGCATATCTTATTAAAGGCTTACAAAGGCTATTAAGTCCCACCTTGTTAGAGGATCTCAACACCCTATTAGAAGTGTGCCTAGCTAAAGGACTTTAGAACATCCACTTGGAATGTCACCCTATTAAAGGATTTATTAAAGCCTATTAGGACTACTCCATCTAGGAGATCTAACTAAAATTACCTATTAGGATATTTCAGCATAGATCTTGTTATTAGTTCTAGTTGCTTGATTAAAGATCAAATTCATACAGTGTCTTTCTTGATCCTCTTTGATCTAATATAAAAATTTTTGTATTCTTCTATTCTTTGTTCTCCTCCAATTGATTTTGCAATTCACTCTCACTGCTAAGTCACCTTGAATGCTCTGTGAACAAATTCAATTCAATCATTCACCCCTTGTTACCTCCTATAACATGATCTCTTTCACTCTCTCGATTCATTATTATTATTGGGGCTTTGTCTTCCTTATAGAGAATTTGGTAGCTTTGGGTTAGGTATGAATCCATGGCTAAGATTCATTCTCTTTGCTGCTTAATCCTTCCTATTTTCTTATTGGTTGCATGTAAATACATAGGAATTTTGCAAATAGATTTGTTCTTATCTTTAAAAATTCAAAATCTAACCTTATGTCAGCTTGAAAATGGTTTACATACTTGTTTGTGCAACCACAAAAAAATATGTCCAATCTGTGTTACTCGGCACTTGAAGTTACTGATGCTTGACACATACTGAAATTCTATTTTTGACTCAGCATCTGAACTACTCAACATCTACTATTCACTTGGCACTTGAATTACTCGGCATGATCTATCTATTTAGCACTTGAGTGACTCAGCACAATCTTGTATTTACATATTATACTTGACATGCATTACTAGTTTGGCATAAACTAAGTAAATTTCTTAAGTGTGTTGACACTCAATTGTCAAAACCAATCTAAGATCAACAATTTCTATAGTAGGTGCTTCAGGAGGTTATTCTTAAACTTCCTCTTCTTGCGAGTGCAAGATTTCATTAACATTACTTTCATCATCAAGTTGTTCTAATTTTTCTTCCTCAGGTTCCACAACATTACCTTTGCCTTCCCTAATACTAGACCTTGTCTTAATAGATGATGGGGTCTTGGGAAAACTAGCAACTTCTTTACTTTTTCTTTTCTTTTTGCTAGAAATGGAGGCATCAACTTTATAAATTTTCTTCTTAGTTGGTCTAGAACTACAGGGAGAGGCCTCAAAAACATTTTTAATCCTAGGAATAACCTTACAAAAACTAGTAGATGTCCTTTCCCTTCATCCAAACCCTTGGCCTCTAGAGATGACCAACCTAGGCTCTACCTCATCTAACTACAAAAACTCTTCCCATGTCCCAATTGATTATTTGTTCAATTCTCTTTCCACAACTAATTTTATCAAGCAATGATGGGAGACAAACTAATCCTTTCCTGATTGTACTAAAGAATCTTTCTTCTTCAAAATATTAAACAAGAATTTGGGAAGGTTTACCTATCTATAATCATGTCGTAGGTGAGCCAAAATCTTGAAATGTAGGGCATGCAAGTATTTGTAGTGACCTTCAAAAGTGAGATATTGAATGATGAATGTTGCTAGTTGGATAAACATAGCAATCTAAAGGTACCCTTCTTCTTGTCCATGTCCAATGAAGGATCAGAATGCACACTGAATTGTATTGTTCATAGGTAAAATCTCCCCAGTTTTCTCCTTCCTGGGGTAACCCAATGACTTTGGCTACCACATCTTCTATAAATTCATTTCTCAAGCCTTTAACCATTACAAAACCATCCTACAAGGTTCTCAAAAACTGAAGAGAAACCTCCTCATGAAATCGCTTGAGACTGAGTTAGTATTCTAACTATCCCCTTCTTCAGAACATTTCACAACTAGCCACTTCACCCAACAAAACTCTATGATCAATTGGTTCATACCTCTAGAGACCTCCATCAATTTTTTATTCATAGTAGAATTTTGGAAAAATCATGATGTTTTCAAAGTTTCAACAATGGGGAGTTAACAAAATTTGCAATATTATGGCACCAAATAAAGGAAACAGTGTATTGTCACTTCATGCTTCATAAAGAGTTTTAATTCACAATCTCATGATATCCTTCCTTACATCTAATCTCATAATTTTCACTCATTTATAGTTTTTTCACCCTAAACACATTGCCAATTATCATTAAAAGTTAAGCTCAACTTTAATGTCCTCAACTCCCTTAATGACACAATCACAAAATAATAGGTAATCAACATGTGTTGAGAAACATCTCATAAGACAATAGCTTTTAAAGTTTACATGTTGATTAAAAAATATGAATATCCCACCCCCCCCCCCCCCCCCCCAAACTAAGTTTAGGCATGGGTTCCACTAGGCTAGGATATGCAAAAGGAATGTATTTAAACAAAATGAAGTCCTAAATAAAGAGTGAGTAAAATAAAATATATGCAAGAGTATGTGGCATGTACCTAATAGGCATTACAGGAAAGAGTTCTAAAAAAGATCATTAGAAGTGATGGAGTGATGGAATGGGGTGGAAGGATGGAAAAGAGAGAAGGTGAGATGAAATTCAAGATAGAGAAATTACTTTCAAGAAGAAAGTATTTATTATAAAAAGATTGAACAAAGTCAAGAAGTAGCAAAAGTCAGGGTAGGAGACCCAAACTCTGTGGTTGTGGAACAAACATATCTTGCTACTTTGAAATTGATGCATGAACTCCTCATGACTAACTAGCTTGTTGTAAAGTTTAAGACAATGTCTATTTACAAGCAATTTAAATTAAATAGGTTCAATAGTAGAAAACTAGATCGCTCCATTTAGAAATACAACAACGATTTCATATGGTCCTAGCCAATGAGTTTGAAGCTTTCCTAGATTTTCTGATACTTGGAATCATAAAGAAGTGCCTAGTCTCCTACAAAACACTTTTTATCATTCATAGACTTATCATGCCACTACTTCCATTGATGATGGATGAGTTCTATGTTATTTAATGTAGATTTGCATTATTCATCAAGACCATTTAAACTTTGAATTTAGTTATGTTATGCAATAGTAAAATCCATTCCAAGTTCCAAAGTAGTCCTCAATGTTTTATATTCAAATTCCACAAGCATGATAGTAGACTTACCATAGACAAGCTCAAAAGGAGCGAAACCAGTTGTAGATTTCTAGGTAGTTCTATAAGCCCAAAGTGCTTCAGGAAGGTGTGTAGCCCAATCCTTCTGATGGAGTAATATTATTTTGGTGAGAATGGCTTCTAGCTCTCTATTAGTAACCTCAACTTAGCCATTAGTTTGTGGATGATAGGGTGATGACTTTCCATGTTGAATAGTATACTCCTTCATCAATGAAGCTATCAAATTAGATGTAAACTAAGATCTCTAATTAGATGTCAATTCCCTAGGGACATCAACCCATGTAAAGATAGATTCATATAGGAACTTAGCAACATTTCCATCCCTTGGATGTTTCATGGGTTTGGCCTTTGCCCACTTAGTTACATAATTAGTACAAACTAAGATATAGGACTTTCCTTGTGAAGAAGGTTCAATAATACCTACAAAGTCAATCTCGATTTTTCAAAGGGTGTAACAACTATTTGAAGTTGTAGAGGCATTTCATCAATTTTAGTAGGTCTTCCCATGCATTGGCACTTATCACATTTCTTTGTGTATTGAGTTGCATCCTTGTGTAAGCTTGGCTAGTAGCATCTAGTGGTTGGTATTTTAAAGGTTGTCATCTTGGCTATAAAATGACCTCTACAAGGCTCATTTTGACATGCCTTCAAAATATCATAAGTTTCATCTTCCTAGATGCATCAACACATGACTTGGTTAGGACTAGTATAGAACATATATTCAGCAATCTAAGAATAGTTAAAGCTCTTTTTAGCTAATAACTTCCTTTCTTTAGGAGAGAAGTGAAATATCACCTTCCTATGGTGAGGTAATTTTCTATATCTGCATACCATGGATTTTGTGCTGACAACAAAAAAAGATGTTTGTTTGGAAAACTGTCATCTATGGATGCAAGATCATCAAGGACATGCAACCGAGAGAGAAAGTTAGCTACCACATTGGCCCTACTAGGTTTATCCAGTATGGTGATATCAAATTCTGTATAAGTAACAACCAATGAGCCAATCTTCCTGATATTGCAGGCTTATTCACCAAATACTTTATAGAAGAATGGTCAGTATGAACAAATATTTCTATCCAGTGATATAATGCCTAAATTTATTCAATGCATAGATAATTGCAAGTAGCTCCTTTTCAGTGACTATTTAGTTAAACTCTACACCTTGCAAATTTTTATAGATAAAATAAATAGAGTGTTCAATTAAATCTACTTTCTATCCTAGCACAACACCTATAGCATAGTCTAAGGCATCTATATGAATGTGAAAATGTAATCCCTAATTGGGTTCTTTCAACACTAGTGTTGTGGTAAGAACCTCCATTAGCTATAGGAAAGATGTGGTACACTTAAAATCCCAAGAAAATTCAAAATCCTTTTTTAACAAGTTATAAATGGGTGATGCAAGTTGACTGAAATTTTTGATGGATCTTCTATAATATCTAGCATGGCCCAGGAAGCTTTGGACATCCTTCTACTTCTCCAGCGTAGGTAGGGTACTAATGACTTCAATATTTGCTAGATCTACCTGAATGCCTTTTGATGAAATAAAATGATTGAGAATAACTCCTTCTTCCATCATCATGAAACAATTTTCACTGCTTAGGGAAAGGTTATAATCCGGGCAACTTTTGAGTACTATCTCTAAATTTTCTTTTTCTTCCTCAAAAAATAGTCCCATGAACAGTAAAATTATCTATGTATATCTCCATACAATTAGTAGAGATATTAGAGAAGATACTTATGATAGCTCATTGGAATGTGGCTAGAGTATTGCATAAACCAAAAGGTAGTATTTAGTAGGAAAATGTTCCCCATGGACATGTGAACATTGTCTTCTCTTAATACTTTGGAGCTATTTGTATCTGATTGTAACCACTAAAACCATCCAGAAAAGAGAAATATTTCTTGCCAACTAGGTTGTCAAGAACTTGGTCTATAAATGGTAAGGGAAAGTGGTATTTCTTAGTGGCTAAATTTAGCTCTATATAATCTACACAAACTCTCCATTTCCCTCCCTTCTTCGATAATATAACCAGGGGTGAAACCCATTGGCTATCAAAGATAGGGTAAATAAAACCAACACTTAGCAATTTTTATAGTTTAGTTTTGACTATATCCCTTAAAATATGGTTGACTCTCCTATGAGGCTAATAGAATGGTTTAAAATTAGGACTAATGTAGATTTTGTGGGTGTAGAGCATGGGGTCTAATCCTTTCAAGTCCATATAATCCAAAGAAAATTCTTTTTGATTCTCCTACAAGAGCTACAACATAAGTTTTTGATGGGAATGTGATAAGGAATTGTTGACATT
This sequence comes from Cupressus sempervirens, assembly GCA_028749045.1. NCBI lineage: Eukaryota > Viridiplantae > Streptophyta > Pinopsida > Cupressales > Cupressaceae > Cupressus > Cupressus sempervirens. The sequence goes on along the minus strand of CM053783.1, from coordinate 472,783,960 downwards.
CAACTATCTTTCTAGACCAACTTGCATCTTAATAACTTTATCTACCATAAATAATTGGGCAATAGGAGAAAAATCTACCTCATTAGGCAATAATGTGTAAAGGAATTGGGAGGTTTCCAAATGCAGAAGTGTAGTAGAAGGTGGTACGATGGTTTCTAGGATGAATTTTTCTTGAGGACACACTTGAGAATCCACTCCATACTTGTTCATGATAATGGATGAAATTATCTCATCTTTTTCTTGAGAAGCTACAAATGACTCATGACCTATCATCATTAGTTGATGGATGGAATTAACTTTTGGATCACCATCACCCAAATCTGACCAAATTACTTGGCCATCTAATAATAGTTGCTAGACAAGGAGTATAAAGTTAGATTCTTGGTATGGATACCATTGGGTATTGTTATCTTCCTAGACTAGAAATCTATATAAGCATCTACTATAGCTAACCATGGTCATGCTAAAATTAAAGGATATCCACCCATGTTAGCCTTTGGGAAAAGGACCACAAAGTCAACTAGATTCCCAAGAGTTTAGGGTAATTATGACATCTTCTATCATCGCATCTAGCTTGATAGCAAAAATATCAATAAGCTAAAGCATGGTTGGTATTTCTCGAAGACCAATGATATGCAATTGAGACAATACCTCCTTTTCATGACATTGATGGATGCCACTATTGGCATAAAGTTATTTTCCATTAGTGACGACACTCATCTCATAGTTCTAACCGAGAACTGAAGACACAGTTCAAAATCGAGCATTGAAGATACAATCCAAACCGAGTGAAGAAGCACTTAGTGTTAACCGAGTGAAGATGCACTTAGTGTTAACCAAGTGAAGATGCACTTAGTGTTAATCGAGTAAAGATGCACTTAGTGTTAACCGAGTGAAGATGCACTTAGCATTAACCGAGTGAGGAAGCACTCAGTGATGACCGAGTGAGGAAGGACTCAGTGATAACTGAGCTTAGGAGGTTAACGAAGAAGTTAGTTTCTACCAAGTGACACTATATCTACCAAGTCACCAATGGTTACCGAGTTCCAGGCAATGTTGTATGACTAGTATGAACCGAGCCCCTACCTCTACCGAGTGCATGACAATGCCGAGTAACATAGTGGATGCTGCGTATCAGAAGGTCATCAAGTCTGTCTGAAGAACCCAAGTTTATTTTACTATTTGGCCGACTCAGTTATATTTTGTTTACTTGTGTTTGGCCGACCTTGCATGAATAATTATTGGAATGGTATATATATGTAATGTATTATATCATTCAATATATAGATACAAGAAAGATATACAAGATATAGAATATTGCACAAAAGAAGGACATAAGATATGATATGCAAATTCATCAGTAGTAAAGAAAACTTAGCAAGGTCTACAAGAAGCAGAAATGATTTCATCAATCACAAAAGGTGATCTACAATAAAGAATCTAGTCAAGTTGTAAGTTGATCTATTGGTTCATCATAATAGGTGAATCATTCTTGTAAATCCTTTAACAGGGTAGACTTAACCGTCTTTATTCAAATCTCCTAACAGAGTGCATACTTGTAAAGTATGTTTGTAAATCCTCTAACAAGGTGGATCTAGCAATCCTTTGTGCTCCTAATAGGGCAGATCATCAGAAGTGATCATTGTAAGCCTTAACCGGCCAACTTCATACTGCAGTAACAAAGCTTTGTGGGTATCATCCCCACCCCAGTTTTACTTTCTATTTTGGAATGTTTTTGGGTCACCAAATCTCTGTGCATATATGGATTAAATGTTATATAGTTCTTTTATGCAGCAGGCTAGATGAGTGAATGTTGTATATGGTTATTCTAAATTGACTTAAAAGTTTTATTGTTACTGATTCACCCCTCCCCTCTCAGTAACCTATTATATCTCGAATATTTCCAACAATTGGTATTAGAGCTTTTTGGTTCTCAGGACAAAGTTTAATAGCTTGAGCAAAGATCTAAGTTATGGAGATATTCAGACTAGAGAAAGTTATTGAAAATGAAAAGTTAGATCTAGAAATGGCCATGGTTCAACTCAAAGAAGCAAAGGAGCATCTTTCTCAATCCCTAAAAAGAAGAAAGGAACTTGCAAGACAAATGAATGACCATCACTATGTTGAAGAAAAGATTGAAGATTTGTTACCATCAAGTAGTTTAGAAGAAGCTGACAAGGCAATCAAAGAACTTCTAGAAAAGAATGGATCTCTGCAAGAAGAGGTAAGAAAGCTTAAAAGAGAGCAAGAAATACAGTCAATTAGGCTATGTGAAGTTTTGGAACAAAGAAACAAAGCACAAGAAGAATTGGAAGATAATCAATCCCATCAACATGAAGACCTTATAGACCAACTCTCTAATGCAAATGAAGAAATCAAGATTCTTAGAGTACAAAATGAAAGTCTACAGAATGATTTGAGAAATGAGAGACAAATCAATGAAAGATTGGAAAATGATCTAATCTCTAAAAGGCAAGTCAATGAAAGAATGATGAAATCCCAAGCAGATATGAATCAATTAAATCAACAAAATGAGGAAAATCTTTATAGACATAAAGGTAAAGCTGGTCTTGGATACAAGGAAGAAGGTGAATCCTCCAAACAAGGTGAACAAAGGAATCAAAAACCCACTTGTAATCACTGTGGTAAGTTAAGTCATACATCAAACAAATGCTGGAGCAATGGAAAAGCAAAATTCAATGGTAAATGCTTCAATTGCAATCAGCATGGTCACAAAGCTAATGAGTGCAAAGAAAAACCAAAATTTGAAGGCAACTGTTACAAATGCAAAAAAAATGGTCACAAGGCATTCTAATGCAGATCCAAATCATTCAATCCAGTTGAACAACTTGTCAAAGCCATATTTGGATGGGACTACAACACCTGGTGCAGATGTCACTATTGTGGAGAATATGGATATATTGGCATAAATTGTGCAAGACATCATCTAAGGAAGAAGGACACTACTGTAAGGTGCTATACATGTATAGAACTTGGCCATATAGCTAGAAATTGCATGAATATAGAAAGAATTGAAGATGCGAAGAAAATCAAAGCAAACAACATTCGGAAGCAAATGAAGCAACAGTGGATTCCAAAATCTACCGAACAAGATAAGTCAAGCAATGGGAATATCACTCAAGAAATGAGTGATTCCACCATTTTTGATTAATATTCATAAAAGAAAGTATGGAACTCCATCCTCCAAGAATTATCCTAAATAGTTCCACAAGAAGAAAGATGTTCAGAACAGTATTCAAATAAACTTTGATTCTAGACTTAATCGAGTTCGGTCGGGTGCAATAAAGTTTCACTTACCAAGTTATTTCAACTGAGCAAGGTTGATTCATGACCTTACTGAGTTAGGTCAGCACATCAATGTTTTCTTTTGATCACCGAATTTATAGTATCTACCGAGAAAGTGGATGACAACCTATCATTTCATCTACCGTCATACCAAGCATTTATGATGAATTTTTTGTCAAAAAGGGAAAAATTTCATCTCATTCTTCACTATGAACTTAGAGCTAAGTTATCTTCTACAATTCTAGAGCAAGCTTAAAGAAATTTTGAGCAAATTTTAAAAGGACATAGAATCAGTTCAGAATTTCTCTTCACTTACCGAGCAACAATGGCATCTAGAAGTAGCAGCTCCAAGGCAAAGAGAGGCTTAGAAATGCTGGTTAAAGGTGTGGAATGGAAGGCACCAAACTTCAAATTGGCACTAGCAATTGCAGAATCACTTGACCCTAACGGTGCTCAGTCTTAAATTCCTCCAAAGATACTCATTATAAATGACATTCGCTCTCATTTCAAATGTTCCATTCAAGAACTTGGAAACCTAGAAATTGATAATGCCCTAGGAGAAATGAGCGTAGATGGAAATTTGAAACTCAAGCATAAGCATCTTGAAACAAAAGGGTTAACACACATTTCACATTTGCCAAGGAATTTTCATGTTAAATGGGCTAGGTATGTACTTAGTCAGGTTCACAATGGGCAATTGTGGTTAGAGCAACCAGTGCTTATCACAAAGAAAATGATTAACAAGATTACTGGCCTTCCCATGTTGAGCAAAGCTAAGACTACCAAAACCCTAGGTCAGGAAGAATTGCAAAGGCCAACCCAAGCAGAATGGGATGGTAGAGGACTTAAGCTCAGTATAGTAGCTGACACTGAATTGAGATTTGGTATTCACATCATTACTCATAAAATTTATAGTTCGAGCCATCCAAATAGTGTACCTTGTGAAGTAGTAGATTTAGCATATAAGGTAGTAAAGAAGAATGTTGAGTTTGATCTGTCTGAATTGCTTTTGTCTCAATTCAATAAAAATATGGAAAGCATAAGGACTTCAAAGAACAACTCCTACAAATTTGGTTCACTTTTGATCTATTCATTTTTCTATGTTCAAAAGTCTTTTCCATCAAAAGGATCAATAGTATGGAGAAAAGATATTCCCGTTCTTTATCAAATAAATGAGTTCATTGTAGAGTTAGGTGAAAATTTTGACAGTGTTTTGGATAATTACTTTGAAGATTTTAAGGAAAGAATGAACAATAAGTTTCGGATTCCACCTAAAATGGTTGAGGAATAAAAAGAAGATGTATGCTTTATGGTAGATTGTGACAAAGTATACATACAGGCAGTCAGGCCCTGAGTTGCATGGGTGAGACCTCTTCCTTATGAGGTCAATATTGATGAAACCAAAGATATCATAGAAGCATTGGTGAATGAACCAGTACACCCAAAGCAACCAGTCTTTGGAACTTATGATGAAGCTAAGGCCAGAATTGAGCTTTCAATCAAAATCCCTCAGGTCATTAGCAAAGGAAAGAGGAAGATTGCAAAGCTAAAAATAGAACTTGGTCCTCTGATGATTACTGAAGGGAAAGGAGAAGATGATGAAGAAGAAGAGGAAATCGAGTTAGAAAAAGTAGAGGAGCCTCAACAGAAGAAAGGTAAGTTGATTATCACCAAACCTAAAAAGCAAGCTACTACAGTCTTCTCTAGGAGAACAAGATAGGGGAAGAAGGAACCTATACTTGTCAAGCCTCCACTCACATTTGAGGAAAGGTTGAAGCAATTAGAAGAAGGTACTAGCTTCAAAAACTTCAAAGCATTGAAGTTTGAGACAAGAACAGAACATGAGAAAATGCAGATTGAGGAATTGGTATTGAATAAAATGGGAAGATGGAAATACTCTCTGGATGAGATTGCCTCTCAGATCCCTAAAGAGCTATTGGAGAGGTTGCAACCAAGATGGGAAATTGCAATCAAAACTGTCAAGGATATCTTTGAGAAAACCCTAAAAAATCTCCTGCCGAGTCTCACTAATGCAGAAGTGAAGAAATCACTAAAAGATCATGAAGGTAATATGATGATTAGATTCCACACTTGTTTAATACTAATCAAATACATTGAGCATGTTGTAAATGATGCAAAAAACATGTGGAAACATATATATCATCTACATAAATCCAGTGAGGATATTGTTGAAATCAAGGACAATGACAGTAGTGATGATGATGATATTGAAGATATTCCAGGGGAACTGCATTCAATGATGATAAATGTTGAGGAAGAAGACAAGGAAGATGAAATGGAGGAAGAAGAAGCTGAACAAGCTAAGGAAGAAGATGATCCTATAAAAATTGCAGCCAAAGTCATTGCATCTCTTCCGCATTCTCCGCCTAAAGCAACTACATCAACTATGGAGATAGCTTCTACTGGTGAGATTGTGTGCACAACAGCTTCATCAATTGTTCAATCTTCACCTGTCTCCCCTTAGCTCCGGGTACCATCTATGCAAGTGTCTACCACTTCATTAACCGAGCTACAGCCATCTTCATTGACCGAGTCATCATCAGCTACAGCAGTAAGTTCATCAAGCATATCAACTTCTACTACAGAGTGTACAGTAAGTGTACTCACTGGTACTTCAATTTTGACAATTTCATCTGCTCCAATTTTTGCATCTGATAGTTCTCCCATTCCAACCTGTACATCAATCTTGGGAGGAACATCAATTTTTGATACTGTTATCACTTCTCTTAGTCTTCCTCTAGTTAGTCCTATTCTAGTTTTGTCAGCCAGTCCAGCCTCATCAACTATTGTTTCAGTTTCAAAGGGAAAAGGTGAAGTCACTGCAGGAAAAGCAAAGAGATACATGTTTTCTAGCAAGGCAGTGGATGAGGAAATAGACTTGGATAAGGACATTGTCATTCCTAAGATAGATCTGGAAAATGCATCAGTCGATGAAATGAGAATGATCAGTCAACTATTAGATCAGAAGGCAAGGCAAAAGCAACTGAGGCATGAAAGAGACCAGGAATATAGCATTATTGAAAGTGCTAAGAATATTCTAACAGAGGCTATAGGTGTTGAAGTAGATTCTACTCAACACATTTTGATTTAGTTAGAAGAGGCTGTATATAAATTCAATGAGGATACCTTCGGCCAAGAAAAATTGATTGAAAAGGCAGAGAAGAAATTTGAGAATAAGGTGCTTGAGCACATTCCTCAGCATATTACATTAAAATAGGTAGAATTGTCTACAATTTTGAGTGATTTTGAACATTCTTTTAACAATGTAACTTCACTTTTTGGCAAACTTTGTGATGTTATCGAGTATGCTAAGGAAACCAAAGAAAAGTTGAATAAAATTGATGAGGATATGAAGGTCAGTGCCCAAATTTTGCAGCTTGACCATAGTTCAAGTTCATCCCATCATCTCATAATATGATTTTTGTCAGAGAAACAAGAAGAATTGTTGAGAGAGGAAGCAAGGATCAGGTGTACTTTGATTGACATCCAAAATAGGATCCTTCCTGTCATGGACACAATGCAGAAGCATATTGCCCATTCCAAAACATTGATTCATGACAAAAACTTCTCAATTGCAGATCATATGATTGAACTCTCTACAAAAGTTCAAATAGCACTCTCCACCAGCAAAATTTTGCAAGAAAATTGGGATAAGACATTGGCTCTTATTCTCAAGGTACATTCTGAGTTTATCTCTCATTTTGGAATCTCTATGTAAATATATATTGTTTAATTTGGCATTATTGTCAAAAAGGGGGAGATAGCACACTCCAAGAGATACTTGTGCAAGAAATATGTGTAATGACTTGTAAATACTGTGCATATTTTATGGGGGAGATACATGTAAGAAAGATATGTGTAATAAGACTTGCAAAGATCAATTTTGAAAATTCAAAACTGTATATCAATTTTTGCACATAAACTTTGAACCATAATTGTTTTTGTCACTAATGCCAAAGGGGGAGATTGTTGGCATAAAGTTATTTTCCATTAGTGATGACACTCATCTCATAGTTCTAACTGAGAACTAAAGACACAGTTCAAAATCAAGCACTGAAGATACAATCCAAACCGAGTGAAGAAGCACTTAGTGTTAACCAAGTGAAGATGCACTTAGTGTTAACTGAGTGAAGATGCACTTAGTGTTAACCAAGTATAGATGCACTTAGTGTTAACCGAGTGAAGATGCACTTAGCATTAACTGAGTGAGGAAGCACTCAGTGATGATCAAGTGAGGAAGGACTCAGTGATAACCGAGCTCAGGAGGTTAACAAAGAAGTTAGTTTCTACCGAGTGACACTATATCTACCAAGTCGCCAATGGTTACCGAGTTCCAGGAAACATTGTATGACTAGTATGAACCGAGCCCCTACCTCTACCGAGTGCATGATGATGCCAAGTAACGTAGTGGATGCCACGTATCAGAAGGTCATCAAGTCTGTCTCAAGAACTTGAGTTTATCTTACTATTTGGCCGACTCAGTTATATTTTGCTTACTTGTGTTTGGCCGACCTTGCATGAATAATTATTGGAATGGTATCTATATGTAATGTATTATATCATTCAATATATAGATACAAGAAAGATATACAAGATATAGAATATTGCACAAAAGAAGGACATAAGATATGATATGAAAATTCATCAGTAGTAAAGAATACTCAGCAAGGTCTACAAGAAGCAGAAATGATTTCATCAATCACAGAAGATGATCTACAATAAAGAATCTAGTCAAGTTGTAAGTTGATCTATTGTTTCATCCTAATAGGTGAATCATTCTTGTAAATCCTTTAACAGGGTAGACTTAACCATCTTTATTCAAATCTCCTAACAGAGTGCATACTTGTAAAGTATGTTTGTAAATCCTCTAACAAGGTGGATCTAGCAATCCTCTGTGCTCCTAACAGGGTAGATCATCAGAAGTGATCATTGTAAGCCTTAACCAGCCAACTTCATATTGCAGTAACAAAGCTTTGTGGGTATCATCCCCACCCTAGTTTTACTTTCTATTTTTGAAGGTTTCTAGGTCACCAAATCTCTGTGCATATATGGTTTAAATGTTTAATAGTTCTTTTATGCAGCAGGCTAGATGAGTGAATGTTGTATATGGTTATTCTGAATTGACTTAAAAGTTTTATTGTTACTGATTCACCCCTCCCCTCTCAGTAACCTATTATATCTTGAATATTTCCAACAACCACTAGGTCAACTAAAGCATTTTGAACTTGAATCCCATGAATGGTGACAGTGACTACAAGACTTCCAAGGGTAGAGTATTTAGGTACAGTTACTTTCTCCAACATTAAATTGGATAGTTTCCCTAGGACATGAATAGGTTTTGGATCCTTCTTCTTTCAACCTAGTTGTTTGATACATGCTTCTTTGATAGCTTTAGTATAGGTAGGAACCTCCTTGATAGCACCAAGTAATGGTATTTTTATTGTCATCTATTTCAGTTGATTAAGAAAATCAACTACAGTCTGGTTCTCTAAAGTTTGACCTTGTTCTATTAACCTATGAGGAAATGGGGGTTCTCTAGCTATAAGAGAGGTTTTCTTAATTGGAACATCTACCTATTCATCTAGGGAATCTTCAACTTTGGTTATTATAGTATTTTGAGGTGAAGAGAGAGTAGTGTTTGACCTTAAGTGAATATCGTTGATGGGGACACAACCCAAGCACAAAATGGACACAACAAGAAAGGGAAAATTTTATTAACTTTGTAAATAAGCTAATACATTCAGTATAGAGAAAATAGACTTCAAAACATGCCCTATGGGCTTACAATAGTATAAATTTGGAGATAATTTCTCCTTTCAGTACCTCCTATCAAACTCCACTCCGAACTACCTTTTAGAATGCTAGAAATGTTCTTAAATAAACCCTGGAGGGTTAAGGATTAGGAATACATTCTAGAAAGTGCTAGTTGGAATCCACCAGCCAAATAGAAGGCTCTAGAAGTCGCATTAGAAGTCGGCACAAAATTAGAAGAATCCATAAATGGTAACCAAACTTTCAGGAGGCATAACTTTTGAACCATAGCTCCGTTTGACGAACAGTTTACATTTTCAGAAAGCTCTCAAACCGCTCTATAGACCTATGGATGATATTTTATTGTCCCCCATTTTTGGCCTTGTTTGAGGTCATTTAATGCCCCTAATATGACTTTGAAGCATGCTTAGGATGTCTCCAAAAATTGAAAAACTGTAATAACTTTCAAACCGTGGGGCCTTTTGACCTGATTCTTTTTTTGGAATGCTCTAAATTATAATGAAAATTATCTGACCAATTTACACCTTCTAGTTCACCAAAATGATGGCTCAATTACATACTCCTATTTTTTCTAGCATTTACATGTATCTTAAGGTGATTAAAAACTCTTACCCAAAACATTAATAGTGGAACTGTGAGAGTTGGAACTTTTATTTAACCCAAATGAGTATCCAAAAATGAAAACACATGAAACAAAAACTAAGTCTAAGTACACTTTTTTGTGTGACACGGGATTTTCCTTATACCTCTAAATGCTCTTGCATCAATCATTCAAGGAAATGACATAGCTTTGTTGTTGTGTTGGTGGTTTGGTATTGTTGGGATTGGGATTAGGTTGAACTAGCAACTGAGTTGGCTTAGGAGGAGCATTGGTGGTTAGAGGAGGAGGCATTAGAGCTTGCTACTAAAGTGGTTACATGAGAGCTTGTTGGCTATGTTGGGTATTTCAATTTTGGTTTTGTTGCCAACCCTTTTGAGGTTGCTACCAACCCCACTGAGGTTGCTACCAATTATCATTTCCACTAAAACTAGTATTTTTCCATTAATTATTACTATTATAACTTTGAAGAGGATCTTGTGCAATACCTTGTCTTTGAGCCCATGGCCTTTATTGAGCAATGTAGAGCACATCTCCATTTTCATCAATGGCTTTAAACTTGGTAGGCATTGGTTGTGTCTCTAGGATTGCAAAAAACTTTCATCTATAGTGCCTTTTCTTTTCCCTAAAATGTGGATAGAATTCACCTAACGTGGTACCAGCTTCATCCTTCTTCCTTCTAGCTTGCATGGTATCTAACTAAGTGGCTACATCATTAACAATGTCTTGCTTGAAATCTGACAATAAATTGGATAGCTCCATATTTGATACCCCTAAACCACCATTAGACTTTTGTGGTAGGTCTCTAAGTCCCCCACCGTTCTTCATAGTAGCCCTTGAATAATTCAGACATATATTTCATATATTAGTCCAATTTTTTTGAGTGATATCTCCTCCTACCATAAGATCTAAAGCTTCAATACTCTCATCATTTACACCTCTTAGGAAAAGATATTTCTTTGATTCTTCATTCAGTTAGTGTTGTGTTTTATGCTGCAAGTTGAACATGAATCGTGAGGCATAGTCTTCCAAGGTTTCATCTTCCTTTTGAGACATTTTGAAAATGCCATCCCCCTTCAAATCTTGACCCCTACAGTATTCTTTATACTTTGTGTGAAATGAATTACTCATTATAGGCCAATCTGCTACAATGTTGGCACCCAACCCCATCAACCATCTCAAAGCAACTTTCTTTAAGGTGGATGTAAATAACTTCATCTTGTGGGCATTAGTTGCATAGTCATAGATTTTTCAAAGGATGTCAAACTCAAAGAGAAATGTCTCAGGGTCTTTAGTGATTAGGCCATAGAACTTAGGTAGCATAGCAAAGAAAATGTTCTTCAAATTTTAATTACCTTGCTGAGGCAGAATAGGAAAAGGAATTGTAGGCTAAGGTTGAGCCATTCTTGGAGGAGGACTTGGAGGTGGTGGTTGAAATATAACAAGAGCAAGTGGATTGTCTTGGTATTTAGGCTCAAAAAAAAGATCATTCAAATGCAAGGACTCATCAGAGGATGAGGGTATTCATTCTTGAGCAGCAACAAAATGGATTTTTAAAATTTTCCTCTTCTTCATTCAAACTATGAGGTTCTTTAGGTTCAAGATTAAAAATATTTTCCTAAATATTTCAAGGAAGAAATCTCCCTAGGAGGTCTTTGCTTCTATGCATGCAAAACAATGGAAAATTTAAACTAACATAATGACTTCAAGGTTGAACTAGATTGACATCTCCCTGAAAATGGTGCCAAAAATGTCTCGTCATCTTATTACCTTAATAATAAAGGATTGGACATCCTTTCACAGTGATTCCATGGCCAAACATCATCATGTGTTTACTTAAAATAGTACACTGACTTCATTTAATTTGTCAACCTGGAAGTGCAAACTTGAGAGGATGACTACAAAGTCTATGCTCTAATTCTCCTTTAAGTCATTAGGATTAAGGTGAAGGAAATGCTGAATGAATTCTATCCTAACAACTGAAACAACAACTTAACTAAAAGCTTGAAAGTAACGCTACAATAGTAAACCTAGCTATTCACCTATGTTGTAGGAATAGTTCATTGATTCTATTACCAATGATTGTAGGAGCAATACAATTCTATCTTGCAAGGAAACAAACAAGGAAATGAAATCTATTCTAATGGAATAGTTCACTCACCAAGTGGGCCCCCTTGAATGAGTGAACAAAAAGAAAATCAAAATAAAAGGTGTAAGCTTGAACTGTGTATTCTATTCATTCAGTCATACTAAAAGGTTACACTTAATTTTTAAAACATAATCACACTCTACTACTATGAATATCAATTGATTCTATTCTTTCTCCAAAACTATGCTCAAAGCAACAATAAACATTACTTAAAGGAAACTACAACTATTCCTAACTCTATGATCACTCCATTAATGAGTATCAATTATAGACTCATAAAGTTTGAAATAGAATTTCCATTAACCATAAATAAATCCTCCAAGAATATAGCAAGTCGTGGAAGCTACATTTTTGCATGGCTCCAACAAAACGCATATAATGACTTGCTCCACTTGCGATGATTCAGTAATCTGGTTGGCTCTGACTTTAATACCAAAGTGTTGACCCTTGAACATCCACAAAAAGTACTTGAAAACCATTCAATGTACATAACACTTCCACATACATATATTTATTCCATCATCAATATTAGAAAAGGTGTAAAGTTTAAATTACCACTCTTGCAAATCCTATAGCTATTGGAAAAAAACTACCCAAGATATAGCATGAATGAGGGAACATTTATTAGCATGCAACATCACTTCATTATACCATTTTTAATCATAGATTTAAGAAAATATAGCATATTTGAACTATCTATACTTCTACTTCATGTCTTTAACATATATATAACATATACATAAAAACACAAGTTCATATGTTCAAAACCATAAAGTCATGATTATTTTTGCAAGATAACTACTTAAAAACAATATAAGAAGATTTAAAATAATGGCCTTTTAGAGGCCCATCATGCGTTACTTTCTGAGATTTATCATGTTGCAAAATAAAAGGTTAGAACAAAAATGCATAATACAAAACAAGGTAGGTCGTATATGAGCCCCCCTCCTTAAGATGGCAAAAATATATACTATTTTTGCATGTTAAGGAAAGAAAAGAACAAGGATAAAGCCTTCTTCAACATCAAGACAATATCCATAGACAACACCTAGCCCAAGCCAAGAAGGTCGCAACTCCTATGAGGCCATGGAAGAGACAAATGCAAAGAGATGTCATGCAAGAAGTGAAAAAGTAACCCTTGTAAGGGATAGCACATTATTTAGCTTCCAAGGTGAGAGATTTATCAACCATGGAAACCCAATGTCAAACAATGAAAATAGTTTATTATCAAGGAAAAAGATCCTCAATGAAAACCATAATTGTCATGTATGATTGAATATCACATAATAGATAGATACTAATTAACCAAGGAAAAATGAATCCCAGAAAGATAGAAAGGAAATAGATGACATCCTTTCCCCCCAAACATAGGAACAAAGATGGATGGGGACCTATTATATTTCTTGTTACACTATACACGACAACAAGCCCCCACATGTTAGGCTAGCATTGTTGACATAATACAGAGCTCTATAATAGGAACATAAATATTATTTAGAGAAAACAATATTGAAATACAACTCATTGCCACACAATATATAAATAACCTTACTATCAATGAGTTGCCTAATCTTATAATGTAAAGCTTTACATTCATTAGTAGAGTGATCATGAAATCTATGATATTAAAAAAAAAAAAAAAAAGAGGAAGAGTTTTCAAGTGTGGACTATGTTGTTTTTTGCATTTAGGTTTAGTAATCATTTCAAAATGAAGGAGTTTAGGCAAAAGAACTTCTTGACCAAAATCCTTCATAATTTCATCATCTTTTGAAGTTTTATTTGAGATGTTAAAATTGATTTTTTGTTGAGGATTAAAACCCAATCCATAAGAATGCTCATGTCCCCCATTCTATAAGGGTATTTGAATTCCTTGTTTATGCTTACCACATGCTTGACTATTGAATCCTTGTTTAACTAGGAGATGATAACTAGGACCATAATGAGAAGCCATATAAGAAGGAGTCAATGGAACTTTAGTAGTCACTATATAATCATTAGTAGGTTTGACAATTTCATTGTGGATAGAAGCAGTAACAAAGTTGTTAGGAAGAGATTTATAAGTAAAAAATCATCGTTCAAACTCTTTTTGTGGCTTCATGAAATCAAGATCAGAAACCTTATACTCTCAAATAAAAGTAGTAGTAAAATCTGAGGTTCCCCAATTATCAATAGGAAGAACATTAGAAGAAGAAGGATTAGTATTAGAAATATGAGTAGAATGGTTTTGAATATTTAGATAAGGATTTGGCACATCATCTACATGAAGTGTATACATCTTTTTGTTATGTATAAACTCAAATTTTTGGTGTAGGGTGGAAGGGATAGCATGCATCTCATGAAACCAAGGTCTACCTAAAAGAAGGTTATAATTGAGAGGTCCAGACATAACATGAATAGGTGTATTCAGGATGATTAGACCTACCTTGGTAGGTAAGGTAATGATTCCTAAAGTCTTCTTAGAAATGTTATCAAAGCCATGTATAGGAACATTGTTAGGTTGAATAGTTAAAAGATCGACATTAATTGCTTTGAGCATGTCCATGATACAAAAAAATAAGCCCATATCCATTATCAATCAAAGTCCTACAAATAATAATTTTATTGATAGTAACGGCCATCATAAGAGCATCATATTGATTTTGAACTTCTTTAGAAGGTAAATCCTTTTGAGTAAATACAATGTCAGGATCACTTGGGGTAGTATTCATGCATTATAAGAAGTTATTGGTGTTCTCTTGATTAGGAGGTGGAGTGGGAAGAGTTGCTAGATCTTTTTGTAAGGATTCATAGTAGGTAGGTGAAGTTTGAAGAAGCTCCCATAAAGAGATCCTCATAGGGGTATTTTGTAATTGGTTTATCAAATCATACTCCTTTCTAGGAAGATGGGCTGGAGGAGAAAGAATGGGTTGAGAAGGTGGCAATGAAGTAGAAACCACCAAATTAGGTTGAAGGTTACTCCTTGTATGATATGTGTGAGCTATAGAGTCTTGGTCATTGAAAGACTCTAAGGATTCCATAGGTTTACCTTTGATAGTAATGCAAGGACAACCTTTGATAGTCAACAAAGGTTCTAGATAAACCATGTTAGTCATCTCAACACTACAAACAAATTCATAAGAAGGAAGAAAATAAGATATCCTAGGAGAAGATGAGGTAGAATCTTGATTCTACATAAGATCATCACTAAGAGGGAGAGCATTAAGGGAATTCATATCATTTTGCACTAATGCCTCATCACTAAAAGGAATCTCAAATGGAGGTAAAGCATCTATAATATCATTTTATTTCACTAATGTCTACATAAGGGAAATGTGTTTTAGATAAAGCATTGTCATCATGTATGAATATGTCATGCATTAATAGATCACCCTCTTGTATCAAAGATTATTCATGAGGAGGGGATAAATCAATATCTTTATCCAAGGGATCATTCCAAAAAGTAGATTCATTCACAATGGTTTCATGAGGAAGAGAGTAATCAACATCCAAATCTAAAGGTTCATCCCAAATAGGAGAATTATCATCCCTATCAATAAATAACATTATAGGAGCACCATAATTCACTAAAGTTTGATCCTAAAAGGGGGAAGAAGGTAAATTTTACTTTAAAGTAGGCTCATAGAAAGGACATATATTAGGAGAAGAATTAACATCAATCCTCACCTCATGTACATAAAGAGAAATATGAGGGAGAGATAGATTAAAGTCATCTTCTTGCTCTAATATATCCTTACAAGGTAATTCAAAAGAGGACAAAGAAACATCATACACATTAGCAAATATCATTTTAGGTTTATCAATATTGCAAATAGTGGAACATGAAGGAAACCATGCACACACCCTAAGGTAAAAGTCAATTGAAAAGGGCATAGAGGAAGATGCAATAGGAATATGATCAATTGAGATCTCATTTGAACAATTTTCATCCTCCCTACCTTGTACCTCATTAAGGGATCTATCCTTGTTTGCAATAAAATCCTTAGCAAAGTATTTAAAATAAGAATCATAAATATTGAAATACTAAAAGCATGAAAATGTAAATGTTTTTGTATTTTTGAAGAAATTTTGAATTTTTTTTGTATTTTTGAATTTAAAAACTAATTCTAATAACGCAAGAAAAGACCTAACAAATATGAAATTAAATTTGACACCACAAAAGACAATAGGGTATTTAATTCCAAAAAAGATAGGGGGTAAGTGTGTCAGGTTCACCAAAATGTATAGAAAGAAAATAGAAACCTCTTCTCAACCCTAATTTCCAAAAGGAATGATCCAAATTGATTAAGCATAAGAAAGTGATCAATGCAAAAATGAATCATGTGATGGAGAATAGGGAGAAAAGAGGATCAATTGGTCTACCTATTTGGGTGAGTACATGCTTAAATCCTTAAAGAGATAAAGATAAATACACACCTTAAAACTAGAAAATGTTGATTTCTAATGTTTGTGTACAGTTTTGGGGAATTCTACAACCTATTTCAGACTAGAAATGTCGAGATGGAGAAAACCAAAAAATCTTTTTCTTATATGAGGATAGGCTGACCTTGACCTAGGATGACCAAGTTGACCTTGACCAAAAAGTAAACCTTGACTTGCACTACTCCAATAATAATTTTGTTCACACATCTTGAAAGTTTCCCAGAAAGGGTACTCAAATGTATACTAATATTCATTGTTCCACACCTATACCTACAAGAAAAATGGTTTTTTTTGTTGGATGGGGGGTTTTCCTTTGTCAAACTCTAGTTTGGAATTAACCTTGAAATTGAATTGAATTTCTAATATGAATAAACAAAGTAAATGGAACTATTCACCTTGCTTATGTAGAAATCCTTATGAAGGATTCAAATCCTTGAATCCTCAAGTATGGATGCTCCAAATGTAGAAATGAATGTAAGATGTCTCAAATCAATAGAATTAGATCTTCAACACTAATCTTGAATGGATCTTGGATTATGAAGAGGCTTCAATGGAAATGGATGAATCTTCAACAAGAGCGCTTAGAGCTTGAATCCTTCAATGACTACTAATGGATTTCCTTGATGAATTGAATGCTAGAAGATGGATGCTTTCTTGAACTTGGTAATGCTTCAATGCTTGACCATGAAAGAGTATAGCTTTGTCTCATCTCCTTATGCTTTGTTCAGTTAGGTTCTTAGGTTATGGAAAATGAGAGGAGGAGGCTTTCTTATATAGAGATCTGAGGCACAAACTTCTAGAGAAAGCTGACATGGGAGCATTAAATTTGAATTAACCTTAACCCCTAGAAATGGACCTAGATTAAATGTAATTTAAATGTTTACCATTTCAAATACCAAAAAAACCAACTCAGAAGTGGGAAAATAATTCTTTTCAAAACTCGACATCCAAAAATCATAGAACTTTGAAATTTAGACCTTGGGTCAGGGTTGACATTGACCCTGACCTATGTCAAGGTTGAGGTCATCCTTGACCTAGGTCAGGTTCAAGGTCAACCTTGACCTAAAAGGTCATCTTTGACCCTAAGGTCAAAAATCTTAGGATCTTAGTCTAGAATGCCAAAAAAGTGTAGAAAGAAAGTAGAAAAGGTGGCAGAATAGGGAAGAGAACCATATCCAAGTGAAAGACCCATTCAAGGTGCTTAGCATGACCCCAGACCACTTACTCGAAAGGGCTAAATACTCTTAACATGGAAGTGCTTCCATTTTAAGATGATATAGATACTAACTATTACACATGAACAATAGGTTATGTCTACTCAGCAAGAGTATAAATAAATATCTAGATCAATTAAAAAGGGTAAACAATTGTAGCTATCACTACCTAGTGATGCAACCCCTTGATCTTAAATGGTCACACAATCAAATGACATGATAAAAGAGTTAGTAATTTTAAATGAGGTAATCACTTTTCCCATGTATGACTCAAAAAATCTAACATTTGAACAAATGCAAGAGTTGCAAACTTTTTAGAGTCATAAGGCAAAGAAAGAACAACTAAGAAGAGAGAAAACAAAGAAGTAGGTATTACATAACATTAAAGAAATATTTGTTGATGCATTTGTAATCACTAATGTTAATAGTCAATAGCCAATTTTAGATTAGTTAGTATACATAATTGGAAAAGTTCAAATGGGTGATATTGAGACCAATGATAAATTGATGCAATGGTCTGAGAGAAATTTTGAGCACAAATTTTTGGAGAAAGTCTCTAGGGAACTTGTATATAGGCAAGTAGAGCTTTCCAATTTAGTTAAAATGATGGAGGAAATGTTGCAAACTATTCATTCTTTGTATATGAAGTTTTTTGATGTTGAACTATTCACATTGGAGAATCAACAATCAATTGATATAATTCAAGTCGATATGAAACCATGTTCACATTCATTGGGAAAGGACGCAAGTTCAAGCTCACCTTCATACAATAATTTGACATTTTGTCAACAAAGGATAGGTGAGTTATTGGCTAGAGATAATTTCATAAGGACCAAATTGATTTCTATTCAATTCATACTATTACCACATTTGGAGATCATTCAAAAGGAGTTATCTATAGAGACACACATCTTTCAAATTTTGAGAGCTTAATTGATTTAGCTATCAAGCTAGAAATTCATATTCAAGTCATGGAATTTGCAAGAAATAGATGGAATAAAGGACTTCAAGAAATTATGGCTACTCATCAAACATTTTTTGATAAGTACAAGATAGCCCCAATAAACCCCAAGCCATAAGTGACAAAAATAAGGGGGAAATAAAGTAGAAAAATAAGGGAAATATAGAAGATGACAAAAATCAAAGATAGAATGATCAGATGGAACAACATCAAAGAGCTCAAAGATTTTAGACATGTACATATTGAATAGCAGAGAATATTTTTTTTATAGATTGAATTATAGTCTCAGGGGTAGTATTATTCTTGCATAGAAAGCTATATCATGAAAACTTGTTTTTGCCACTAATGTCAAAGGGGGAGATTATTGATCTCTAAGACTAAGTTGCCTATAAGTGTCTAAAACTTAGTCATTTCCAAGGAAGAGTTGGATGGTCATCACTGCGACCAAGCCATCCAGAGAAGCTCAGGCCATGAAAGGACTTATTTATTTATCAACACATGTCAAGTAAGTTAAAGGTTGTCGAGAACCCTAGTTGAGATCGAGAAAGAATATAAGCCAGGTAATTTAGTTGAGACCAAGCAAGAAGAAAGTCAATTATTGTCTAGTGAACATAATATGTAGAGGCTAAGTGACAACATGAATGTTAGCTATGACCAAGTGTCAGAACATTCAAGTGCTAAGTAAATCAGTATTTACACATGATTTTTTAATTCAACAAACACTTATGTAAATCATTCTAGCCAACCTCTACACAACACTTAAGGATCAAAAAGATAATTAAGGAGGAAACTGTATTTTTTGTTAGATGGTATTAATCCCTAAGAAAAGAAGATTAACCAATCAAAAAATCAAATTGGAAAATAGAAAAAGGATGAAATATAGATCATTGATCCTAATCTAGAACCTTTGAGGATAATCTATTTAAGAAGGGTAGAACCTAGGATCATAGAGTGTGAATCATAGAGTGGTGAATATGTATATGGAAGCAAAGTGAATAAGGAAACAAGCTAAGTATAGAGAAAAAGAGTGCAGACAGTACAACTAGAGAAATAAATGACAAAACATATATATATATATTAGATAAAGATTTTGGAGAGAGAATATTTGTAATAGGATTTAAGAGAAAACTAAGGGGTCAAGTACTAAATCGGGTCTAATAGATTGAGTCAAGTCAAATCTCTTAACAAAGTGCTTCTAACAGACCTTTTTCAAATCTCTTAATAAATTCCTTACTTTATTGTAAGTGTAAAATCCTTTAATAGGGTAGGACCTAACAGTCTTAACATTTTTAATAGAGTAGACCCCTCACATGGTAGATCATCTAATATGATCAAAATTGTAACCCTAATAGGTTACCTTTTTTGTTGCAAAAGCTTTATGAGTTTCATCCCCACTCCATTTTTAGCTTCATATTGAAGTGTTTCTAGGTAACCAAAATCATTGTGTTATGTGTTGATGATTTTCATGGATGTTACGCTTAGATAGATTTAATTTTAGCATTGCATGTTATGTTTATATGGTATAAGATTTGAGATATGAGATGGATTAGGTATGAATTTTTTTTTTAGTAAAAGTATTATAGATCCTAATTCACCCCACCCCCCTTACCCTCTCAGTATCTTGTTCCCATTAAATATTTAAAACATATTAGTATCAGTGTACAAACAAATAAATTGAGTTTTATGAAACCTTAATTATTTCTATAGTTTATTATGTACATTGGTTTATAAAGTAGAAGTCAATCACATTAAATATTTCCAAAATATTACCATCTTGTTCACATTAAATATTTCCAAAATATTAGTATCAATGTACAAAAAAATAAATTGAGTTTTTATGAAGCCTTAATTATTTCTATAGTGTATTCTACACATTGGTGTACACTAAGAAAGTGCACTTATCTAAACCATTCTATTCAAGGTATTCCGTAGATTGAAAATCTTGAATTGTGGCTTAGAGCTCCCTAGTCATGGAGTGCAAAAGGAATACAATACAAGAAATAAGATGGCTCTTAGTTGAGCCTTAGGAATGCAACCCTTGCTAGTAAAAAATAAAATGGGAGATTCTTTAGACAAGAGCAAGAATGCTAATGTCAAATAACTCTAATGATATGCAATTCAAATGCTACTATACTAGAATGCTTCTAAAGGAATGGATGATTGTATGAAGGTCCCAAAGACAATCAAGGTAGAAGCTGAGGACTTCATTTTCTCAAAAGTTTTCCCATAATATTTTGGAGAGATGACCAATGCAGCAATAGAATCTAAAGCACATTATCCCATACCAAGGCTTGTCATTTTTAGTTGCTATTCACATGCCTTAAGGGATGGTTTGAGCTCAAAGGAAGAGTGATTATGTGGGACTGGAATTTTGATAGTAGTGAGCATGTTAATGGACATGGAGTTGTCCCCTAGAATAACAATCTCTGCACCATTGAATGGGAATTTTATACATTGGTGATATGTTGATGGTACAACTTTTATGTCATTGATCCATGGTCTTCCTAGCAATAGACTATATGGAAGAAGGATGTCTAGGACTTGAAAGACCACATCTTTCTCTACAACACCCAAATGGATAGGTAGCACAATTAGGCCTTTAGAAGACCATTCAACTTCATCATATGCCTTGATGGTTATTTTTCATCTAAGATTAATAGAAAATTTGGACATTTTGAGTTGTTGGATGACATTGAAGGAGATAATATTTAACCCATCACCATTCTCTATAAGGACTCGATGAACTCAAGTGCAAAAGATTTGGACTTCAATGTGGAGGGCTAGATTGTGTGGATTACTAAGGGACTTGCCATCTTCTTTAGAGAAACTGAGATATTGAGGCAAGGAAATGTGGTTGACCATAGCTCGGAATAGCTCAGCATCAATATATGTGGGAACATTGGCCATGTGTAAAGCCTTTTCAAGAATCTCCTTGTGCAAAGGAGACAATTCTAGCAACTCAAAGATGGAAATCTATATAGGGTTTCATTGCAATTGACTGACAAGATTGTAGCTTGATATGGTTGGAGTATCCACCTATTTGAAGGAAGAGGCATTCCTATAATCATGTGCTACTTTAAGGACAACCTTGGATTGCCCCCTAGTGACAACATTTAGTGTCCCACTATGTGAAGAGGAAGATTATTCCACCTTAAGAGTTACCTTAGGCCTATTGTTTCTATAGTTTTGTTGAGCATTGTGTCTTTTCAAGAGTAATTTAGGCTTCTTGTCATCAGTATCATAGTTGGATTCCTTGTCAAATTTAGGGCCCATCATGCAAGTATGTTCAATGGGTTCCAACATGTTGATGATGTTATCTATATTAGTGTATGTGTAGTTGATCTTATTAGTTGATCTTATCATCATAATTTTACTTGTTAGCATGAGACAAATCCCCTTTTTTGTATTTGGGTAATGGTTTCTTAAAGGATTTGTGATCAAAATTCTTAGCCAAGCCATCTATAACAACCTTTCCTCTATCAATGAGGTCTTGGATGACATCCTTAATCTTGAAACTGTTATGTCCCTTACTCCTATGATAGTTACAAAAGTGGTCATCCCTCTACCAAGTAGGCTTAATAGGTGGGTCATAGGGTCCAGAGTTATTAGGTAGTGTCATAAGCTTGTTAGCAAGTAAGGTCTTTAGGAATACCTCATATGATTCTACCATCAATGTGTAGACACATTTTGGTTTAGAAGACTTCTTAGTCTTATCAAAAAATTGAGATTTTGAAGTCTTTTGTTGTTTGGCAACATAAATAACATTATATAAATGGAAGGCTAGCTCTTTTGTCTTAGGAGCATCTACGAATCCATCATTGACAATGTATTTGGTCTTGTTTTGAGGTTTTTTTTTGTCCTTGCTATTTTTATTGTCATTCTTGTCTTTATGTAGCATGATGTCACCCTTCTTAATGACAACACCCTCAATATAGTAAGAACTTTCAATCATGTCATTGAAGGATGTGAACATTTGTTTTCTAAGGTCAAAGTATAGTTTAGGTATGAGCATGTTGAAAAAGATGTTAGTTTTCTCAATTTCAAGAATCTACTAAGGGTACCTCAAGTGTAAGGATCTCCAATGTTGAAAGTATGTAGAAAAGAACTCACCTTGTTTTTGTTTAATATTGCACAAGTCTAGCATAGTAATAGGATGTTGAATATTGTAAGAATATTTTTGAATGAATCATTGTGCAAGCTCATAAAATGACTTGAGGGGGGTGAAAATTTTGTGAACCATTCCATAACTTGGCCCCTCAAGCTCCTAGGAAATAACCTCATAAGATAAGTGTCTTCATGCATAAAATCCATGCTAAGAGCATAGAAGTGTCAAACATGATCATGAGGATCACCATTTCCATCATATTTTTGTGCATTTGGCAACCTCTATATCCCTAGGAAATGGGACCATGTAGAGACTTCTATCGAGTGGAAGAGCACATATAGATTCTACAAAAGAGTCTAGGTTGTTCTTTGGATACTTGTAATTGAACAAGTTGATTTTTGAGTTCTCGCATATTTTCTCTCAAAATTTAGCCTTTGTGGGTTCTCGCTTTTGAATAATCCTTTGCACATCAAAGTCATGAGGGATTTTTTCATCCTCTAGAAGTCATATACTGGAAATATTGGTCACTATTTCGTTCTAAGGCTTTTAGCATCAACCTTTGGGACACCTCATCTTGTTGAAATCATATAAGATCTTCACTACTGATTTCATCAGTTACCTTACTTTCATGATGTGATTGTAAGTGTCTAGGTGGTGTTGGACATGCTCCTACATTTATTCTTAGAGATCTAGGTGGCTTGTTGTTTCCATAATTGCCACTAGCATGATTTCTATCAAAAGGATTACTATAATAACCATGTGCATGTATATTCTCAATGCTATGTGTATGAGCATTAGTATTAGCTTGATGGTAAGATCTCTCCCTAGTGGCCATGCATATAGCCTCTTGTAGTCTCTCTTTTTTCTAAGTGCACTTGTTCTTCTTTTTGCAAAAAGAGTTATTCTAGTGGGCAATTCCTCTCTTCAGGATGCATGGTGAGTAAAACATTGGTGTTAGCCCTAGGAGTATCAAAGGAAGTATCGAAAGGGTTGTCAAAGTTGTAGAGTGGATTGTGCCAAGTGTTAGCCTCTACTTGTGGGTTAGGAACATGCTCTTCCTCACAAGTTTGCCTATGGGGATGCCTAGTTGGAGTTGTCAATTATTCAAAGGTAAATGAAGGATGACTTCCTTGACCGACTAGGAGCTTAGTCACAATTGACATGTAAGGATATGTTTTCATCTAATGGGATGAAATAAAGATTTTTAGATTTAGAGTATGTATATGGTCAAGAATGATCACTTTTCAAAGATAAAATAAGCAAGTGGCTTGTCAAGAGTGCTCAAGAACTTACACCATTAACGAACTCAAGCCAAAAAGTTGAGCAAGAAGATTGTTAGTAAATAGCTAAAATAGCAAGGTAACTAAATTTTGGCAAGTGATCATTAGTGACATTTTAGCTCATATCTAACATACTAGACATGTATCTTCAACTTAGAACAACACCAAACATGAATATTTTGAACAGGACTTGGATATGATGTACCAAAAAAACCCCTAAATCAGCTATGACACAATTGTGGCTTAATTCTACAAGTAGAAGAGGTTGGGTGATACTTCTCAGTAAGCCAAGTGATACAAAATCAACAATAATTATCATATGATACAGTTGAGCAATATTTTTGATTGATCCAATAGTTTTCATAAATAAATGTGATAGACCTTATAACTATGATGAGATAGAGTTTCTAAATGACATACAATACTTTAGCAAGTGCAAATATCGCATGATATTTCTTAGCAGGTTGTGTGATAAAGGGCCAATGAACTATGTAAAATGCAACTTTTGTCACTTAGGTCTGCACCCTTGTCCAAAGCCTATGCATGAGGACAACCTAGCGAAACATGGAAACAACCTCCAAGCTATGGGACTTGAACTGTGAGGTTGAGTCTCCGAAGAAGGCCAGCTTCCTCTTACTATCAGGATGCACCTAACTACTCTTGGAGAGGAAAAGGGAGAAGGAGAGTATGAGATAAAATCTACCTAATCTAATCTAAAGAGGTGATGCACCAAAATAGAGTGTTTCGACCAAACTCTGTCCATATATGCACTATTGAACCAGAATGAAACTAAGGATATACACATTCAGACTCACTTTAATCAAATAATCACATGCAGATCAAAAGACCAAGATGAATGACACAAGGAAGAGAGATTCACTTATATTATCATTCATAGGCTAGGGAGATACAGTCATGCAGATTACTGATTTCCACAAAACACTAGTGGAGGCAAAGAGTTCTTGCACTTCACACCAATGGCTGAAAGAGATAATGTAAAAATCATACAATTTAGAGGCAAACGGAATTTTACACTGGAATTGTAGAGCAACAACAGATAACAATAGAGAATGATCGACCTTTACAAAATTCACAAAAATTGCCTTATAGTTTAGGCATAATTGAGATTTTCCCTCCAAAATTATCCTACAACCACTACCATCAAGGCTCTTTCAGGAACAATCATGGGGATCTGAAGAAATCTGATCTAAGTATAGCCTTTTTGGTACCATGAAATCTGATTTTTAACTAAAACAGAGCCTTGAGAAGATAGAGGCAGCACCATAATTATGCTCTAACCAAGTAGATGGATTGGATCAGAGGTGGAGTGTTCTTCCTTGTCTTGCATTCATTTTGGGTTGGTTGGGATTGATTACAGAGATCAAATCACGTGGCAAAACTTGATTTCTTATCATTCTTTGGTGCATGAATCAACAGAGTCAACGAGTCATTCAAATCTCACAATGAAAATGTACCACATGGACCAATAACCTTATTTCATTCTGCCACCTCGTAAGTTTCCACGTAATTGACCATGTCTTTTAACTAACCGCACCATCTTGCAACCCTGACCATGATAGTCACATTATCTACTAGCACGTCAAACTATTACTACCTTATCTAGACCCATCAGGACACATGTCAGCGAGGTGCTATGTCGCTATGTGTATCCTCCGAGCACTTTCCCATAGCGAGATAGTGCCCACCATTGATCTTCCTTGATCTAACAATCGTGAAGACTCGTTGTATACTACTCTATCTTCTCAAAATTCTGGGCCCACGAAACACCTCAGCACACCTGGCACAACCTGGCATCTGACTCAGCCTAAACTGGTACCATCCTTGCAGTCTCATAACACTTGGCCCCACCCTGCTATGTATCACTAAGGTGCTATGTCACTATGGTTAAAATTCACACAGCTTTCCATAGTGAGATAATGCCTGCCATGGATTTTCTTTAGATCTATGGTGAGCAACAAAATCATACAACTTTGCATTGAGTTGGCTGAACAGACCAATGAAAAACCACCATTGTACTATGACCCACCTAACAACATGCCACCGAGGATGAGCCGTAATATCACTTGGAGAAGGGTAGGCCCATTACATCATCTGTGCCACGTGTCGCCAAGGCGCTATGTTGCTATGGTTAAAATTCTCACAGCTTTCCATAGTGAGATAGCGCCCACCCTTGATCTCCATGAGATCAATGATGAGCAAGATGGATCTGACCTACCAATAGAACTAGCCACGTGCCAAGCTATCTGACAACCCTCGTTGTGGCCCACCAAGTGAAGTAGGACCCATATTCATACCTTAGCCAATGACAAAATTGACCACTACCAATGTGTACCAAATCACATCACTGATATCAGATGGGGCATACTTGGGACCCACCATATTTCCAAACTTCGTTGTAGGATCACTTTTTGTCTGGGTGCTATGTTGCTAATGGAGAGAAGCATGGATTTTTTGATAGCGCCATAGCACCCATTGTAGATCTGTCAAAACTCAATGCTGGAGAATCAAGGAAAGGAGGACCCACCTGCCACATGGCCAAAAGGCGCTATGTCGCTAACATATCCTCTATACAACTTTCCATGGTGACATAGCGCCAACCGTTGATGTAGATTGATCCAATGATGAGGAACTCGTGAGCCCATAGAAACACTAAAATGCATAGGGAAAGAAATATCATAAGGTTAGCCTAAAGTATTTTTTTGATATTCCTTTAGATGTTTAAAATAGCATTAAAATTGGAAAGTGACCGTTGGTGGGCAAGCATTTAAAATTTAAATATTTGGCAGGGGCACAATACGTAACATTTTTGGTAACTCATAGGGGATGTTAGCCTGTTATGCATAGACCAGTGACCTCATGCATCCATTGGGCTATAGAGTCAAAAAGATGTGGATCCTAAGCATTGTGAAACCCTAACGCTACCTTTGAGAGGAAAACCCTGAAACCCTTGTCTCTACAACCGAAACCAGAGACTAAAACCTCCTTCGGCAACCGTCAAAATTTCAAAACTTGTTGTCTCACGGAGACAAAACCTGTGCTCATGCACTTCGTGGAAAAGAAAGAAACAAACTGGAATGAAACTAAACTAACTATGTACATGGAATCTCAAACCCTCAAAAACATGGCTTGAGATAGATCCCATTGACTGGGATAGGCAAAATCTCACTATCAAGCTTGCTTAACTAAAAAGCATTGGCCTGTTTGCAACTGATAATTAGATAGGGGCCACTCCACAATGCATCAAACTTTGAGTGTCTTCCTGGTTTTGCCCTATCTGTATCCCATTTCAAAACTAGATCACCTTCCCTGAAGATTCTGATCGTAGCCTTCCTATCAAACCTCTTCTTTACTTGTTGTTGATGTGTCTCTAGGGTTTGTATGGCCTAATTTCTCTTCTCTTCTAACTCCATCAGCTCTGCTATTCTCACTGTCATGGCATCATCTTCAATCAACTCCAACTAATGAGCTAGCTCTAGGGATGGGAACTCCAATGAAATTGGAAGCCTTGCCTCTCTACCATAAACTAACACAAATAGTGAATTCCCTATTGACCTTTTAGGCATTATTCTGTCAGCCCATAGTGTAGTCTTTAGTTTTTTATGCCAACACCTCTAGTTATCTTCTATTGTACTTTCAATGATCCTAATCAGGTTCTTGTTGGAGGACTCAGCCAGGCCATTACCTTGGGGATAGTAATTTGAGGATGTGCTCAAATAAATGTTGTGGTCCATTGCCCATGCCCAAATCTGAGTTCTAACAAAAGACTTTGCATTGTTTGAAATAATGGTTGAAGGGGCACCAAACCTAGTCACAATTCCATCAAGGAACTCAACAACTGAAGCTTTAGTGGCATCCTTCAATGCAACTGCCTTTGTCCATCTAGTGAAGTAATCTGTAGTAGCTAGAATCCAATTGTGACCAGAACTAGAAGGAGGATTGATAGGGCCTATGAAATCCAATCCCCACTGAGCAAAAGGTTGATCCACCTAGATAGGATGAAGGGGAAGAGCTGCAAGTTTTTGTTTGCCAGAGAAAAAGGCACATTTTTCACACTTCCTTACATACATATGACAATCATGAAACAGAGATGACCAGTAATAACCAGCCCTCATGATTTTTATTGCAATTGTTCTAGCTGAGAAGTGACCACCATTAGGACCATCATGAAGTTCTTTGATCATTCTTTTAGCCTGGTCTGTGTTAAGGCATCTTAATAGGGCTCCATTAAAATCTTTTCTAAAAAGGATACCATCAACTATGACATAAGGAATTGACTACAATCTATATTGTCTCCTTTTAGTTCTATCTAATCCTTGGGGGTATCCATTGCCTAATAAGAAATTCTTCATGTCATCCATCCAACTCCTTGGGTCACCATTTCTTACCTCTTGTTGCTCTAGCAGTACCATAGCAGCTTCCTCATCAGGTTCCTGAGATGATAACATCTGTTTACACAATCCCCTCCCTCTTACCAGCTTGGTAATCTGAATGTCAACATCATATTCCATCACTCTTGTAATCCAACCAGCTCTTTTCTCACTAATATCTTTCTTCAAAAGGAATTCCTTCACACTAGCATGGGGTACTAACAAACGAATCTTATTATGAGACAAGAGGTGTCTAAATTTCTTTAAAGCTCTGATGACTGCAAGGGCTTGCTTCTCTATGTAGCTGTATTTATCCTCATATTCTTTAAGCCCTTCACTAAAGAAAGCTATGGGTTGCTCGTCACCTTTATCATTTCTTTGAGTCAGGACATCAGAAATGCTTGACTCACCACCTAGGGTATAAAGGATGAAATCCTTCTCAAAATTTGGATTCATGAGAGTAGGGGCTGAGGCTATGGCTATCTTGATCTCTTCAAAACTTTCCTTCCCTTCCTTGGTCCATGCAAAGACCATATCTTTCTTAAGAATATTTGTAAGAGGTTTAACCATGGTAGAAAGATTAGGGATAAATCTTCTCATAAAATTTATCCTACCTAAGAAACTTTGCAGCCCTTTCTTGTGTTTAGGAAGAGGAAGGGCAAGTATTGCTTTTGTTCTCTCTAGATCAATGGTTAAGCCATTCTCAGATACAATATGTCCTAATAATTTTCCTTGGTTAGTAGCAAAGACACACTTGCTTGGGTTAAGGGAAACCTCAAACTCTCTGCATCTTAGGAATACCTGTCTTAGATGACCAAAATGATCTTCTAAATTCTTTGAATACACAGTGATATCATCAAGGTAAACTAAGACAAACTTGTCAATCAATCTTTTGAAGGCCATCTCCGTTGCCTTCTGAAATGTAGCACCTACATTGGTTAATCCAAATGGCATCTTACAATAAGCATAGGTCCCCCATTTAGTAGTGAATGCAGTCTTGTACCTATCAGACTCTTTAACCAGCACTTGATTGTAGCTAGAAAATCCATCAAGAAATGAAAATCTCTTTGAACCACTGACCTTGGACAAAATCTGCTCCATAGAAGGGAGAGGATGGTGATCTTTAAGGGAAGCTTGGTTAAGGTCCCTAAAGTCCATACACAATATAATTTCTCCGTTCTTCTTCCTAACAGGGACAAGGTTTGCTACCCATGATGAGTGTTTGATGGGGAAAATTATATTGGCCTCAATCAACTTGGATAGCTCCTTTCTCATTAAGGGTTCAATTTTAGGATTCACTAGCCTTTGTTTTTGTCTTACTAGTTTTACATCATTAATTAAATCTATGGTATGTTGAAATAACCTTGGGTCAAAACCCTTTAAGTCATCATATGTCCAAGAAAATACATCATTAAATTCTTGACATAGATGAATAAAATTTTCTTGTTCAATTCCAGAACATAGCTTCCCCATGTTTAAGGATTTTCCATCAGCAACCATGACTGGAGTGTAGTCATCTTCATCAGTAGCTAGGTTCATGGCCCTACCTCTTGTTTGGTCATTAGGATTGAAAACACTTTCTAAGGTAATGAGACCCTTAGGCAATTTGTTAGAACTAAGATGAATGATCTAATCACCATACTGATCCTGCAGTCATGACTGATTTCTCTCTGAAAATTCTACCTCATTCTCCAAGAAGCTCACAATTTGTTCATCAGACTCAAACACTTGCCAATGGGTATTTTTATCAAGGATAACAGGCCTTACTACCACTCTGATTTGTTGCTTCTCCTCCTCCTCAAGATTCCTTGGCACATCATAAGATGCACCTATTGCTGCAAGTCTATCAGCATGCCTATTTTCTTTTCTAGGGATGCTTTGAATATTAAATGCATTAAAACCTTCAAGCAAATCCCATACCCTATGTTTATAAGACTTGAGCAAACCATTCTTGGTGGTACTCTGATTTCTCACTTGATTAACCACCAACTCACTGTCTCCATACACCCTTAAGGCTTGGATCCCTCTTTTTTGAGCAAGTAGGAGACCTTGAATCAAGGATTCATAGTCGGCTACATTATTAGTGCAACTAAATTGGAGCCTAAAGGAGAAGTAGTACCTTACTTGTGCAGGAAAAATTAACATCACGCCAGCCCCTAATCCATTTTTATTCCTTGATCCATCGAAGTACATACTCCATATCCCACTTACATCTTCTTCAGTCTCCACAAGATTGGGAACTAGAGCATCTTTTTCCAATATACAATATGTACTGAGACCTGTCTCAAGGATCTCTGATGTAGAATCAAATTGATATGCATCAGCCCATTCATCCAAGAAAAAATTAGGTATCTCTACTAGGGAAGTGGTGGGCTCACTATGTCATTCTCATCCATCTCTAGGATAGGGCAATTCATGTTTATGGAATTAGGGGTGTAGGGTTCAGTATTATGGAGGGCTTGAGGCTATGCTCTGATTGAAGCATTGGCTCCATGTCTCATTTTAAAAGACATATATGACCAATCAAAAGATACGTAACCACCTATTTGGGTAGTAAATTCTCTTGATAGAAAGATGGTAAAATATGGTTTGACCTCAGCAATAGAGATATCTTGGGTTACAGTACAACTAGGGCATGCATGTAAGGCCATCTCCACATTCCTAAGGTTCCCTACAGTCTTGACAGTGCTACCATCCAACTGTAATACATCCCTAACAATGGGCTCATATTTCATTCCCAAAGCATCAGCAACACACCTAGGCATCACTGAACTACTAGCCCCTAAATCAATCATGCAATTATGGACTAGTTTGCCTCCCATAATTAGAGAAACATAGAATGGAGGAGGTCTAACTTTTTTACTTGTTTCTAACTCCCTTGATGGTTGTACTAGACTTGTGGCACTTTCCATGCTGAGTGTTTGGTCCTTTGGTTCAATTCTTTCCAATTCTTGCTACAGCAACCTCTTTTGCATGGGTATACTAGCAACAACATCCCACATGGAGATATTCACATTTGTCTTCTTCATTTTCTCTACCACACTGAATGGCATAGCAGGTGCTTTGGTAGAACCCTTGGGAGCTGCAATTGTATGAGTTTGAGATGGAATAGCCTAAGGATCACTTGTATCTTTTCTGCCATGGTTTTGCCTTTGCTGTTGTAGGGTACTTGATTGATTACTTGCCTCTTGCTCATGAGATATCGCATGTGAAGTTGAGGCCTGATTGGGACAAGGAGGGACAATATCTTCCATAGCTCTTCTTTTTCTTCTAGTGTTATGAGTAATGGAATTCTAGTTTACATTACAATGCTCCTCCATTTGATGATTCATAAAAGAGAAATCACCCTGTCTTTGCATATCTGAGGCATCTTTAAATTGGTCCTCCTTGGATGATTTTTTTGCTACAAGTTCTTGGACTATCAAAGCCATAAAAGATTTAGCCTTCTGACACATGCAATAGGCATAGGAGTAGTTACAAGAGGGACAAAAATCTTGATCTTGAGCCATATTGTTTTGAGGGACTATGGGCCTACTTTGGTTTACATTTGAGGTTGAAGCATGGCCACCCTACCTACTCTGATCAAAAGAATTGTTCCAATGATTAGGATTTGGAGGCCTACCACTACTTGGAGTTTGATATTATAATTGGTGAGGCTTACTACCTTGAGCTTGTTGTCTTTCTAAAGTCACTACCTTGTTGCTTACTTTCTGCATCATAGAGGAGTTATCCTCCAGCTTCTTCCCATAATCTTGCAATCTTTTCTCTAGGTTATTTTCTCTTTTGTCCATGTTCTACATCAAAGATTGCATCATCTCCTTGATTTCATCTATTCCATTTGAAGATGTGGAAGCTTGAGGGACTGGGACAAGGGATTGTGATGTAGAATTTGTGGGAAGAGGAGCCATTGCTGGTTGATGATTTGGAACATCAGGGAAGAAAGGCATAGGAGGCCTTGGAGCTAACTTACCTCCTTGTATCAATATATTTTCTGCCCTTATTGCTATGTCATAAGCTATTGAGATAATGGGTGTTGCACACATTGCATAATATTGTTATATTTTATTATTTTATTTTATTATTTTATTTTATTATGTAATGTTGTGCCTAGATGGACATGCAACATGTAAAGATTCCCATGGAATATTCTTGATGAGTTGTATTATAACATTGTGAAAATATTTCATGTAATTATTTAATATTGGGGAAAAGAATTAAATGCCCAATATTAAATGTGGGGTCAATGGGTTAGGTAGCAGATGGTTTTAGCACATGGTTTATGTAATACCACTTAGTGGTTTTGTGGGACTTGCTACTATATAAGCAGCCACAAGGGTAGTTGTTGCAGAGAGTAAGAGTGAGAAAGGCAAGAGTCAAGCGGGACAAGGCTTGACAAGTTAGCCAAGGGAGAATTTGTGAAGGTTGAAAGCATGGCATGGGATGTGTGGATTCATGCTTGTTCACATAGTTTTCTCAGTTGTGGCTATGGCCATGAAGGCTTCCATGGTTGTATTGCAATGGTATTTTTTTGCTGAATAATACATGGTGATGGATGCTTTTGGAGGCTGGGTTTTTCCCTCAATGAGGGTTTCCTAGGGTATATCTTGTGTCACAATTTTGTGGGTATGTTGTCTATTCTCTTGCATGTGGATTTTAATTCCGTGTTGATTTTAGATTTATTATGGGTTATGTGGAAATAGTTATATTCTTTATTGCCAAGTTTCTTTACATAAGCATTAGGCAAGGTATCTCCTCCCATAGTTTGGATTGTAGTGGCAATATCACTGTTAAAAGCTCTAAGGTAATGCAAGAAGGCATTACCAGGGGTAAGCTTTACTGAAGTAGGTATTCTATCCCATGTCTTTTGAAATCTATAATTAAAATCAATCATACATTCATCGGGGGCTCTTTTTATAGTAGTCAACTACTCTAAAAGTGACAAATAGTTACTTTTATCCTCAAAATGTTTCACAATCCTGCTCCTAATCCATCCCAATCTATTATAGAACCATGAGCTAAACCTCTATACCATTGTAGTGCTTTTCCTTTTAGGGATGAGGCTAGAAGCCTAACTACAACATCATCCTCTGTAATACCATGGATATTGCAGACATTTGCGACCTCTTGAATGTGTTCTGAAGGGGAGATAGAAGTTTCAACAGTAAACTTAGGTATAACTTTGAGTGCAGCTACTAGTATGTCATGTCTTTGGGCTAATAAGAGAGGGCTCCCACCATTAAAGGTGGCAAAAGTATGAGCTCTAGGAAACACCATATAGACAAGTGATTTATTGATATGTATTGATGGTAGTCTAGGCTGAGATTTAACAGCAGGAGTAGAGATAGATCTTATAGGTGTATTTGTTACTATTGTACTCCTAACTGGTGATAAAGATATTCTAGTCCTCCTTCTTCTAGGGTTTGCAAATGAAAGCTTTGGATACTGAAACTTACCTCTAGAAAATGCCCTTGTTTCAGCTTTGGGCATGAATCACTACAACTTTGGCCTGGAACTAGATATGTATTTGAAACTCAGAGTCGCCAAGTACTTTGAAGAATGAGCCTCTTGAAGGCTTAAACACCAAAGCTAGTACTATCTCCTCGGTATTGATCTTAAATCTTCCCTTTTGACACCAGTAGGCCTAAATTTTTTTGAAAAGTAGTCCCACCGGGCATGCCAAAAATTGTTGTCACTTAGGTTTGCACCCTTATCCAAAGCCTATACATGAGGACAACCTAGTGAAACATGGAAACAACCTCCAAGCTATGGGACTTGAAATATGAGGTTGAGTCTCTAGAGAAGGCCGGCTTCCTCTTACTATCAGGATGCACCTAACTACTCTTGGAGAGGAAAAGGGAGAAGGAGAGCATGAAAGAAAATCTACCTAATCTAATCTAAAGAGGTGATGCACCAAAATAGAGTGTTCAGACCAAACTCTTCCCATATATGCACTATTGAACCATAATGAAACTAAGGATATACACATTTAGACTCGCTTTAATCAAATAATCACATGCAGATCAGAAGACCAAGATGAATGACACAAGGAAGAGAGATTCACTTATATTATCATTCATAGGCCAAGGAGATACAGTCATGCAAATTTCTAATTTCCATAAAACACTAGTGGAGGCAAAGAGTTCTTGCACTTCACACCAATGGCTGAAAGAGATAAGGCAGAAATCATACAGTTCAGAGGCAAAGGGAATTTTACACTGGAATTGCAGAGCAATAGCAGAGAACAACAGAGAATGATCAACCTTTACAAAATTCACAAAAATTGCCTTTATAGTTTAGGCATAACTGAGATTTTCCCTCCAAAAATTATCCTGCAATCATCGCCATCAAGGTTTTTTCAGGAACAATCATGGGGATCTGAAGAAATCTGATCTAAGTATAGCCTTTTTGGTACCATGAAATATAATTTTTAACTAAAACAGGGCCTTGAGAAGATAAAGACGGTGCCATAACTATGCTCTGACCAAGTAGATGGATTGGATCGGAGGTGGAGTGTTCTTCCTTGTCTCGCATTCATTCTGGGTTGGTTGGGATTGATTATAGAGATCAAATCACGCAGCAAAACTTGATTTCTTATCATTCTTTGGTGCATGAATCAGCAAAGTCAGCGAGTCAGCCAAATCTCACAATGAAAATGCACCACGTGGACCAATAACCTTATTTCATTCTGCAACCTCGCAAGTTTCCATGCAATTGACCATGTCTTTTAACTAACCGCGCCATCTTGCAACCCTGACTGCGATAGTCACATTATCTGCCAGTGCATCAAACTATTACTGCCTTATCTGGACCCACCGGGACATATGTCAGTGAGGCGCTATGTCGCTATGCATATCCTCTGAGCACTTTCCCATAGCGAGATAGTGCCCACCATTGATCTTCCTTGATCTGATGATCGTGAAGACTCACTGTATACTACTCTATCTTCTCAAAATTTTGAGCCCACGAAACACCTCAGCACACTTGGCACAACCTGGCATCTGACTCAGCCTGAACTGGTAGCATCCCTGCAGTCTCATAACACTCAGCCCCACCTTGCTACATGTCGTTGAGGCACTATGTCGCTATGGTTAAAATTCTCGCAGCTATCCATAGCGAGACAACACCTGTCATGGATTTTCTTTAGATCTACGGTGAGCAAAAAAATTGTACAACTTCACATCGAGTTGGCTGAATGGACCAATGAAAAAACACCATTGTACTATAACCCACCTGACAACATGTCACCGAGGACGAGTTGTAATATCACTTGGAGAAGGGCGGGCCCATTACATCATCTGCGCCACGTGTCACTAAGGCGTTATGTCGCTATGGTTAAAATTCTCGCAGCTTTCTATAGTGAGATAGTGCCCACCCTTGATCTCCACGAGATCAACGATGAGCAAGATGGATCTGACCTACCAATAGAACTGGCCACGTGCCAACCTATCTGACAACCCTCGTTGCGGCCTGCCAAGTGAAGTAGGACCCACATTCATACCTTAGCCAATGACAAAATTGACCACTGCCAACATGTACCAAATCACATCATTGATATCAGATGGGGCATACTTGGGACCCACCGTATTTCCAAACTTCATCGTAGGACCACTTTTTGTCTGGGCACTATGTCACTAACAACGAGAAGCATGGATCTTTTGATAGTGCCATAGCGCCCACCGTAGATCTGTCAAAACTCGATGTCAGAGAATCAAGGAAAGAAGGACCCCCCTGCCACGCGGCCAAAAGGAACTATGTCACTAATGTATCCTTTGTGCAACTTTCCACGGTGACATAGCACCAACCGTTGATGTAGATTGATCCAATGATGAGGAACTCGCGAGCCTGTAGAAACACTAAAATGCGCGGGGAAAGAAATATCATAAGGTTAGCCTAAAGTATTTTTTTGATATTTCTTTGGATGTTTAAAATAGCATTAAAATCGAGAACTGACCATTGGTGGGCAAGAATTTAAAATTTAAATATTTGGCGGGGGCACAATACATAATAGCAACTTAAAGCTTGAAAAACCTACATTTTAGTTTGATTTCTTGAACGTCTCAAACTAGAATGGAGTATTGGTAGTAGAGCACTTCAATTTGCAGTAGAAAACACCATGGTTTAAAAACTGTAAGGGCAATGAACATGTCTCAACCAATTAGATAAGGGACAAAGAAACATTGCCAACACAAGCAATTGGGATATCAAAAGAAAGATCCTACGAATGTTAACACCATGCTTGATGTTTTAGAATTTTTACATAATTCTTTTCACATTCAAAGACACATTTCAAGAAAACCTACCTAAGGTCATGATTCATTACTCAACACCTTGGCCCAAACTTGATGTCCCTTCACCTCACACAAAGTGGTTGCCTGCAATAGATATTGGCTTTTTCATGGAGGTGTCATTGGCATAACCAAGGGGACACAAATGGTGAGTGTAAAATCTTGGGTTGATCCGGATAGTCCTCTAGAATTGGTCCTTGTACCAAGATGTTGAGAGGATAAATGAGGTAGCTTCTATCCTATAGTGTTTAGAAAGGGCTTCCATTCATAACACTCCTCTTTCTCCCAATACATGACACCTTACCTTGCAGTAAGTAACAAATCTCACGACCACAAGAATACCTTAAATATTCTCACCTAGTGATTTCCTCATGGTCACAATCCCACAAGTACTTTCATTAGATTAAGACAAGTACTATGTCTACCAAGGTTTTGTGTCATTGATAACCCTGAGTTTATAGTGGGTTGGAAGATTTCGGTTCTCTTATCCCCACTTGGGTTGTTCCTCTTGATCTCTCAAGAGAAGGCTTGCTAAAGGATTCTACACTAAAAAAAGATGAATAACACAAAGAACCAAGGCTACAAGGGTTTGTACCAATGTAATCTAAGCTCCTAATGCTTCCTCAAGACATGCCAACCAATTTCACGCATCCCTTACTCTACCTTGGCATATCAAATGGGTCAAGATTTTTGATTCACCTAGAGGTGAAGAGCATACTCTCCTACCAAGTGACAAGCCATAGTTAAGCAAGTAATTACATGCCTATGCAAAAATGAACTAGTATATTACCATACATAAAATGAAAGAAATACAAGAACACTTGGTTGATTTTTTGCTTTTTTCTTTTTAGGCATCCCTACAAACAAGAGTTAGTAGCTTCTTAGCAAAAGGTCTTTGACATGTGTTCCTTTGTAACAATTTACAAATGATTTTAGAGAAAAACTATAAAATAGTGTGTTAGTTCATCAAAGGGTTAGTCCAAAAATGAGATAAAAATATGCAGAAGACCTCTGTTAGACAGTGAATAATCTCGAGAAATCTGAAAATAGAATGCTAAAGACTCAAAATTTATCAAAAAAATCCAAATAACAATCAGTTCTAGAAAGGGTGATATTTTTTTGCTAACAGAGTATCGTATAATAATTTTTAGAATACAAAGGCGATATGTTTCCTCTATGCGATACTTCTCAATATATGCGTGTGATAGACTTCATAATACCAGTGGGATAGTTTTTTGAATAGTCATGTGATACTTTAATTAGTAAAGTATCACATTGCAGTGCTGATAAAGTATCGTACGATATTGATAAAGTATCGCACAATACTTTCCTCTACAGAGAAAAAAAAGTACAAAAAAAAGCAGCAAAAATGCAAGAAAAAATGCAAATAAAGAGGCAAAACCTAGACAACCTGCCCCACGGTAGTCGCCAAAAATGTACACTAAGAAAGTGCACTTCTTTAAACCATTCTATCTAAGCTATTCCATAGATTGGAAAGCTTGAATTATGGCTTAGAGCTTCCTAGTCATGGAGTACAAAAGGCATACAATACAAGCAATAAGATGGCTCTCAATTGAATATTAGGAATGCAACCCTTGCTAGTTAACCATGAAATGTGAGATTCGTTAGACAAGAGAAAAATGCTAGTGACAAAGAACTCTCAAGATATGCAATGCAAATGCTACTATACTAGAATGAGGTGCAAGAACACAACTAAGCTAAGCATATGAGAGTGTTGCAACCATGCTAATTAAGCTAAGTGAGCTATATTATTGCAAGAAGGAAATTAAGCTAATGCCAATGAACTAAACTAGTAAGAATATGCAAAGAATGGGATTGGAAATAGAAGTTCTCCACAAAATGCTCCAAGAAAACCTATAAGTAAACTTGCAACATAACAATAACTCAAAAAATGGGATCCTTAGAGAAGGAGAGAGCTCTCCCTTTTAAAGGTATACAGATGGTTGAGATCAAGATTAAGAAATGAGTGATCAAGTGTGGGGGTTGTCTTTTGACATGATTTATGTGCAAGATCATTTCCACCAATAGAAATGAGTTGACTTTTCACATGAGATGAAGTCTTTTTTTAAAAAAAAATTTGTAAATGGGAAAATGACTTTATATGTGCACATTAGAGTGGGTTGGAAGAATGGGGTCTTTTATTTAATTAATAGGAGACATCTTCTTTTAATCAAATATGGACTTAGGATATTATAGTCAAACTATAAGCTAAAATCAAATAAATTGATTTTCAACAATTTGGCCTAGGTAAATGATTAAATATTTTAGCCAAAATGCTAAGAAGGGGGCTAATAGTGTCGGCAACAATTTTTAGGTGATTACATAAATTAGAGTTTGTATAGTGAGAAAAATCTAGTAAGACATTGAAAAGACTGTCAATAAGATAGAATAGTTAGTGAGACATATGTTCAACTAGTGAACCATTATATTGATGATATTTCACATAATTTAGTAAGGAAAGTCAAGAGTTTTTAATAACTTAGAGGGTTTCTACTTACGAAAAAGCTTGTATCATTATTTGTGTCTTATATATGCGATTATATTTTCCACTTTAATCACACATTACTTCAAGTTTTCAAAAATTGAAATTAAATGCAAATTTGATTTGTTCTACAATTGAGTCACCCTCCCTGCAATAAATAAAATTTCACTCCAAAAATTGGTATTAGAGATGCACTCTTTCTTTTAGGGTTTCTTGGTTAGGGAGTACACTCTATGATTGGTCGAGAATGTCTATTTGGTTTTAGGGCATCTTTCTTTTTGTGCCAATAGATATGTAATCAGTAAATTAAGAATGAAACACCATTTAAAGTCCTTAGGATATGAAGTGTGGCATGCACACATATTTCTTACACTAGTACACCATTTCCTTATACTATTGATGAAAACAAGACATATGAAAGCTATGCAAATACATCAAATGGTTTTTTCTATTTTCTATAGGCTTACTATTTGTATACTTGTTAAGGTTATAGAATATGATGATGCTAAGTTTGTTTGGGATAATTTGTCAAACATTTTAGAAGGAAATGAAGAAACACTTTTCATGGATATTGTTTCTTCATATATACCACAAGAAATTAGATTATCCAAAATTTATAAGTCTAAAATTGACTTTAAAATAAAC
The DNA here is from genome assembly GCA_028749045.1 of Cupressus sempervirens. Classification (NCBI taxonomy): domain Eukaryota; kingdom Viridiplantae; phylum Streptophyta; class Pinopsida; order Cupressales; family Cupressaceae; genus Cupressus; species Cupressus sempervirens. The sequence continues at coordinate 472,744,314 of CM053783.1, read as the reverse complement.
ATAAAGAAACCCTTATAATATTATTTTTTTAAAAAGAAAAGAAAGATGTGATTTCTCGAAAGAGTGAAAATTAAGAAGATATAGAAGTGGTTCTTACTGTGAAGTTGTAGATTGAAGAGAAAAAAAAAACCATATTCTTAAGGTTACTAAGAAAAAATTCTTTTGAAAGAACATGATTGTTGATTGCTAGAATAAAATGTTGTTGATCTACAAAATAGCTTTCTTATTGAAGCAAATTGTTTACCTAGAAAAACAAAAAGGTAAATCATCCAAATACAAAAGATTTAATTATGGAAATAGTAGATTTGACCATATTTTTGGAAAGGATTACGAATATTGATTTTATTAATGAAATAATTCATAATATATTGAGCACGAATCAAATATTTAAGAACAAAATTTAATGCATAATATAACCTTTTAATGCATTAATAAAAAGGTGAATCATCCAAAGAATCTTAGAAAGGTAAAACTAACTTTAATTTCTTTTGATTTTATTATAATTACAAACAAATAGTACACATGCATAATGACGCATACTAAAAATATAAGTCTTGTAAATAGAAATTTCTAACATTTTCTTGAACAAAATCAAATGTCTCACTAATAATCCAGATAAATTTTGAAAATGAAATTAGTTTTAAAACCAAATAAAGTTTATATTAGTTCTCAATCAATTCATTTTTCGCAACTACAACACACTAAATCTAAATCTAGATAGTCAATGCTCTCAATCACATACAGAAGATAAGAGCATTTTCTTTGAATACAAAAGATTTAATTATGGAAATAGTAGATTTGACCATATTTTTGGAAAGGATTACGAATATTAATTTTATTAATGAAATAATGAAATAATATATTGAGCACGAATCAAATATTTAAGAACAAAATTTAATGCATAATATAACCTTTTAATGCATTAATAAAAAGGTGAATCATCCAAAGAATCTTAGAAAGGTAAAACTAACTTTAATTTCTTTTGATTTTATTATAATTACAAACAAATAGTACACATGCATAATGACGCATACTAAAAATATAAGTCTTGTAAATAGAAATTTCTAACATTTTCTTGAACAAAATCAAATGTCTCACTAATAATCCAGATAAATTTTGAAAATGAAATTAGTTTTAAAACCAAATAAAGTTTATATTAGTTCTCAATCAATTCATTTTTCACAACTACAACACACTAAATCTAAATCTAGATAGTCAATGCTCTCAATCACATACAGAAGATAAGAGCATTTTCTTTGAATACAAAAGATTTAATTATGGAAATAGTAGATTTGACCATATTTTTGGAAAGGATTACGAATATTGATTTTATTAATGAAATAATTCATAATATATTGAGCACGAATCAAATATTTAAGAACAAAATTTAATGCATAATATAACCTTTTAATGCATTAATAAAAAGGTGAATCATCCAAAGAATCTTAGAAAGGTAAAACTAACTTTAATTTCTTTTGATTTTATTATAATTACAAACAAATAGTACACATGCATAATGACGCATACTAAAAATATAAGTCTTGTAAATAGAAATTTCTAACATTTTCTTGAACAAAATCAAATGTCTCACTAATAATCCAGATAAATTTTGAAAATGAAATTAGTTTTAAAACCAAATAAAGTTTATATTAGTTCTCAATCAATTCATTTTTCACAACTACAACACACTAAATCTAAATCTGGATAGTCAATGCTCTCAATCACATACAGAAAATAAGAGCATTTTCTTTGAATACAAAAGATTTAATTATGGAAATATTAGATTTGACCATATTTTTGGAAAGGATTACGAATATTCATTTTATTAATGAAATAATTCATAATATATTGAGAACGAATCAAATATTTAATTAGAAAAGGAAACGTGTACACTCTGAATCATATAATTTGGAACAACGTATGGCTGGACATATGTGAAAGTTACACGTAGCATGGCTGGACATCTGTGAATCCTGCCCTTTATATCTGAGCTCGAGTTTACGCCTCAGTCATGTTTCTTTCTGTGCGTTTGCCTTTGTTCACAGGTTTTCTTTTAATTGAAACTCAGTGCGTTTTGAGAAATTTCACAAGTTTTTTTTTCAATTGAGACTGAGTCGCCTTTTGCGAAAGTTCACAAGTTCTCTTTCAATTCAAACTGAGTCGCCTTTTGAGAGATTTCACAAGTTTTCTTTCAATTGAAACAAACATGGAGCCCGGAATTGCGTTGCGAAGGAGGATATTGGATTTGAAGAATCAATCTCACCAGTGCCTCTACAAGGAGGCCTTAATTTCCATTTGTCTCCTCAAAGAAATTAATCCTCACCTGTGGCTGGTCGTCAATTCAGGAGCTAATTTGTGTGCAAAGCGGGCTTCTTCCTTGGCGGATCCTGCCTTTAATCAGGGTGCTCCTAAGAGACAACGATTTTCCAAAGCATCTACAAAGCGGTGTTTGGCGGATTTTGCAGGTTGCTGTTATGAGTTTGCTGCCAAGAGACGTAGGGTTGAAAAGAATTTACAGGTGCCTGGAAAACAAGAAGAAAGAGGGAGTGATATGCGTAGGGTTGGAGGGAGAACAAGAACACCTGCTAGAGACAATTCGCTCAATGGCCACATGGACAGACGGGACGAGAAGAAAGGAGGAGTAGTCATCCACAAAGGTGCTAGTATTGGCGGAGGGAGGAGGAGAGTAGGGGCTGAGGAGAAGAAAAATAAGAGTGATGTGCCATCACTAGCAGCATTGCCTCTTCTTGGAAGAAGCAGAATTACACTGCCAAAGGCAAGGCAATGCCAAATTCTTGGCGGTGAAAAGATGACTGGTAAGAGAAAGACCGTGGAATTGAAAGAGCAGCCTCAGGCCATGAGGATTTCCCATGTCAGGCGCAAGTTGCAGGCTGAGGTTAAGGAGCCTATGAATGTGGCTGCCTCAGTGTTGCCTTCTCCTGTCATTGTGGCCTTATCACAAGCAAGAGGTTCATGCCAGTCATCTCCTGTTAAGGCAGTTCCATCACAAACATGCGGTAAAGAAGGGTTGCAGGCCGAGGTTGAGGAGTTAAGGGCTGAAAAACATGATGAATCTTCTCTTTCTCATCTTAAATCAGTGGTTTTCCAAGGGAAGGTTGGGGTCTTTGATTCTGATCTTACAAGTTTCTGTCAGGTTGAAGCTGGTATCAGAAAGAGAGAAATTTCCTGTGATGCCTCTACAAATACATCTGTAGAAGTTTCCAATCAGTTTGGGCTGCAGTCTCATGAGGTTCTTACAGGCGGGGATATTTCACACCTTGCCACAGGAAACAAAAGCCCTAGTTTGGGAGCAGATTGTCAGCTTGAAGTTGCAAATGATGGATTTGCAATAAATATCCAAGGCTTGACAGAGGCTTACCACAGGTTTTCCTCAACAAGAAATGTTGTTGATTCAAGTAGTCATGACAATCCGTCTCCAAGCTCAAGATTAGGGCCCTTGCATGATATAGAAATGTCACAGGAAAATAAAATGGGAAAGGCTGATGTATTAGCAGGAAAGGGTCTAGAAATGTCACAGGAATTCAAAATGGGAAAGGCTGAGATAATAGCAGGAAAGTTTCTACAGTGCCGAGAAATGGATATGGAAGCTACAGAATTTGAGTGTAGAAAATGCACACCATCAAATGCTTCATGGGCTCATCTTTCCCCAGACTCTAGCAATCACTCAGAAAACTCCGTCAAATATTGGGGGAGGCAATATCCATCGACCCTTGCAGATGGAATATTATTTGACAAAAATCTCTCAAATTCCATGGACACAAACTCCAACTTGTTTGAAAAACAAGCTCAAGAGCATACTGGATGTCTCCCTATTGAAGAGGAAAGTCTGGCCGAAGAGGAGAATATGGATCATCCTTTTGCAATAAATTCAAATAGAAAACGATTTGGCAAATTGACCAAGAAAAGTACCAAGTATATTCCCACAGACTCATTAAAACATAATTCACTCATGAGTACTCCAGGTGGAAGGTTCTGTGAAAGAATCAGCACAAGCTCTACCTCCAAAAACCCAAAAAAAGCCTTAATGAGCCCCATATATTTCAAGTCTACAAATCTTGGAGGGCAGGCTTTTGTAAACAAGAGTAGAAATGAAATGCAAAAGAGATATAGTTTATCAGTTAGAAAGAAGGATTCAAAAACAAACAATGTAAGAGCTGGTAGCAGCTTTGCAAGCCAGATTTCGCCAAGGATCAGTCAGAAATCAAACTACACATTGTACAATTTGAAATCTGTTATTCCATTAGTTGGGCAAAGACAGGCAGCAACGTCAATCATGACAGGTAAATTAAATGCTTCTCTGCCCATTTAAAACATTTTGCAACTGCCTTCTGTATACCTTATTATCTAAACGTTTCACTGCTCATTCTTACCATCATGTGATCTCTGATGAATTCTCCATGTTAAGATTATATTTTAGACTTTAGGCCTTCTGTCTATGCATCTTCCCAATGAACTCTCTATGGTAAGAATACATTCTAGATTCTACCAATTCTGCCTCTGCATCTCTGTTCATATGTGCATTTCATTGTGTCCTTTAGTTTATAGTTTACAGTGGGTGCAAGAATTCTCTGGTACTTAAGAACTAGGTAGTTTAATTAATTAAATTCTCTAATTCTTAGTGACTTTTCCTGATTTTCTTCTCGTTTATTTTCAGTGCACATGTCTTTCTACCATTTTTTGGTCCACAAGAAATCTCACTGCCTACATTTTGTGCACAATGTACTCTCCCTCATGATTCCTAAAGCTTTTGTGATTTCCTTTCATGGTTTCAATAGCACCATCTGATGTGCCACCAACCAATCATATTGCTCTGTAGTTTATTGCCAGACAAGATAATGGATGAATTCTTGTTTTATTTTTATATATAAGATGAATTGAGTTTGAGCCTCATTATATTTATGACTTGGTGCTCTTAAAATATTTAAATTTAAGCAGGAAAAAGAGATGTCAAAGTGAAGACTTTGGAGGCTGCTAAAGTTGAAAAGAGAAGGGAACAAAAATGCAAAATGAGGAAGGAGCTAGCCAGGAGTGGTGAGTTCAAAAATAAATTAGTTGAGAAGTCAAAAGAACTAAATAATGGGGAAAAAGAAGATAAAGAGTCCAGTATTTCCAACAGTGACATCGATAAATCAATATCAAGTGGCATGGCAAGAACAAAACATTTTCAGTCTCTGGCAGGCACTTCTGTGATTTGTGTTGATTTGAAGTTGAGAAGAGCTTTAGAAGCCAGGAATAAACTAGAACAAGTAAACTTGAGAAAAATGGAAGAGAAAAAGAAGAAAGAGGAAGTACGGCATAAAAATGCAGCAGAGGTTGCAGCAGCTAAGAGGAAAAAGGCAGAGATGAGTAAGAGAGACCGTGAGGAAAAGCGGAGGCGTTTGGAAGATGCGCGGAAGCAGAAGAAGGAACTTGAGGAACAACTTCGTGCTGAGAATGAAGCAAAAAAACAGAGGCGTCGAGCTCTGGTATGTGAATATTAGTCATACCATATTTCCTAAATCAAACTTAGATTTAATCTTATGATGATATCAGCTAAAGATTGTACATATTGAAACAGGATGATGTCAAGTGTATGAGGAAGGCGATGGAGGAGGCAAAGAAACAGCACCGTATAGAGAAAGAAAGGGATGCTAAAGAGCGCAGACGACACATAGAGGAGAATGCTAAGTCCAATAAATTTGTATCAAAGGATGCTAAATACAAACGAGAATTCTACCAGCATAATCAAACAACACTTCATGCCCAAAATGCATGTGCCAAAAAGGTAAAGTATTACAATTTACCAAGTCAGATCCCGTAGTAATCAATTGGACCTGTCAGCTAATTTTATATATAATGTTAACAATTAAAAAATATTTTAAAAATTAAATTGATTTGTTTATAAGATAGTCAGAGACTGTTTATACAGGGCTCCTTATGGTGGTACAAATGATGCTTCAACTTTGTTTGTGCTACTGCATCACAGGTTTTGAGAATGTCACCTAGTTGCACAAAAGATAGGTATGGAATAGAAGGGGGGTCATTGTTGCGCAGCAAAGCAATTTCACATCTATCTTCGGCATCCAACATCATTCCCGAATCTTATGAAATAACACCTTACAAGAGTTCAGATGTGGAGGATAATGATGATGGAAAACCAGCCAAACTCATACCACTCTGGGCGAGGTAGATGAGGATAAGTTTCTGTTTGGATGCTTTTTCTTCAACAAGCCTATAGACTTTAATAGCTTTCTAACACTTTTTCTGGTTACAGGAAGGCATATTTGATCCCACATATCATCACTCAACAATATATTGATCCTGACAAGATATTCACTGGTGCAAGAACTTGCAGATTAAGTGAAGGTATGTGAAGTATGAAGTTATAACAGGAGTGGAAAACATTATGTTTCTCTACTTCTGTTCGATTAACTATCATACATTTTTGTTTAAACCTCTTCAAGATGCCATCAATTAGTTGTTTTTATGTGCTTTGAGAAGGTATGTAGATGAGACTCAACTAAAATATTTTGATTTTGCAGTTTTTGAGACTGATGGATCAAATAGAAGAGATTTCAAAAGGCGTAGTTACAGTGGGGAATGGCGCGATGATTGTTTTACACGGGAAGAAGAGTATGAATATAGGTTGCAGATGGGATACCGGTAAGGCTGAGTAAAATCATTAAATGAATTCAGGTTGCCTTGTCTGCTCATCAACACGTTTGCACTGGTCCTAGGACAATTGAGGCTAGTTCTATTTTGATATTAACAAGGATAATTCTACAACGCTAATCTCACCAAACATCAAGTTCAAGATCCTGCAACTCAAATGTTGAAAAGCTACAACAATGCATATCTGGCTGTACGTAAGCCACAAATTGGTGATCAAGATCGTGCGATATTTGAGGCACTGCAGAAATTCAACTTTTGTTTGCTCTTCTTGACATTTCTATGTGGTGTGAGCACAGGAATGGCCATGACTACGAGGACATTTATGTGTTTGTGTCGCTCATCAGCATTTGGGGATTCTTTGGAAGGATTGCCTTTGGTTCAATCTCCAAACATTGTATAAGGTCTCCTCAATTAGCTTCAAAATTCTGTTCATTGGGTTGCTAAATTGCTAAAACCTTAGTTTTCATGATATTGGGCTACCATGAAGTCTATTATAGCCATGGCACCCATGAAACGCAGAGACCTCTGCTACCAAAGCCGAGAATCTGTACACTTTCAGGAATCCTGGGATTTTCTCCGCTACTCTGCTGGTGTTCTTGTATGGTCTTGTGCATGAATTTTGTGGGCTTTGAGTTTATTTCCATGATCTAGATTATAGTTCTCCTAAATGATTATCTAGTTTCTAAGATTGACCAATGCATAAATTATATTTCTCCTTTGATAGAGAAGGAAAAGAGAGGGCCTTTTTTTGACATAGAATGAATGATAAATGTGAGAGCTTTTGTATAGTTTGGAGACCTGGAATGAATGATAAGATTGGTGCCGTGGCCTAAGTGGTGGAAGTTGGCAGTCCAGTTCAGTAATAATGTTATCAGAATGAGTGAGGGAAAGGTATGACAGGATTGTGGCTTTGAGATGACATTAAGAAATGGTGCTCAAGCTCTTCAGGTTAGAAATGTGCAAAGACCACTAGGGTCATTTCATGCTTTCCAAATTGAGTACACTGTTGAGATTGGTCACAGATCTTGCCCTGTTTCATATCAATTCGATTAAGTTCTGTGACACTTTGCTGATTGAGCTGGATACCAGCAACAACTGATTTGGTGGGCCATTTCCTACTGTAGTCCTCTCATTGGCTTCATTCATTGAAATTCTTGGACATCACATTCAGTGGTTTTGAAGGTCAGCTACCATCATAGTTATTTGACAAGGACATGGATGTGATCTTTGCTAACAACAACATGTTTAACTCTGAAATTCCATCCAATCTGGGGAAAATTTCCATCGAACCTGGGGAACTCCTCCTGATTCTGAAATTCCAATAATCCCCTGAAATTGAGTCATCGTCACAGGGGGTGTTGATGATATTGGGATACATAACAATGGTGGTGGGCATGTAGGGATCTCTATGGGCATTTGCTCTGGCATGGGATTTCTGTACATTAGCTCTATGTGTGTGAATACTATGGATGAATTGACACTGAGGCCAGCAGAGTTAAGAAAGTGAGCGGCTGGGGAATTGGAAGACTTGCGTGGGGGCTCATTGTTACAGATTTGTGTTCTTGGGGGCTAAGCAATTTCTATAGTACAAGCTAAGCAATCAATTGTATCAACAATTACAATGGCCATCTTACTACAATGATTATTTAAGGGTTAATGTAGCCTCTTACTTTGAATTTCATTCTGGCCATGACTATACAGACATTTTTATGTTTGTGTCGCTCATCAGCATTTGGGGATTCTTTGAAATGATTGCCTCTGGTTCAATCTCCAAACATTTTATAAGGTCTCCTCAATTTACCTGAATTAGCTTCAAAATTCTGTTCATTCTCTAGATGGGTTGCTAAATTGCTAATACACTAATGTTCATGATATTGGGCTACAATGAAATCTATTATAGCCATGGTAGCCATGAGAGGTAGAGACCTGCTACCAGAGCCGAGAATCTGTACACTTTCATGAATCCTGGGATTTCCTCTGTTACTCTGCTGGTGTTCTTGTATGGTCTTGTGGATGAATTTTGTGACCTTGAGTTTATTTTCATGATCTAGATTATAGTTTTCCCAAATGATTAACCAGTTTCTAAGATTTACCAATGCTTATCTTTCTCATTTGATAGAGAAGGAAAATAGAGAGCTTTCGTAGACATCAACATGGAATTGATGATAAATGTGAGAGCCTTTGTAGACATGGAACGAATGATAAATGTGAGAGCTTTTGTATAGTTTGGAGACCTGGAATAAATGATAAGATTGGTGCCATAGCCTGAGTGGTGGAAGGTGGCAGTCCGGTTCAGTAATAATTTTACCTGAATGAGTGAGGGAAAGGCATGACAGGACTGTGGCTTTGAGATGAGGGAAAGGCATGACAGGACTGTGGCTTTGAGATGACGTAAATGAATGAGTGAGGGAAAGGCATGACAGGACTGTGGCTTTGAGATGACGTAAAGAAATGGATGCACCCGCGATGGTGCTCAAGCTCTTCACATTAGAAATGTGCAAAGACCACTAGGGCCATTTCATGCTTTCCAAATTGAGTGCAGTGTTGAGATTTGTCACAGATCTTGCCCTTTTGCATATCAATACCATTAAGTTTTTCGGCGCTCTTCCTAAGAGTTTCGAGAACCTCGAATTGCTGTTTGAGCTGGATATCAGCAACATCAGATTTCTACTGTAGTCTTCTCATCGCCTTCATTGAAATTCTTAGACATCGGATTTGATGGTTTTGAAGGTCAGTTGCCATCACAGCTATTTGTTAACATCTTTGACTCTGAAATTTCATCAAATCTAGGGGAACTCTCCTGCTTTTATTGTTGTCCCGGCCAATAATCCCTTGAAATCGAGGCTATAATAGGATGGTTGTGTCATAGGTTTTTGATGAAATTGGGCTACATAACAATGGCTATGGGCATGCAGGGATCTCCGTACATTTACATTAGCTCTGTGGGATGATATGGCATGGGCTACTTAACATTTACATTTACATCTGCTATGGCATTCGCGCTAGCATGGGCTCTCTGTACATTAGCAGTATGGGGGTGGATCTCTGTACATTGTCTCTCTACTTAAGTTCCGATTGCATCTGATTGAAATACTATGGATGGATCGACACTGAGGCCGGCAGAACAGCTTCGTGTTCTTGGTCATGACTGTCGGCCTCGAATTTCTGTACAAGATTTTAATGACATTTTTATTATCTATTCGTAACTCCCGCCTTAAGATTTATAAATCTCTTTTAGGGTTTTAAGATTTGAATTTGCGATACAGATAATTTTGTTTTTATTTGTTTTTAATCTGTTTTCTAAACCTTGAATTTTTTTAAATGATAAGATGAGCATATTCTGATTGTGCTTTTGAACGCTTTTGAATTTGTGATGTTTATGAGGAATTTCTTGAAATGGGAGGTAGGCTTTTCAATTAACGCTGTCAGACACACATATTGGAGTTGGATTGTCCTAGATGGAGTGATCATCACTCTTCTTTCTTCTTATTTTCAATGGAAGAATTGAACAATAATCTGTAATTATCATCTATAATGACTTCAAAATATTCTTTGTTTCCTTAGTTTCCTTAATTTGCAATGTCCATCCTCCTCTTTTTAGTATTTGTGGAGAGGTTAAATACTATTGTAATCATCGTTATTAAATAACCTCTTTCTTCATCAATTATAATTCAATATTTTTATTTTCTATATTTTCAAAAAGAAAATTTCAATGTGTACATGCTAGTTTTTTAAGTTATAAAATCATAAAAAGTATTTATCTTTGTATTCATTGGTTAAATGACAAATTTAAGATGATTTATAGAACTTTATCATTTTTCAATTAATTCATGATTTCCAAAAACTTTATTCTTCTTAATCACATACATAATTGTATATTTATTTTTAATTCTTTTAGCTTATATATATATATATATATATATATATATATATATATATATATATATATATATATATATATATATATATATATATATATATATATATATATATAGAATTGATATTCATTTATTTGTGACATTTTTAGTTTAATAGTTTTTATAAGGAGAAAAATAACATTATGGTAATATTTGTTTAATTTATTTTAATTTTATGTTTCTATTTCTTTTTGTCAATAATAAATATTTTTCCACTTTATTTCATATTTAAAAATTAATAATCATTTTATTCAATATTCAAAATTATTTAATTATTATTTAATTCACTTTATTGAATTATTATTTAACTTAAATCAATATATACCTTTAGAAATCAACTAGCTGCAAAAATTGTGAAAAATACTAGCTGCTCGCATTAGGGTTTCTCTCTGTTGCAGTGGCTTCCACCGATAGGATCGACTGGGACGGTGAGCGACAATTCGACATCTCTGGTCACTATGGCGATCTAGGTGTAGTCATTTCAAACACCCTCCTTAATTCGGTTACAATGTTTGGTTTTGTTTCTCCCACTCTCTGTTGTTCGACAAAGGTCATACCCCCCTCTCCCTCTATCGACGAGCCAAACGATGTGAGTCTTAATGGAAACTCTATTATCAAACCTAATCCTACCATTAAACCTAAAACATTCTCTGAAGTGGTCGCCAACATTGCCGATGTAGTGGATGCAAAGGCTAAATTTAGCTTTATTGTTACCAGTGATGCCACCATTCCTAGTAAGTGTTCTAGGGTTCCTTCGACCCCTCTCTCTATCGCTCCTAACCTTGAGATGCTTATTGAGATTGGTACAAAGAAGGATAGATTAAAGAATAGTATTATTTTCTTTTTGGTTGTTGAACTGGATAAATGTCCTTGGAAATTTCTTGATGATTGGTTTCATTATTTTTGGAATCTTAAAATGGGTTTTCATATTTCTTTTTGTTGGCAAATTTAGAAGGGTTTATTCATTATTTTTTTTGTTAATAGTGAATCTCAAGCTGAAGCCTTCAAAAAGTAGTATTGGACCATTGGATCCACTTCCTTCTGAGCAATGGCTTAGTCTCTTGAGGTTGTGCATGAGGAGGTCCTTACCCTCTCAGCCCCTAGATGGATACTGGTTAAAAATGTCCCCCCCTTTTTATGGAGGTTTTAACCTTAATTGCTTGAACCATTGGGCAAAACCATCCAGATGGATGACACTGTTAGGCTTGTGCTGCATATGGATGTCAGAGTCCTAATTTCTCTGCAACCAAGGAAAGAAATCCCTACTAATATCTCCATCAATATCATGGAGGAAACTTTTGTGTGCCCTATTGAAATTTTGGGAGGTCTAAATGCTTTCTTTCTATTTCAAAAAGAGGGTCATCTTAGAAAAGGTTGCCCTATAATTAAGAAGAGCATGAAACCTACTAAAAACCCACTACCCACTAATCCAGCCAATCCTAATACAACTTCTTCTATTAACAATAACACATAGGAAGAAACAACCTCCAAAAATTTCCTACTCTAGTCTCTGCCTCTCCTGCTTCCCCTGCCACTCAAGCCTCTTTCCCCTCTTTGGATATGACTTTTGATGTTGGCAACATGAACGATGGTTTCTAGACTGTCGATAAGAAAATGAGAAAGGCCACCACCAATGAACCGTCTAGACTATTGAACACCACTTGTTTGAAAAATCCCCTTCCCCAAAGTACTCATGTTATCTCTCCTATGCTTGAGTTTATTAGTGATAATCTTCCTTGTTCTCCTGTCATGTGCTCTTACAACTCGAGCTTGCATATTTCATCAAGATCATCTCAAAAGCTCCTGCCAAAGGTATTTAAAGAACTAAGTGATGATTATTCCCTAGAGATTATCCCTACTATTAACAATTTCTTGGGTATGCCCTCCATGGAAGTGGACTCCCAATCTAAGAATGGAGATGATTCTAAAACTGACACCCTAGCTTTGAAATGTAGGGGAAGGCCTCTAGGATCCAAGAATAAGGCATCTGGTAAGAAAAATGGGGATAGTTCTAATAAATCTATTCCCTCAGTTGATGAAGCTGGTATAGTGTGTCCTACCCCCTCTAATGTTTCCTTGTGAATTGTATCTCCTAGAATGTGAGGGGTCTTGAGTCCCCAGATAGGAAATTTGTTATTAAGCATTTTCTTAATACTTTTAACTCTATGGATTTTCTCATGTTGCAAGAAGTTAAAACCATAAGTTTCATGCTTAAAACCAATCTTAACTTTATATGGAATAATGTTGTCAAATTTTGCACTAAGCATAATAGAGGGAGAGGTGGAATTGCTCTTCTCATTAGTCCTAAATGGGGGAACTATATCACAACCAATGGCACCATACCATGCCAAAGAGCTATCTGGATCATTATTAGTTATAATAATAACATTTTTGGCATTTTCTTTGTTTATGCCCCTGACGACTCTAAGGAGAGAGCTAACCTTTGGGACTGGTTGGCTACCCTCCCTAACATCCCTTGGCTTTTTGGAGAAGACTTTAATATGGTGGAGTCCCAACAAGACAAATCTAGAGGTAATCCCTTTTTCTAGAAAGATAGTGAAAGGGTTCATTGGAACAAGTTGATTAATACTAAGACTATTTTTGACCCTTTAGCTAGCAATAAGGCCACTAACCATGGGATATGGAACACCTGGTGTAACTTCCAATAGGGCCCCACTCGGATCTATTCCAGGCTTGGTCAATTTTATGGTAATAAGAATGTCTTCTCTTTCCTCCCTAATAACTAGAATAGCATTGTCCTTGTTACAGCCACTACCCTATTTGATCACCATCCTATTTCTACTAGTGCCAGTCTCAATTTAGCCCTTGTTCATCCTAGAACACTCAGCTCCAAATTTATATTGAATATCAACCTCCTTCATGATGAAGATGTCCTTGTTGCCATTCAAATTATTTGTAATATCAATAAATTTAATTCCCCTAATTGTTCCAAGATTGATAGATGGATCTCCTAGCTTGGCAATGCCTTCTCAAAACCATTGGTCAAAAGAAAACCAAGGATTATAGGTTCATTGACAAACATCTTTCCTATGATCTCCAAGAGGCTAAGAGTAACATTCAAAATGATTCCTCCAATATTAACCTTGTCTCCCATATGATTTATGCTAAAGATGCCCTAAGGAAACATCAACAAATCAAGACTTGTGGTGTTAAGATCAGATCTCGTACACATTGGATCAAGAATGGGGACCGTGGTTTCAAATTCTTCTTCAATCTTTTAAAGCATAAGAACTCCAAGGAGTCTATTGACATAGTCTTAATTGACAATTAGGATACTTTAGACCTTGTTATCATTAACCAAGCCTTTGCTGACTATTATAGGAGTATCTTCACTTCTAAGGACTCTAAAGAGGTTGCTAACTTAAGGAATAAGTGTAAACTTCTTATCCCCAATAAGTTGGACAATGCGATATTTCTATCTTATCTAAGGATATATCTCTGGATGAGGTGGAAAAAGCTATCAAGTCTCTTACTAATGACAAGGCCCCTGGCCCTAATGGTCTCCCTGTGGAATTTTATAAAGCCAACATCAGTTGGATCTGTAAGGATTTACAAGAAATGTACTTGGAAGCTCTTGCTAATGGCTCTCTTGGCCCCAATATAAATAGTGGAATCATTAAACTTCTACCCAAGGATGGGGATAAAGCTTTTATAAAAAACTAGAGGACTATGACCCTCCTCAATATCTCCTATAAGATTTTAGCCAAGATCCTAGTCCTCAAGCTTGTGAATATCCTGCCTAAATTTATGTATGCTACTTACATTGGATTCATCAAAGGTAGATATATTGTGGAAAACTTAATCACCAGTTGGGAAGCCATGGATTGGGAAAACTGCTCTCACCAAAACTGTACGATGTTGCTCCTTGACTTTGAAAATACCTATGATAGGGTTGAATGGGAATTTATCATCATGATGCTTGAGGCCTTTGGTTTCCTGGCTACCTTCTGTAACTCATTCCATGTTCTGCTTAATGAACCCTTTTCTCAAGTGGAGGTCAATGGATCCCTTTCCAATCCCTTCCCCCCTGGTCGATCCATTAGACAAGGTTGTCCTTTGGCTCCTACTCTTTTTTTCATAGCTTCAGAAGCCCTCTGCTATATCCTTAGAGACAACTCATTATCCCCCTATGTTAGAGGCCTTTATCTCACCAACAATGATGAGCTTATCAACTATCAATTTGTTGATGATACTGCCACATTTTTTGAAATTAGTGCTAGTAACTTTAAAACCTTACAGACCAAGCTCAATATTTCCTACTCTATCTCTAGTGCTCATATATCCCAATCCAAATCCATTTTCCTTGGATGGGAAGAACAACCTTTGGTTGGGTTCAATCAATACAACTTCCAATGGGGTGGACCTCATAAAATTGTTAAATACTTAGGCATCCCCTTCTCTGTTGAGCCTTCCCTCAAAGACATGTGGTCCTGGATCAAAGATTAAATTAATAAGAAGTTGAATAAGTGGCATAACAGATCTTTATCTCTGGCTGGTAGAATTCAAGTCTATCAAAAGATGTTGTCCTCATATAGCATCTATTATTCCTTTGCTTGGATGTTCAGTAACTACAAAATTTTGGAAATCCAAAAAGCCATTAGGAATTTTCTCTAGCCTAATGGTAAAGGCAATAAAAAAATGCATGCAGTCAAATTGGACTGGTGTCATACTAATAAACTCCTTGGGGGTTGGGGCTTAACAAGCTTAAAACTCAAGGTATTGCTCTATCTGCCAAATGGATCTTTCACTCTATGGATGGGAACAATCCATGGAAAGTGCTAGTTAGGCATAATATTGAAGGACGTTTTTCTAAAAAAAGATAGAACTTGGAGAGATCTCCCCTTTTGTGATTTAATTGTTGGAAATTTCCTAGTTAGTTTCAAGGCTCTACTATTTTCAGATTCATATGGAGAGCTTGGGACCATGTCAAGATGTCACCAACAAAGATTTGAATAATGCAAAGCATCTATATGGTGAAAAGTCCATTTGGTGGAACCTACAGCTAGCTGGTAAATCCCTAGCCCTCTCCCAAGGATGTTCTACTAGGCTGTGATCTAAAATGGAATCTCCCAGTTAGCTAATCTTTTTGAAATGATAAGCTCATCAATTGGGATGAGCTTAGGAACAAATTTAACATTCTGATTTCCCTTAAGAAAACTTATAACAAGATTGACAAGACTAATAAGGATCTGCCCACTAACTATCATGTGGACTTTCATAGATACTTAAAATGCAAATGGTTGGATGGGGTCATTATGGCTAATTTCAAAGCCAAGAATATCTATAGAATCATTGGACATAATGAAAATATCATTGATCATGTCAACATTGTCTCGTATTCCTCCCTTGATGCTATGTCTTGGAAGAAGTATTTTGATATTCTCTGGAAAGGTATCGTTGAACCTAAAATTAGAGGTTTTAAGTGGTTGGCTTTGCTTGACAGAATCCCTATTAGAAAAGATGATCATATGAATGATGTTTGCAGCCTTTGCAGGCTTTCTAAAACTAGTAGACATATCTTTTTTTATTGTATTTTTCTTAAAGAAATCTGGAACTTGTTTGGTATTACTTATCCTTTAAATGTGAATATTCTAGAAATTATTATTTGTCATATTGATGGGCTAAAAAAGGATTCAAATTTATTTTGGAATATGTTGTCTTCTAACATTCTTTAGTAGATTTGGAAGTGCGGGAATGAGGAAAGGTATCAAAGCAAACCTAAATTTTTACTAAGTTTTTTTGAAAGCTCACATTTAAAAAAAAAAAATTCTTCAGGTTCACACAATGATGATGATGGAGAAGGAAAAGCTAAGAATATTCTTGAAAGGCGAGCATGCCACCTTCTTCATCTATGAGCTGAAGCGTGGCTACGAGTGGAGGAGGAACTTTGATGACCTTGAGATGTTTGAATGAACTTATAAGAGGTTGAACCAAGAAATAAAAAAGAATATCAACTCCAGAAAGGATGAGATCTTCATGCTTACGCAAATCTAGGAGCAAAAGAGCATTGTTTGGATGGACGCCCTCTGGGATGGACTACTTGGGTTGACACCCATTATGATGTTTTACATTAGTTTCATCTTTTATCTAAATTATGACTCTCTTCATTATACTCTGAGATCATGGTGAGGCTAGGCCTCCTTCTTGTACTCTCAGTTGATATTGGTGTATCTCTCCTTTTTTGATCTACCTATATATATATATACACACCTTTATTAAAATTAAAATTTTCAACATTTAAAATAGAATTAAAAATATCATAAGGATGCAAGTTATATAGTTTTTAACTTTTTAGTCCCTTATACAAATTATACAATTATAAATATATATTTATTTAGATAATATCTATATTAAATATGTCGATCAATATCTTGTTTGAATATATGTGCTTGGGAAAGATATCGATAGATGTATTTAATATAGATACTATATGAATAAATATATATAAGCTAGTAGCAACCACACACATGATATACATGTATGATAACTATAATTTCTATATAAGATTTTTGACAATATTTTGGTCATTACTAAATGGAAATACATATTAATAGAAATAAATGTATTTAAACAATATTTATTTTTCGTCATTTTTGGACATTGGTAAAAAGAAATACATATTAATAGAAATAAAAGTTTTTTAACAATATTTTAATTTTTTTATTAATTGGAAACAAAGTATATGCCAATTATACTAACAAAATGCATATTTAGGTATAACTGAGATTAACTTTGAAGACATATATGGTAAGTAAAACTATAATATTTTACAATAGTATAATTCAAATTTTCATATACATTTTAGTTACAAATTATTTAAATATTTTATAATAGAGTATATATTGGAGGACATATATAAGTCAAATTGAAATATTTTTTCATACTACTCTCTGAAATATAAACTAAATCTATAATTCTTGATCATTTTAAAGAATATACTATTAAACCATTTACACAAATCACATTCATCAATCTAAACCATTGCACAAGGATTGGAGTTGAAGCAAAATTAATTAAAATGACATATGTAATAGTTCATAATTAACCATATGAATTGTTTGATTAAAAAAAATTGGAATAGTTGTACAACCATTACCATATCAATTATAAACCATAACAAATTTCATAGGTCAAACCATGTAGTGTATTGATACATTTAGGAGTTTATAAATGGTTCAAATAACTATTATTTAGAAATTTGGTGGTACTACAAGTCACACTAATTAATCTAAACCATTACACAAAGCTTGGAGTTTAAAGCAAACTAATTGTTTGATTCAAAATAGTTGAAAAAGTTCTACAACCGTTAGCATATAAATTATAGAGCATACCAAATCATAGGTCAAACCTTGTAGTTTATATCACAATTGAAGAGTTTATAAATGGTTCAAATAAATCTTATTTAAAAGTTTTCTAATAACAAAGTGGAAATTACATAAAAAAATACTTCATTGTAGTGGTGCAACTACATTACATATTCTTCAATGATTAGAATGGTATTACGACCTTTATTATGCAAGTGATCATGAAATACTTCTTCCATAAAACTTTTGAAGGCAACCACCTTTGTATATGTTTCATTAATCTTGTGTGCAACATCTTTCATCCTCATTATTTCTAGCTCTTCAATGTAATCAATGTATAATGCAGTGTTTTCAATACCTTGAAGAATTTTAAAGCAACACTATAAAAATTTATGTTGTGCACTTATCAATAGGTGTTTCATTAGATGGAGTAGAGTTAGTTGAGATGTTTGAACTTGCATCAAAAATTTCAGATTCATTGTCTGATAGATCCATGGTGAAAAATGTTACCTAAGAATCAAACAAAATCAAATCAATGTTAGTATATATAATGTAAGATAATAAATTTGAACATCAATAGGAAAAAATAATTTGTAATTTTTTAATTTTGTGTACTTAAATATATACATGCAATTTTTTATGGATGCAACCATTTTAAAGTCATGATATTTTGAACTTATATAATGGACCAATATATTGTAATTGAAGCAATTTTGAAAATAAATTGAATACCTTAATATTCTTCTAAACATTTGAGTCTAGTTTCTTTGGCTTTTCTTTTGGAAAGTTGTATGCCACTTTTTATTTTTCTCATAATGGTCATCTATGAATGGTGGTGTTATTCTAAGACTTTGTAAAGACTTCAGACAAGATATTGCTACAAATCTCAAACCTATTCTCTCTTTCTTGGACCTATATCAATTGTAGCTTTTGAGAGAGTTAGTCCTTGTGATTTATGAATGGTCAATGCCCATTCCAATCTTAAAGGTAATTGAAGTGTTCTACCCCTTTGTATTGGTATTATTGGGATTATATTTGGTTGATGATCTTGAAAAGGTAATCCAAATTAATTATCAAATTCAACCAAAATATATGTTGGTGGCTCAAGTAATTTACTTTATGGCTAGTAGATAATCTTTCTAATATACCCTAATGCTCCATTTACAGAACTCGTCTCTACACAAAGATTTGAAGTCAACATTACTCTTGAATTGTTATTGATTAATAATTAAATCTCAAGCTCTCTATTTGAATAATCTTCTATTGCATTCAAACTCCCTACTTTTGTTGCAACACTTCATGCAACATGATGCTTCAATGAATGTAACACTATCTTGTTATGGTTATAAACATTGTCATTTGTGGAGAAAAAATTGACAAAATTTTAAAACTCATCATTTGTTGTCCTATTTAAATTGATAGGAGTTCTAATCATAAGTAATTTCTAGTCTTCTATTTGTGGGTCAACATCTCTAAGATTTGTAAGAAGTTGACGAAATCTTTTTTGTTCAATGTTTTCCCCCTCTTGTCTAAAAATATTATCTAAAGTTACCATAGTTTTCAATTGCTCCTACAATAATTTTTCTCATCTTTTGCTATCATATGTAGGCTTGTCTCTCACCGGAGGCAATTAACTGAAGTCTCTGACAAAAATCATAGATATAACTAAACATATTTAAAATAAAAAATTTAGTAAGTTCTTCAGAATTTCTAATGTGTTTAATATTTATATATTGTACTAAATATGGCATAATATGATAACATGTAGTAATAGAAGTGAAAATATACCTGCAAAGCTTTTGTCTCAACTTTGTGGAAATGCTTGCCTTGATCGTGAATCTATATTTTCCAACATAGTCTAACCAATGAAGCTCATTTCATAAATCAATATGTATTTGATATGTTTCATTTCCTCTTGAAAACTTGTAAGACATGATCTTTCTAGCTATGAAAAATCTCTTACTGGTATTCTTAGTTTTGAATGAATAGTGAAACCTCCAATATTAAATGTTGAAACTCCTATTAGTGCTAGTAAAAGAAGGGGAGAAGGACCCGACAAACATGCATTTTGAAGGGATTCACAAATGACACCAATCAAATATGACTTTCATGTTCATGTTGTTCCTTGAATTATCATGAACAATGTGCCATTATCTTCATTGGTATGGTAGTGTGTCATAACTATGTTCATTGCCTTTTGTTGTTTATTGCTAAGGGTTGTATAATTGAAGCATTGAGGAATATCATCATATATGAGAGATCCATGTTACTTCATATTTTTAATGAAACTGATTGCTCCCATTGTACACTCCTCACCTTGATATTCAATAGACCAATTTATATTATTATTTTATGTCTCTTCTTCTTAACATATCTATTTTTGATACTTGTATATTTTGACCTTTATGAAGTCTAGATATGATTTCCCATTCGTTCTCTATAGTATTTCTTGTAATAGCTTCATCTTCTTCAATCTCTGAACCATTATTATTTTCATTTTCCTCTATAATTGTTTCTCTTTGTACATGCCAAGCATTATAACTGAATGAGTCCCACTTTTCTATTATGGAGTCAATATCCAACCAATATCCCTTTCTATGTCACAAAATGGTTTGTATAGTAATAAATTTGTTAAACATAATTTTGCCCATTTTTGTGAAGCACGTGGAGGAATGGATGTAAATCTTGGAAAAACTCTTAACTATATATGCATTTTCCCTTGGCTCCCATTTGTTTTCTCTTTTTCTTTTAGAGTTTTATATCCTTGATTTGGTTGCATCAATTAGTGTGATGCCTTCGATACAAAGAGGCCTTTGTTTATATCCATCAATGAAACATTTTATTTGTCATCATTGTTCTCCTCATTATTCAGAATTATAGATTTGAACACTTCAAGTGAGACATTTAGATTGACAAACCTTATATGACTCTCCATTAGTGGAAGCTCTAATAATATGTGACATGTTTCTTAAGCTCCAATGTCCCTTTCTATCATAGTTTCTATTGGAAGCCTTCTATATGCATGTGCAACTAAATCATCAGGATTTTCCATTTTTGAAAGACACATCAACATTTGGTGGTATGTTTCAAAGCTCTTCTCAACTTTTGATGCATCCTTTGCTATGTATTTTATAACTGCATGTTTGGATAAAACAAGTTGTCAATCTATATTTTCTCCCCATAATTTCAATATGTGACAATTATGTGAGTTCACTTTATCATCATTTCTTGCTGGCTCAATTTTTTCCACCTATTTCTATGTCTTCATATCATTTAGATCTAGTAAGATTCAATGGACAAGGAGCATGATATCTAAAAACATTATAAGAAGTTGAATGATTGATTATTTCATTAAATAAATAATATATTTTACTATACAAATATTAATAACTATAATAGTTACCTGCAAACCATCTTTCCTTTTTTTTCTTGTAGACATGCACCCTCTCTACAAACTGTGTGATGCTCAACACAGTTTAGTATCTATTCATAATCATTGTCAATATCCATATTGGTAAGTTGTGTTGTATTTTTGAGACATGGATGTTGACCAAAATTTTGGAAGGCCGACAAGAAAATAAAGATATTTGACATGTATTCATTATATGAATATAGTTTTGAAACAATATGTTATATAATAACATGATATATGACATGAAAACAATTTGAAAAAACTTGTATAGTTCTTTCATGTGGATCTTCTCTAGGATTCTATGAATGAATAATGTGATGAAAATATTGCTCAACCGTTCTTTGTTCCTCCTCTTTTGACCAATCGATAATGTCAATATTGGGATGGTGTAGGAGCACTCTCACATGGAATAATGAAATAAGGGTGTTTAGTTCATTTATGACCTTGTTCAAGTTTATTTTCTATGTTTTCAATGAGAGAGTTATTCTAGACTCTTAGGTTCACTTAAACCCTTTTGTGCTGCCCATTAGCAATTTGGTTGTTTTATGAACTCGTTGCTCAATGAGGTCACAAGGGCACAAATCTATGTAATTGGATGCATTTTCTTATAACCTAGGGTCTATTAGTTGTATTAAGTCATTTAGGACTCATTTGGATAGTTACAATGCCTTTAAGGCTTTAAGATGTAAAAATACACTAAAAGCTGTAACATAAGCCACCATATAGACTTCATCCCTAGAGCATCCTTGCCTAACAAAGCCCCATACAAACTCACTCTTGCTCAAAATTCTGAAATATCCAAAAAAGTTGTAGAATTATTGGATAAAGGACATATATAAAAAGTCTTAGCCCATGTGTTATTCCATCAGTTTTGGCTATGCATTGATAGTAGAGCCATTAAGAAAATCACCATCAAATATAGATTTCCTATCCCAAGGATTGAAGACCTCCTAGACCAATTGGGCAATGCATCATATTTCTCAAAAATTGATCTAAAATCTGGTTATCACCAAATAAGAATCAATCCAAGTGAAGAATGGAAGATTACCTTCAAAACTACAAAAGGTCTCTATGAATGGCTAGTAATGCCATTTGGTTTAAGCAACGCCCCTCTACCTTCATGAGGCTAATGAATGAAATATTTCATGATTACAATGACAAGTTTTTGGTTGTTTATCTTGATGACATACTGATTTTTAGTTGAAGCTTGAAGAAACACCTTGAACACATTGAATTGGTTCTCAAAAGGTTAAAAGAGCATCAACTAATGATTAACCTTGAGAAATTCACATTCTTGCATAAAGAACTCACCTTCTTGGGATTTGTGATCTCACAAAGGACACTAAAAATGGATCCAACAAAGGTAGATGCAATCATCAATTGGCCTCCTCCAAAGAATGTAGGTGATGTAAGAAGTTTTCATGGATTAGCAACATTTTATAGAAAGTTCATTAAGAACTTCAATCATGTATGTGCACCTATATTAGATACAATCAAAGGAGGTAAAAAAGTTTGTTTGGACTAAAGCAAAAAATGATGCATTTGAATAGCTAAAATCAAGAGTGACACAATATCCAATACTCACTCTTCCTAATTTTAATAAGGTTTTTACTGTTCAGATAGATGCAAACAACCTAGCAATTGGGATAGTCCTTAGCCAAAAGAATAAACCCATGGCTTTCTTCTCTGAGAAACTAAATGATGCTAAAAAGAAGTACTCAACTTATGACTTAGAACTTTATGCTATGGTTCAAGCCCTTAAGAAATGGAGGCATTATTTATTGCCTAAAGAATTTGTGGTTTTTACAGATAATCATGCTCTAAGTTATCTAAATTCTCAAGATGAGTGTGAAACATATCAAGTGGATGGGACAATTACAAGCCTATTCATTCACCATAAATCATAAGAAAGGTCAAGAAAACAAAGTTTCTAATGCTCTAAGTAGGAGGATTATTTTGCTATAGGAAATCCTATTTCAAAGGATAGGCATCAAAGCATTGAAGGACCTTTACAAATATGATGCAGATTTTGGAGAAATATATTAGGTTTGCACTGCTCTTATGTATAGGAATCACATAAATTTTTCTGAATTTCTTATTCAAGATGGATTGATTTTTAAGGGTCATCAACTTTGTATTCCAAAATGCTCCATGAGAGAGAATATAGTAAAGGAAAAACATTGCGAAGGAATGAGTGGTCACTTTGGTATTGACAAAACATTAAAGGCTATTAAAAGACATTATCATTGGCCAAAACTATAGCATGATGTCAAGAAATATGCAAAGTCATGTGTTATATGCCAACAAGCAAAGGGTACTACAACCAACCAAGGGTTATACCAACCTCTCCCAGTCCCTTCTAGACCTTGGGAAGCAATATCTATGGACTTTGTAATGGGATTACCAAGGACAAAACTAGGATATCATAATATATTTGTCGTTGTAGACCATTTTAGCAAGATGGCACACTTTATACCTTGTAAAAGCACTCATGATGCCTCTCATATTGCCCATCTCTTCTGTAGAGAGATTGTAAGAATTCATGATCTACCTAACTCTATTGTTTCAGATAGAGACTCTAAATTCCAAGGACACTTTTGGAGAACCTTGCACAAGAAATTAGGCACTAATCTACAATTTAGTTCTACCTACCATCCTCAAATGGATGGTCAAACTGAAATTATAAATAGATCTCTTGGAAACCTCCTTAAATGCCTCATCAAGTAATATACACAAAATTGGGATCTAATTCTTCCACAAGCTGAATTTGCTTTCAATGATTCATTCAACAGGTCAACAGGAAAGACACCATTCCAAATAGTCTATGGCTATCATCCTAAGGAACCTCTAGAAATTAGAGAATTACCTAATGACATCAAGGTTAGTCCATAGGGAGAAGAATTGACTGACCTTATCAAACAAGTACAAGAAAAGGTGAAAGATACATTGGAACATACTTCATAAAAATACAAAGCACAAGCAGATAAGAAGAGGAAAGATGTTTAGTTCCAAGTAGGTGACAAAGTATGGGCATATTTGAGAAATGAAAGACTCCCTAAAGGTCATAATACCAAACTCCAAATGAAGAAGATAAGACCTTGTACAATCTTGCATAAGTTTAGTCCTAATGCCTATGAAATTTCATTACCACCTACTATTGCCATCTCACCAATTTTCAATGTGGCTAACCTGACTATTTTTAAGAATTCTTTTGATGTTGTAGGTACATCTAAAATAGAATCACATGAAGGCTAGTTGAAAGATTTACCACCTTCTCAACCCTTAGAGTTGGAAGCAATCTTGGAAACCAAAATTATCAAAAAGACAAGGAATCAAACATATTTTCAATATTTGGTTAAATGGACGAGGTTACCTGCCATTGATGCCACCTAGATGATTGAAGATCAGATTCAACAACATGGATACACTCTTGATCAACTCATCTCAAGTAGGAACTTGAGTTTATTTTCTATCTTATCAATAAGACAATTATTCTAGACTCTTAGGTTCACTTTAACCCTTTTTTGTGGCCCATTAGCAATTTGGGTGTTTTATGAACTCATTGCCTAATGAGGTCACAAGGGCACAAATCTATGTAATTGGATGCATTTTCTTATAATCTAGGATCTATTAGTTGTATTAATTCATTTAGGACTCATTTGGATAGTTACAATGCCTTTAAGGCTTTAAGATGTAAAAATGCACTAAAAGTTTATAAAATTACTATGCAACTTTACAACTTTTTGCATAATCTAGAAAAAGTGTTTGTAATCAATCCCCAACAGTCACAACCTTTTAAATTTGGTTGGATCAGTTGGGGAAGACCTTCATATAGCCCTTTTAGGTGGGTGGAAGGTAGAATGTAAGTTTTTGGCATTGAAATCAATAAAAGCAACCCTATTTTCTGCATTTTGAGCGAGTTTTTTGAATGGTATGGATGTGTACAAATGTAAAGGAGGTTGAGCTTGGTACTGCTAGATGCACCTTTGAGTTAACTTTCCAATGAAACTAGTTTGAGGTTTCGAGACTCTATATAACTCAAGTTACACCTATTTTTGTGCAAACAACCTAGATTTTGAGGGTTTCTAGGGTTTTGGAAGAAATTATTTCATAACTTTAGATTCCACCATAGGAAATTAATGGCCTTTGGTGGAATCGTTGTACTCTTAATGTTCTTTGAGATTCTTTTGGTTTTAGGTGATAAAATGTAGGGACAAGGGAGAAATATGATGCCCTAGGTGCATATACCATGTATGCATCAACTCACTATTTTGCTATAGTCAACATTTGGGACCCTAAAACTCATTTCTAAAGCCTCAAACTTTGGATTTAGACTATTTGGAACATTCCCAAATCTATCCAATTGGTTTTGTGTTTTTGGCATAGGTCTAAATAGTACTTCCTTTGTAACAACACCTAATTAGCCCTTTAGGCTTAGTTGCTATCCTCACAGGTTATGTCAGCATTCATGTTCATATAATATCAAAACTTTGAGGTCTTGGAGTACATGTGAAATAACAACTCTCTTAGTGGTTTTACTCCTTGTTTCAATCCAAAATCATCAAATTGAGACAAAAATATCATTCCTTGGGCTACTAAGAATCCAAGGGTTTAAGGAAGGAACTATGCCATTTTCTCAATTTGGGGTCTTCAAATTTAGTCAACATGTCCATGTTGATGTACAAACAACATGCCTTGAGTTTGAGTTCATGACCCCATCTTTGGAGTAGGTTTCATGTGTTAAGCCATTTTTGTGGTCAAGGTGCAAGTGTGGGGTCTTGGGTCTTGTTTGGGCTTTCAAACCTTTTAAAGGTGCTTTTGTGGGTTGATCTCTCCCAATCTACATTGTCAATACCGTGACACTTGCATCATGGGAGAACCATTGACCCATAAAAATCCATGCATATGTGGAGAACCTCTATGTTTCCATTCATACCTACACCAAAAATCTTTGACATCCATTCCATTTTCTAGAATTTATTTTCTAAATATTGTTTCTTAAATGTTGGAAATATTCAAGATTATGCTAAGTTATTGAGAAGGGAGGGGTGAACCAGTAACTTTGAAACTTTTATTAAATTTTGATCTTACTATAATAATCCAATAACCATTTAGTTCAATAAATAAGTTCTAACTACATGCATATGAGAATGAAAACATTCATGGCACGTGAACACAATAATTTGGTGACCCAAAAACCTTCCAAATAGAAAGTAAAACTGGGGTGGGGATGATACTCACAAAACTTCAATATTGTAGCATAAAGTTGGCCTGTTAAGGCTTACAATGATCACTTCTGATGATCTACCCTATTAGGAGCGATTAGGACTACTAGGTCCACCTTATTAGAGGATTTGCAAACATACAATGAAGTATGCACTCAGTAAAAAGATTTGAAAAAGACTGTTAAGTCTACCTTGTTAGAGGATTTGAACTAGTTCACCTGTTAGAATGAAACAACTAATCACTGACTTACAACTAATTTGTTGATAGATATTCTTTGAGGTACTAATCACCTTTATGTGATAGATATGACTTTGTTGCTCCTTTGTTGATATGGCCTTACAATATACTGTGTTGCTGATTCGCATTCACATGCATACATACATTCATCTATTCATTCCTTTCCACACTCTGGATATGATATAATACATTATATATATATATATATATATACATATATATATATATATATATATATATATATATATATATATATATATATATATATATATATATATATATATATATATATATATATATATATATATATATATATATCAATCCAATTTTACCAAACTAAAAAGTCGACCAATATACAAGTTAACACCAATAGTACAAAGTCGGCTCAAAAGAAGATACTCAAGTTCTAAAGACTGACTTGGTGAAGTTCTGATACATGGTGTCCACTATCATTACTCGACATTTTCATTCATTCGGTAGAAGTAGAGGCTCAATCCATACTAATCATCTTAGAGTAGTCTCAAAATCAGTCTACACTGGTGACTCAGTAGATATAGTTTAACTTGGTAGAAACTAAATTACACATTTACCATATCTAAACTTGGTAAAAACTAATCATCACATAGCTTTGTTAATACTATCTTCACTTCTCATGAATTTTTGACTCGATAGAAACTTGGTAACAACTAGGATGTTTGGTAGGAATTGTAAAGCTCGATGGCTATTGAATTACATGGCAAACATTGTAGACCGTTCAATGAGCTCAGTAACCATACAGAATCTGAATAAGTGTTGTCACTAATAACAAACTTGACTTAATGTCAACAATCTCCCCCTTTGGCATTAGTGACAAAAAAACTTATCAGTCAAAACTTATATACATCATAGTGATACTGGCTCAGTACTAATTTTTTGAGATTTTTCAAAATTTGTCTTTGTAAGTATGTATGATATACTTTTCTTTCTTTTGCATGATTCTCCCCCATACAATATTCATATTGTTTTTCATATATACACACTGTCTCTCCCCCTTTTTGGCAATAATGCCAAAGATTTATTCAAAACTTATTTATATAGAGACACCAATATAAGAAAGAAACTCATAATGTACCTTAAGTATGAGGGCTAAAGTCTTATCCCAATTTTCTTGCAAAATTTTGCATGTACGTAGAGTAACTTGGACTTCTGCAGAGAGTTCTATCATGTGATCTACAATTGAGAAATTTTTGTCATGGATTAATTTTTTTGAGTAAACAATGTGTTTCTACATTATGTCCATGATGGGAAGGATCATATTCTAGATTTCTATTAGTGAAGACCGGATCCTTTCTTCTTCTCTCAACAACTCTACTTGCATATCTGATAAGAATCTGATTTTCATATGATGTATAGAGCTTGAACTAGGGTCACATTGCAACTGTTGTGCACTAACCTTCAAATCTTCATCAATCTTTTTCAGTTTTCTCTTTATTTCCTTTGTGAACTCAGTAACATTACATAATTTTCCAAAAAGTGATGTTACATTTGTGCAAGAGTTTTCAAGATTGGTCAAAATTGAGGAAAGCTCCATTTTCTGGATGGCAATTTGTTGAGCAATGTGCTCAAGCACTTTGTTATCAAATTTCTTCTCTACTTTCTTAATCAATTTATCTTGACCACTAGAGTCCTCATTAAACCTTTGGACTACTTCTTCCAATTGAAACAAAATGTGTTGAGAAATATCAACTTCAACACCTATTACCTCAATCAAAATATTCTTAACACTTTCTATGATTTTATATTATTTGTCTCTTTCCTCTCTTAATTTCTTTTGCTTTGCTTTCTTTTGGAGGAGTTTACTAGCTATTTGCATTTGATTTGTAGTGGCATTATCAAAATCCCACTTTGGAATCTCAATATCCTCATCTAGATCAATGTCCTCCTCTATCTCCTTTCCACTCAAAAGTCTTATACTTGGTTGAGCCTTAGGTTTAATTTCCTTTGTACATAATGCCTTAGAGTCTGGAATGGAAATAATAGTAGAGATAATAGGACTAGCAGTAAAAACTAATATAGTATTAATAGATGGAATACTGACTAGTATTCTTATTTAATCCAAAATTGATATACTTATAGAAGTATCCAAAGCTGTAGAATCAAAAATTGTAGAACTCAAAATTGTACTTACTACTGAAGAATACAAAATCTTAGAACATGTTGTACTCATTGCTATTGATGTTGACTCAGGAATAGAAGAGGGAGGCTACAACTTGGTAGATGAAGTGGTAGGCACTTCCATTGGTGATGTGTTGAGCTATGAAGGAGTAATGTGTTATTGGACATTTTATGTATTTGTTGTGGTCATAATCAATCTTACTGAAGCTGTCTCCAAACTTGATGTAGCTGCTAATTTTCTTGGAGAATGAGGGATTGAGGCAATGACTGCTATTGCTATCTTCATAGAATCAGTATCCTCATCATCTTCTTTGAATTCCTTGGTAGCTTCTTCCTCTTTATCTTCTTCAACTACTTTATTGTCAAATCGTATTGTCTCAAAGTGTGCTCCTTCTTCCTCTTCATCACTATCATCATCCTTGACTTCTATTGGAGAGTCACCCTATTTATGCAAGTGATAAATGATTTTCCACATGCTTGTAGCATTCTTGACTACATGCTCTATATCTTTTAATAGGATTAAAAAAGTATTGAATCTAAGAGTCATCCTATCTTCATCTTTCTTCATAGACTCTTTTACTTTAAAATTGGTAATGCTCTGTAACAACTGCCTCAAGGTTTGTTCATAGATATCTTTTTCTATCTGCATGGTTGAGTCCCATCTTGGCTTCAATCTCTCTAAAAGTTCATTAGAAATCTAAGAGGCTATCTGATTAGGGGAATACTTCCATTTGTCCATTGTGGTTAGCACCAATTCTTCAATCTAGTTCTTCTCAACTTCTATCTTGGTTTCATACTTTAATGATTTGAAGTTGGTTATGCTTGCACCTTCTTCCATTTTTTTAAGTTTTTCTTGGAAGGTGAGAAGTGGCTTGCTAAACACAACTTCACTACCTTTCTTTCTGGATCTCCTGGTAAATATTACAGTGGATGGCTTGGGTGGCTTGGTGATGATTACCTTACCTTTCTTCTTTACTAGCTCTACTTCCTTTTCTGACTCATCTTCATCCTCTACTTCATCATCATCATCTCCTCCCTTAACCTCAATCAATAAAAGAGGTGTGTTGGATTTTAGTTTTTCTATTCTCCTCTTTCCTTTGTTAACCACTTGTGGAAGCTTGATTTCAAGCTCTATCCTTGTCTTAGCCTCATCATATGTTCCAAAGTATGGTGCCTTTGGATGAACAGATTCATTTATCAAGGATTCAATTATATCTTTTGCTTCATCAATGTTCACCTCATAGGGAAGAGGTTTTACCCACACAACTCTTGGTTTTACTGCCTGAATGTAGACTTTGTCATTGTTTACCATGAAACAAACATCATCTTTGTAATCTTCAACCAATTTCTTGGGAATCCTGAATCTGTTATTCATTTTCTCTTGGAAGACATCAAAATAGTTATCCATTATCTTGACAAAATTCTCACCCATTTCTGCAATATATTCGTTAATCTGATACAAAACTGGCACATCCTTTCTCCATACAACTATACCTTTAGAAGGGAAAAAATTTTGAACATAGAAGAATAAGCATGTCAAAAATGAATTGAATTTACTAGAATTGTTCTTAAATGTTTTTATAGTTTCCATGTTTTTGCTAAATTTTTAAAACAAGTCTGCAAGATCAAATGTTCTTCATGACTTTGAATGCCAAGTCTACTGCTTCACATGACACACTATTTAGATGACTAGAATTGTACATCTTGTGAGCTATCACATGTATGCCAAATTTTAGTTCTAAATCTGTTACACAACTAATCTTCATGCCTCTGTCATCCCATTTAGCTAGGGTTTTCTCCTACAACTCTGCCCGACCTAGGGTTTTAGTAGCTTTGGCTTTGGAAATCATGGGAAGACCAATGATACGATGAATCATCTTCTTAGTGATCAAAACTAGTTTCTCAAGCCATAACTAACTATTGTGAACTTGACTTAGGATGTATCTGATCCATTTGATTTGGAAACTTCAGGGTAGGTGGGGAATGTGGGTTAAACCTTTATCTTCCAGATACTTATGCTTAGGTTTAAGAACTCAATTTACACACAATTCACCTAGGGAATCATCCATCTCTAGGGTTTTAATTTCTTGAATTGTGCACTTAAAATGAGTAAAAATATCATTAATGAGTAGTACCTTGGAAGGGATTTGTGATTGTGCTCCATTTAGATAGACGGATTTAGCAATTGCTAGTACAAGTTTGAAATCTAGTGGTTTCCATTCAACTCCTTAGACTAACATTTTTGACCATTTCTTTGCCTTTTTGGTACTTCTTGATGCTACCATGGCTACTCAATAAGTGATAAAAAAAACTTTGAAATTTTTTATTGCAAATTTTGCTTGAAATCGCGTGATTGCTCTGCAATTCACTTGATCACAATAACATTTTTAAAATGTTTGATGAAAAATGAATTCTATCTCCTGCCCTTTTGATAACATTTCCCCATTAATAATTTGTATAAAATTATCATTATATATGATAGTATGCATTAGTATGCGATAACCTATCATCCACTATCTATTCAGATCACTCAGTGAATGCTTCATAACTCGGTAACCAAACATGTGTGACTAGTTACTCTCAACCTTGCTCGGTAGAGTCCATGAACCAACCTTACTTGGTAGACAAAGTAACTCGGTGATAACTAATGCTGATCTTCTGTGATCCCTTTGTATCTTGAATACCGATTTGGATCTTTGCTTCCTTTCAATTTTGGAACTGTTTAGATGTGATCATGATAATGCAGTTCCAATCTTTGCTTAAGAACTTAATTGTAAACAATGGAGTCACCCACTTCTTGAGTGACATGACCATCATTGCTTGGACTTGCTTCTTCAATGGATTTAGGAATCCATTGCTGCCTCATTTTCTTTCTGATGTTGTCTACCTTAGCTTTCTTTTCATCTTCAATTCTACCTGTATTCATGCAATTCTTGGCTAGATGACCAAGTTCTATACAAGTGAAACATCTTATGGTGGTATCTCTTGTGTGATGTTTAACATAGTTCATGCCAATGTGTCCATACTCTTCACAATAATGACATTTGCACTAGGTGTTGTACTCCCAACCAAATATTTCTTTCACAATTTGCTCTGCTAGATTGAATGTCTTGGTTCTGCAGTCTAATGCCTTGTGACCTTGTTTCTTGCATTTGTGACACTTGCCTTCAAATTTTAGTTTCTCTTTACACTCATTAGCCTTATGACCATGCTGATTACAATTGTAAAATTTACCATTGAATTTTGCTTTACCATTACTCCAATATTTATTTGATGTATGACCTATCTTACCATAGTGATTGCAAGTAGGTCTTTGAGTCATTTGAGCATCTTGTTAGGAGGATTCACCTTCTTCTTTGTATCCAATTCCTACTTTATCCTTTTGTCTATAGAAATTTTGTTCATTCAGTTGATTCAATTGATCCATGTCTGCTTGGGATTTCATCATTCTTTCATTGATTTTCTTTTTAGTGTTTAGGTCATTCCTTAATCTTTCACTGATTTTCTTTTTAGGTCTCAGCTCACTTTTGATTCTCTCATTGATTTTTCTTTCTAAATTTAGATCATTGCTTAATCTTTCATTGATTTGTCTTTGTCATGATTTCTTCATTTGCATTGGAGATTTGATCTATAAGATCTTCATGATGAGTGGATTGGTTATGGATCTCATTATTTCTTCCATGCATTTCTTCTTTCATCTTGTTTCTTTGCTCCAAGATTTCACATAGCCTTATTAACTGAATTTCTTGTTCTCTTTTGAGCTTTTTTATTTCTTCTTGCAGGGAACCATTCTTCTCTAAGAGTTTTTTGATTGCATCATTTGCTTCATTTGAACTGCTTGAAGGGAAAACGTCTTCAATATTTTTTTTAATGTACTGGTGATCATTCATCTGATTTGCAAGTTCCTTCCTTCTTTTTAGAGATTGGGAAAGTTGCTCCTTGGCTTTCTTGAATTGTACAAAGGCTATTTCTAGATCTAGCTTTTCATTGTCGATTGCCTTATCAAGTCTGAATATCTCCATTGTCCTTGATCTTTTCTTGAGCTATTAAGCCTTATCTTGAGAACGAAAAATGCTCTGATGCCAATTGTTGGAAATATTCAAGATTATGCTAAGTTAGTGAGAGGGAAGGGGTGAATCAATAACTTTGAAACTTTTATTAAATTCTGATCTTACTGTAATAATCCAACAACCATTTAGTTCAATAGATCAGATCTAATTGCATGCATATGAGACTAAAAACATTCATGGCACATGAACACAATAATTTGGTGACCCAAAAACCTTCCAAATAGAAAGTAAAATTGGGGTGGGGATGATACTGACAAAACTTCAATATTGCAGCATAAAGTTGGCCTGTTAAGTCTTACAATGATTATTTTTGATGATCTACCCTATTAGGAGCAATTAGGATTGCTAGGTCCACCTTGTTAGAGGATTTGCAAACATACAATGAAGTATGCACTCAGTAAAGAGATTTGAAAAAGACTATTAAGTCTACCTTGTTAGAGGATTTGAATTGGTTCACCTATTAGAATGAAACAACTAATCTTTGACTTACAATTGATTTGCTAATAGAGATTCTTTGAGGTACTGATCACCTTTATGTGATAGATATGACTTTGTTGCTCCTTTGCTGATATGGCCTTACAATATACTTTGCTGCTGATTTGCATTCACATGCATACATACATTTATCTATTCATTCCTTTTCACACTCTAGATATGATACAATACATTATATATATATATATATATATATATATATATATATATAGTTAGGAATAAGGTGTCTCAACCTTGGATAATTCCTATTCATTATTATTTGTTTTATAAAATGTATTTCTTACAAATAATGTTGATGTGTCGACATCTTGAATTGTGTATAAGGAGATCATGGCTAAAGCGATTATGATGGATTCCTATGACATGTAAGAGCTATGTTAGGAAGATTCAATGATAGGTGAAGACATGTGGCAACTGATAAATTTGAGTACTGTACATTCTACCCCAGTAGTGGGGTTCAGGTTATTTTCTTAGAGAATGGTAAAACCCTAATACGGTTACCTTTGGTAGTAACCCTAAAGTGAAGTGCATGTTATAAGCATTTTTAGGGTTGCAAAGAGGTTGTATGTGAGAAAGTTTATTGTTGGTACTGTGAGTTCCTACTAGAGTCTTCTGTTGTCGTTGTTGAACTTGCATTGCAAGTGTATTGTAAACTTGTGTTGAAGATAATACATTGTGCAGGTTCTGGAGGGGTAGGGTTGTTTTACCAAAAGGTTTTTCGCCACCAAAATTTTTTTGTGTTATGTGTTTTTTTCTCTCTCTATTTTCTTTATGCTTGCTTGGCCAAAATATTGTTGTTTACATGATATTGAATCTGTAAGTGAAAAGATTTAAATAGGATTTGCACCATACTTCTCTTAAGAGATTAGTGTAGGAAGCTATTTTTGCACCTGAGTTTCCTTACATATATATATATATATATATCAATCCAATTTTACAAAACTACAAAGTCGGCCAATATACAAGTTAACACCAATACTACAAAGTTGGCTTGAATGAAGATACTTGGGGGTTCTGAAGACTAACTTGGTGGCATTTTGATACACGACATCCACTATCATTACTCAGCATCATCATGCATTCGGTAGAAGTAGAGGCTCAATCCATACTAATCATCTTAGAGTAGTCTTGAACTCAATCTACATTGGTGACTTGTTAGATACTGTGTAACTTGGTAGAAACTGAATTGCACATTTACCATATCTGAACTCGATAAACACTGATCATCACATAGCTCAATTAATACTATCTTCACTTCTCATGAAATGCTGACTCAGTAGAAACTTGGTAACTACTAGTATGTTTGGTAGGAACTATAAAGCTTGGTGGCTACTGAATTACATGGAAAACACTATAGACGTTCAATGAGCTCGGTAACCATACATAATCTAAATAAGTGTTGTCACTAATAACAAACTTGACTTAATGTCAACATTAAATGTATGTAATGTGCAACTATATGAGGATAGTTGATAAGATTTTGTTTTCTCCTATTTTGAGCTTCTTGCATATTGGTTGGGCATATTCCTAGCATGAGAGCATGTAGATCAGGGCATTGTATATCTATTGCACTTAAGGTGAAAAATATTGTTGGAATGCTAATTTGGTGAAGCATGTTTGTCAATTTTGTATGACATTTAGTCCGATATGACTATGTTCCCCTTAATATTGTTTGAAATGACATCAACTTATTAGTTATATGAGATTATCGTATAAGTTTCATATGCTCACATAGCTCATTGATAGTGATGGGCATGTCTTGGATATTTCTTTTCACAAACATTGCAGATGAATTCTATGCTCAGTGTCTCATTATCATGTTCATCATAAAATATCTTAGTTGTGGATGTTTACCAAACCTATGATCCCTATACTATAATAAATTCTTGAAAAATTCATGTAGACACACATGCCTCATTCATGGTTTTAACCAATCACATCTTCCATCAAGGAATAGTGTTGGAAATGCCATGTCTAGTAAACCTGACATTATATACTCATTGATAGGAGAAGCACCAATACCAAGCCAGTCAATCAATGTTGTTGGTTTTGCATCAGGATTATTAACCCATAATTGAATTAGTTCCATTTCTCTTTGGGCATTTGGTGGTTTTGAAGCCATAGATGTAGTTTCTCTATTGTATTACCTTCATCAATCTCCAATATAGGACCGACATATGTGACTTCATTGGTATTTGAGTCAAATTCCATTTGTAATGTAGTTAATCTACTAAATATATTTTCATCTCTATTCCTTGGTAGGTTATTGAGAGCATTTTCATCAATAATAACATCTGAATAAAAATTTTCATGCTCTATTTTACATTTCAGTGCTTTTTAGACATGATCTCTATTGACAGTAAAAATATAATCTATGCTATGTTGATTCCTTCTTCTTCTAATAATAATGGGAAAATTTTGTATTGTGTAGCAATATTTTTGAAACCTACTATAAATTTTGAGGAAAACTTATGGTGTTCCCTTTGTATTTATATTGGCCACATATTGCATGGGTTACTTGCAGTATTGGGCTTATACGTGCAATCAACATTTCCTCTACTCATGTCAATTTTGAAAAATCCTCTTCTTGTGGCCTAGGATCCATATTATTTGAAGATGAAAATCTATGAATTCCTCTTTCTTGTCTACATCAGTTGCATATAGGGACTTTGAGATACTTTGATTCCAATATATGATTCTTGATGTACATAACACATCTTTGGGGTTCTAAAACTATCCAGTTGAGATCTAAACTATATTTGAAATCTTTTCATATTGAATTTGAACTAAACCATTAGAATTGTGTACATTGTGGATACTACACTGAACACCTAAATTCATCTGTAATGAATTTCTATGTTGAGGTGTTTCTAGAACACAATCTATTGAGATTGAATTTTCATATTCATCATTGAATTGAACATTTTTGTTCAAGTGAGGATAGGTAGTCTCATTTGGTAGGGCATGATCCTCTTGTCTTTCTTGACCTTGAGAAGTAGAGGTTTGTGTAGGTGTCATTTGATGAACATTTCTTTGCAAACTTGTATCCTCACTATTCTTAACTTCCAAATGTTTTACACTTTAATTTGCCTTTTTTTGAGCATATCTCTCTCTATAAGCTTGATTGTGCTTTATTTTTTGCTTTCTATTTGAGAGCTTATTTTATGTTCTCTTCTTTATCTATGATAGTTTCTACGATACTCTCTTTGGTATTCTCTTATATATAGTCTTCATTGCTCTTTTGATTCAAAATTTCATTTTGGATGATCCATAGCTGATATTCAAAAAATATAATAACAAAAAAGAGAGTATATTTTAATATGGTTGATAAAAAATGATTAAATATATAATTCTATATAAATCATGACTAAGTAGATAACTGGGAGATAATTTCTACAGTAAGTCAAATTGTGATATTGCTATTAGGATTCAATTGTGTGATTTTGAGTCAAACTCATTGACCCATGTTTCATGAATAGTGATTCAACATGAATCCATCTCTCATGAGAATAAATGGAACACTTAGCACTCATTGGATCTAGGTGATGCTCATAGGGGTGAAGCATCGGGACTTCTCGAGAGGTCACCCATCCTAGTACTACTCTAGCCTGAACGTGCTTAACTATAGAGTTTCCTCCATGGTTAAACCCAAAGCTTGCAACCCCATTTGAAAAACCTTTACCAAGTGTTGTGCCTTATGAAAAATTTATTATAAATCCCCTTAATCTCATCAATTGATAAGTAGGAGATAATTTCCACAACAAGTCAAATTGTGATATTGCTATTAGGATTCAATTGTGTGATTTTGAGTCAAACTCATTGACCCATGTTTCATGAGTAGTGATTCAACATGAATCCATCTCTCATGAGAATAAATGAAACACTTAGTGGTCATTGGATCTAGGTGATCACTTGGTGAAGGTTTTGCAAATGGGGTTGCAAGCTTTAGGTTTAACCATGGAGGAAACTCCATAGTTAAGCTCTCTTAGGCTAGAGTAGTACTAGGATGGGTGACCTCCTGGGAAGTCCCAGTGCTTCACCCCTTTGAGCATCACCTAGATCCAATGAGTGCTAAGTGTTCCATTTATTCTCATGAGAGATGGATTCATGTTGAATCACTACTCATGAAACATGGGTCAATGAGTTTGACTCAAAATCATACAGTTGAATCCTAATAGCAATATCACAACATGACTAAGTAATTCATCTATCTATTTTAATATTGTGTTTGTATTTGTAGAATAGATGCTTACTTATCAAGGACACATTTACTTTTTAATTTATTAAATAATACTCATACATAAATAGTGATAAGAATATACAAGTACATTTACATAGATCTGGTGGACAAACATTTTCAAAAATTTATTTAGATTGATCACTTCATGTGAGATATTTAGATTGACAAATCTTCTACGACTCTAATTCACAATTTCATTTTGAACAATCCATAGCTGATATTGAAAAAATATAATAACAAAAAATAAAGTATATTTTAATATGATTTATTAAAAACTGATTAAATATATAATTCTATATAAATCATGACTAAGTAATTCATCTATCTATTTTAATATTGTGTTTGTATTTGTAGAATAGATGCTTACTTATCAAAAACACATTTACTTTTTAATTGATTAAATAATACTCACACATAAATAGTGATAAGAATATAAAAGTACATTTACATGGATTTGGTGGGACAAACATTTTCAAACATTTATTTATTTGTAGTTTTTGCAAGTACATGAATTCAAAGAAGCCATGGTTACAATATCTACTTGTTCAAGTGATCTAAGCAATCATCACATAATATTTGAGCGTTGAACAATTTATTTAGTTGTGTTTTTTATAACTACACGAATGTTGGAATTCTTTAAAATAACTGAGAGGAGGGGTGAATTAGTTATCGAAGGTCCACATGTATAAATAATACTTTTCTCAGCTTAGTGAACCCATAAAGCATTTATCATCATGCATGTATCCATAAGATTATGTAATCAATTAAAAACTTGTAGGTTACTATCAAATCAATTTGCATAAATGTAAACATGGAACATAATAGATTCAGCAACACATTTGACACAATAATTTATGTGGAAACCCAATTTGGGAAAACTAGTAGCAACATGCTACTCTTTTTCACTCTTTTGAATTGATGCCTTGTGAAAGGCCAACACTATTAAAGGTTACAATATACATTCTTAAATGTGACCTTGTTAAAGGATTTCAATCACCTTGTTAGGAGCGAGCCTTGTTAGAGGACTTTAGACCATTCACCTAGAATGTCACCTAGTTAAAGGATTTACAAATGACAATTAGGTCAACCTTAATCCAAATGATTTACCCTAGACTGATACAATTATTAGAGAGTAATAGCAAGGCTTGATCTAATAACAACTTACAACTCCATTTGTAGATTACCAATCTTTATTTTAGTCCCCCATTCTACTTGGCTTTCACACTCTTCAACTTTGATAGCTTGTTCACCCTTCAAACATTAATACCCTTAAGCCTTCTTGCTTAACATGCCAATACAAACTCTTTACTTAGGTCACTTGATGAAGCAATACCCTTGATTCCTTGTCTTCCTTAGGTTCTCGCACATGACAACCCTTGCTTTTGACCAACCATCCCTATAAATAGTGAATTAAGATCTTTTTCCATTCACTCTCCATCATCCAATTTAGGGTTAGGAAAAATTAGGTAGGATTCAATGAATCCACCCCTCATTCCATATCACTTCTAGAAACTTCTCCTTCAATCATTTTTTAATTCATCTCAAAATGGTTTACCATGAATTTTGTGCCACCAGCTCATCAATCTTATCTTCCACCTGGTTTACACAATCCAAGAAAACAAACTTGTCAGCTCAAATCCATTGAATTCATGATCTTTCTAATAATGCTGGCACTTGACATTAACTTTCTTCTAATGCTCAACACATACTGCGTTGCTCAACATCCACTAAAAAATCACTCGGCATGAACTAAAGTTTATATGTGCTCAACATCAACTAAATTTTACTCGAAATCCAATGTTTTGCTTGACATACACTAAAATGAACTTTTACTCCACTCCAACTAATTTTTTGCTTAGCTTGCACTAACTTTTCCTGACACCCACTATCCATTAGGTCAAGATTAGAAGACAAACTTAGTTTAACTTGTTCTTCTGAACTTACTTAGTGTAACCAACCTTTGCAACCTTAAGTAGATTGTCAATGCACTATGATATCATTGTCTTAGCTAATTCTTGTACTCCTTTTCATATCATAACTTAACCTTTCCTCTAAGTGCTATTGTTACATCTTTTGATCAAATCCTCTTCATCAATCAAATAGGTAATTGTACTCAAATGATATGAGAAAGTGTCTTACTAGAAAAATAGTAGATTTGGCATTAGTGACAAAAAAAATGATTGAAACATATTTATCATACTTGTATCAGTTTTTTTTCAACAATCTCCCTCTTTGGCATTGATGGAAAACCCAATTGATCAACCAAACTGACTAAGTTAAAAACTATAAGACCAACAAAATACCAAAAACAAAATAATTCCTTGTATTGAAATCTCTTCCTCTATCAGCAACTTTCATCTTTTGAATAGGTTACAAATTTTTATTCTATTCTGATCAACTAATAATCAACAATCAATTCATCCTTATAACTCCCTCTAAATTACTTCTTATATCTCCCTTCTATAGTATCTCCCTCTTACTAGGTAGATGTTATCAAAAAATATACTTTCTTTCTTAATAGTCAACATTTCTTCCGCATACTATGTGTTAGGATTTCTCCCTCTTTATTCAATCTCCAATCCCTTGTATATTTTTTGATTAGTAACTATCTCCCTTTTTCTTGTATTTCCCTTGATTAGTAACTATCTCCCTCTTTGACAACAATGCCAAAGACTTGTCATCTTAATATGTAGATATGAACTTCTTCAGTTTCTCCTATGTTACCTTGCTTGTGACTAATTTGTAGATTTAGTTCTTTGATTACTTTAGGCAACTCCTAAAATGAGATCCACTGCATCAATTTGTATCTTATGGCCATTAACTTTGTTTGATGTATGAACTCCTTTTGTTACTTAGATAGCCTTTGATATTTACCTCTTAGATACTCATGAGCATCCTTAGGTAATGCTTTTGTGAAGATATCATCAATTTTCTTTTTTGTGTTAACATATTCCATCTTTATCTCTTTATCTTGAACTAATTCTCTCAAGTAATGATACTTTGTTGCAATGGGCTTAGTCTTTGTGTGCATCACAAGATTCTTTGATATATTTATAGTACTTGTATTATCACAATAAAGTATCATTGGTTATGTAATCTCTTCCTTCATACCTTTGAGTAGCTATTTGATCCATACAATGTTTGTACAATTTACACTAGTAGCAACATATTCAACTTTAGTAGTAGATTGTGAAGTGCAATTTTCTTTCTTGCTATTCCATGTAACCATCCTCCTACCTAAGAAAAATGCTCCTCTATCGGTGCTCTTTCTATCATCAATGTTTCCAACCCAATCAACATTAGTATAGGTTCTTAATTCAAATTTCTCATTTTTCTTATAGTATAGACCATATTTTTCAATTCCTTTCAGATATCTCATTATTCTCTTTACAACCATCAAATGATTCTCCCTGGGATTAGTAGAGAATCTTGCAACTATTCCTATAGGTAATGCAATATTAGGTCTACTATGTACTACATATTATAATTTTCCAATCATAGACTTGTATAATGTTTTATTCACCTTAGTTGAATCATCATTCTTTGACATTTATTTCCTATCACCATAGGTGTAGTTACTATTTTGAAATCCTCTAATCTAAAAGTATTCAGTATCTCCTTAACATACTTTGACTGAGTGATGTATAGTAGTAGGATCTTTATCTCTATCTCTATCTTTAGCATCTTTATCTCTAATGATTTGTGTAGTAGGATGATGTCTCTTGACATATTTAGACAATCTTGGTTTAGCTCTAGTTTCTTCATTTAGTCTTTCAACTTTAGAGTCACTATGTACATCTTTGTCAAGTATTTCAACATTTCTCTCATGTACACTAATCTCAGCATTATAATGTGCCTCAATTTCATTTTGTAACTCAACATCTGAATGTGGCTCAGTTCTTGAATACAACTCAACATTCATAGCATGTGATTCGACAATCATTGAAACTTCTTGTTGGTTTGTAGCTTGATCCAAAATTTATTCTTTACTAGGTATACCTTCATAAAAGTATACAAATGACTTGTATTCTTCTAGTTCTTTTGTAGGTTCATCCTCATATACTTGTGTATATTCATCAAATTTCACATTTTTACTTTCCATAACTTTGTTAATGTTAGTATTTAAACAATTATAAGCTTTACTTCTTGTGGAATAGCCTAGGAATATACCTTCTTCATTTTTACATATAGCTTACCATTCCCACAATCTTTAAGAATAAAGATTTTGCTTCCAAATACCTTAAAATATTTTACATTGGGTGAGTGTCCATACCATAGTTCAAAAGGTGTTGAATAAGTACCTTTCTTGACTTGTACATGGTTCAAGGTATAAATAGTTGTACTTATAGCTTCTCTCCAATATTTCAAAGCAACATTTTTCTCCATCATGAGTGTCCTAGTACAATCCATTATAGACCTATTCCTCCTTTTAGCAATTCTATTTTGTGGAGGGGTTCTAGGAGAAGATGTTTGTCATTTGATACCTCTATCATTATAAAACATCTCAAACTCATTGGATATAAGTTCTCCTCTATCAAATCTCAAATAGTTCAGAGATTTATGTATTTCTTTCTCATCTCTTTCTATGTACCACTTAAAATTTGGAAAGCATCAGATTTTTATTTTAGAAACATAACTGTCATCATTCTAGAATAATCATCAACAAGCAACATAATGTACTTATCTCCTTTGTAGCTTTGTACTTCAATTGGTTCACACAATTTAGTGTGAATGATCTCTAGTATTCCTTTAGAGGTATGGGTTTTACTCTTAAAACTTGATTTTCTCATTTTACCTAACTGACATTGTTTGCACATTATATTATCAGGCTTCCTCAACTTAGGAAATCCTCTAACTTTTCTCATGTTACTAATGCTAACCAAGTTATCAAAATTAACATGACATAACCTTTTGTGCCATAGCCACACATCATAAAATTTTACTATTAAACAAGTAGCTATTGGATACAATTGTTTAATTATGTGTTGTCTTTGATGTTACAAAAATATCATATTAGTTGCCAATTAGTGTCTACCAAGCTCACTCAGGTGTCGAAGAAATTTTGGAAGGAAACAATGTTAATTGAGTTCTCATGGGTAGTGAAGGAAAGTTGGACAAAGTTAGTGTTCATCGAGTTCACTTGGTTACCAAAGGATTTTACAAGTTTGCAATGTTAACCGAGCTTTTGTTGGTTAACACAGGAAATTGTCTCAAAACTAGTATTTACTGAGTAGGGTCAGCAAATGAAGGATTTTTTTTTTTTTGGCATAAGAAGCTTATTTATTTTATGCATTCTTTCTAGCCGACTATGGTGATGATTATTAGTTATTTTAA
This sequence comes from Cupressus sempervirens, assembly GCA_028749045.1. Taxonomy (NCBI): domain Eukaryota; kingdom Viridiplantae; phylum Streptophyta; class Pinopsida; order Cupressales; family Cupressaceae; genus Cupressus; species Cupressus sempervirens. The sequence continues at coordinate 472,701,232 of CM053783.1, read as the reverse complement.
TTTGTAATTGAGCCAACTTGACAATCTGGATGATATAAATGAAAGGTCAAGTTGAGATTTTTAGTGTGTGCAAGTGTGTTGGTTGAATTAAAAAAGAAAGAGTAAGAGTAAATTGGAAGGATAAGTAGGTATCCTCATGGAGTAGAAAAGTATTATTCAATTAGGAAGGATAAAGTATGAAGCATAATAGAGATATGTAATCAATAATTTAGCTGCATCACAATTAGGTCATGTCATTGTTACTCTCTAACCATTGTAACAATGATCTAAATCTCTTAACAGAGCTAGTTTAAAAGCCAGTTGTAAATCCTCTAACAAGGTGACAATTACATTGAATTATTTTAAGACCTCTTGTAAGGCCACTTCTTACAGGGTGATCAAATCCTCTAACAAGGTCACACCTAACAATGTGTTTTGTAACTTTTAATTGGGTTGGCTCCTAACAGGGCTCACTTCAGAAGAGTGAAAATAATAACTAGTTGCATTGGTGGTTTTTTTCATATTGGGTTTCCATGTTAAATCTTGGTGTCTTATGTGTTCATATTATTTTTCTTATGTTTGCAAATTAATCATTGTTAATATTTTAAGATCAGTTAAAAGTAAATCACACTTTGCATTTACCAAGTTACAACATTTTGTGTGTGTTTACTAAATAATAGTAGTAATTAGTTTTATTGTTAATATCCAAGGGATCTGGGATATATTTTGGTGGTAATTGATTCACCCCCACTCTTAGTTACTTCTATATTTCCAACAATTGGTATCAGATCTTTTGGTGCTTTCAAGAAAGGTTTCAAGGACCTAAGCTAAAGATCAAGATGTCTTACAAGAGAGAAATTCTAAAGCGGACTCATGAGACTTTATTTGGCTTCGATTAGTGATTTAGGTTTGAAATATCTTGATGAAAAATATGAACTCCTACTGTTACATTATCTGTTGGAGATATTGCTAAGAAAAATAATCATAACACCATAATGATTGATATTGCATCTACTCTTAGCTATGATGAATTTGATGATATCAAGGACTACAAAACTGTGTTTGGTATGTGGAACAAGCTAAAGGACATCTATGGTGGTGATGAAAATGTGAGGAGAGCCAAAGAAGAAAGCCTTAGAGGATAGTTTGATCAAATGAGAATGAGAGAAGATGAAAATGTTGCCAAATATCTGGAAAGAATCAAAGCCAGTGTCAGTGCAATAGGAGCATCTGGAGGAGAAATCAAGGATGAAACTATTGTAAGTAAAGTTCTCAAAACATTACTTCCTATCTATGCAATTAGAGTATCTACTATTCAAGAAAAGAGGTCTGAGACAAATCACAAGATAACGTTGGATACCTTAGTAGGAAGATTGATAGCTTTTGAGCTAGACAACTATGACAATTATGTTCTAGCTTCCAAAAATATTGAATCTACATTTGAGGCCAATCTTTCACTTAAGGAGAAAGGTAAGAAAATAAAAGACATTTAGTTAGAAAGTGAAGAAGAATTATAAGAAAGTTCTAATAGTGATCTTGGAGTTTTTGAAGCTTTACTTGCAAGAAAATATTCTAGAGGTAGAGGAAAATACAAAGGTAAAGTTCCCCTAATCTATTTTTCATGTGAAGAAATTGGTCACATTGTTGCCAGGTTCCCAAACAAAGAAAGCAAGGATGAGAAGAAAGCCACAAGTGCAATGGTAAGAAGCATTTCAAAAATCACAAATAATTCAGGGACAAAGGTAAGAAGACTTTTTTTATGGCTAAAGATTTTGATAACAGTGAAGATGAAATAGTATACATTTCTGTGAATGATGAATCTAATGAAGAAGAAGATAAGATGACACTTATCTCTCATGTTAGTAAAAATGACGCATGGATCATAAAAGTGGATGTTCACATCATATGACTGGAGACAAAACAAAGTTTGAACATTTTGAAGACTATGATGGTGGTAGTGTGAGGTTTGAAAACAATGAACCTTGTTGCATAAAAGGGAAAGGCCAAATCTCATTAACCAAAGAACTTGAATGTGACAATGCCTATTGGGTTGAAGGAGTAAAACATAATCTACTAAGTGTGGTACAACTAATTAAAATTGGATTCAAGGTGAAATTCATGCATGGCAAGGCAAGACTGTTGGATGACAAAGGTAATCTAATTGGATTAGGAAAAAAAACAAGAGGTAACCTATTTTATCTTGATCTTGGTGATTAATCTCTTTAAACAAAGAACTTATATGTGACAATTCCTGTTGGGTTGAAGGACTAAAACATAATCTACTGAGTGTGGCAAAATTAATTGATATTGGATTCAAGGTGGAATTCATGCATGGCAAGTCGAGACTATTGGATGACAAAAAACAAACAAGAGGTAACCTATTTTATCTTGATCTTGGTGATTGTTCATGTTTTATTGCTCAAATAGAAGATTGTTGGTTATAGCATAGAAGATTATGTTATGTGAACTTCGATAATATGGTCAAGATCAGAAAATTCAAAAAAGTGAGAGGTATTCTTAGTTTGGAGAAACCAGATGTTGGTTTATGCAAAAATTGTCAGATTGGAAAAATGGGAAAGACTAGTTCTAAAAGCAAAAACTATCAGTCTAAAGATGTCTTGAAAATTGTGCATATTGACCTATGTGGACCCATTGGAATAGAAAGCTATAGTGGAGAAAAATTATTTATTCTTTTCATTGATGACTATTCAAGAATGATGACTATTATGTATCTTAGAGAAAAGTTAGAAGCATTTGAGAAATTGAAATGGTATCTTGCTAGAATAGAGAAAGAAATAGGGAAAGATTGAAATTCTTAAGATCGGACAAAGGTGATAAATTCATCTCCAATGAATTCAATAAATTTTTCATTGAAAGAGGAATTAAAAGATAGGTATCAACCCCTGGTACTCCTACGAAGAATGTAATAGCTAAAAGAAGAAATAGATCTATCATGGATTGTGCAAGGACTCTAATGATTGAAAATAAGGAAGCCATCAACACTGCAGTTCATATTTTGAATCGAGTACAGTTGAAGGACTCATATAAAACTTCCAATAAATTATGGTATGACTATAAACCTAATGTAAGCTACTTGAAAGTATTTGGAAGTAAATGTTATATCTTGAAAGAATCTAGAAAAGGCAAGTTTGATGTGAAAGGTGATGAAGGTATATTCTTAGGATATTCTTGCAGACGTAAGGTATATAGATGTTTGAATTTGTCTACTCATAAAATCATAGAAAGTATACATGTGAGAATGGATGAGTTTGTAGAAAGAACTGAAGAAGAAAGCATAAAGGAACCATAATATTGCATGAGATTTTTTTACTTTGAACTTGATATATTGCTAGACACATCTATCATTAAAGAGACTTCAACTCCCAAGTCTTCCTTAGTTATCAAGTTGCAAGAAGTTCAAACTGAGTCACAAGGACCTGAGTTACATTCTGAGGCTACTAAGCCAAAAACTACTGAGTCTGAGCATCCAGAGCTAGAAGTTGAAATTCAAAATGAAGATAGTACAATTCATTCAAAAGGCAAAGAACTTGTATTGGCTAAGTATGTTAGAAGGCATCATGCATCTGATCAGATTATTGGAGATAAAATAGAAGGTACTATGACAAGAAGTAAGCTAAAAGGTACATGTTTACTTGCTGATTTTGAACCTAGAAATGTTAAAGATGCATTAGAAAATGAAATTTGGATTGAGGCTATGAATGAATAAATAGAGAAAATAGAGAAAAACAAAACTTGGACCCTTGTTCCTAGGCCTAAAGAAAAAATGTGATTAGAACGAAATGGGTATTCATAAATAAGCTGAATGAAGATGGACAAGTATTAAGAAACAAAACAAGATTGGTGTGTAAAGGATATTGTCAAGAAGAAGGAATTGATTATGGTGAGACTTTTGATCCTATTGTAAAATTAGGTGTTAGGACTCTACTTGCATATGCTACTCATAGAGGATTCAAGGTATATCAAATAGATGTTAAATCTGCATTTCTCATTGGTATTCTTGATGAAGAAGTCTACATTGAACAATCAAAAGGTTTTGTTGATCTAGACAAAAGGGACATGGTCTACAAATTACACAAAGCATTATATGGTCTGAAACAAGCTCCTAGAGCATGGTATGAGAGGTTGCACAACTACCTTATATAGATTGGTTTTTAGAGAACTAATGATAACAGTAGTTTGTACATCAAGGAAGGACCATATAACAAGATTGTATTGGTAGAGATATTTGTGGATGACACTCTATTTATAGGGAATGATGATCTATGCAAAGAATTTTTAGAACAAATGAATAGAGAGTTTGAAATGTCCATGTTTGGTGAGATAAAATTCTTTGTTGGACTTCAAGTACAACAAAGAAAGAATGGCATCTACATTACTCAATCTAAGTATAATGGTATCTACATTACTCAATCAAAGAGATACTTAAGAAATTTAGAATGGAAGACTCTAAACTAGCTGGAACCCCCATGTGTACCATACTAAACCTTACTAAAGCTGATGATTCAAAAGAGGTAGATCAGACCTTATACAGATCAATGATTAGAAAATTATAGTATGTAGTTCATACGAGGCCTAATATTGCTTTAGTAGTTGGGATAGTGGCAAGATTCTCAGCTAAACTTAGAGAAAATCATATGATGGCAATCAAAAGAATTTTGAGATATTTGAAAGGTACTAAAGACTATGGCTTATGGTATAAACTTGGAGGAAACTTAGACCTAAAGGTATTCACTAATGCTGATTGGGTAGGAAATCTTGATGATAGAAAGAGTATAATTGGTTGAGTATTCTTTCTTGGTAAAAGGTTGGTATCTTGGCAAAGAAAAAAGAAAAATTGCACATCCCAATCTATAGCAGAAGTAGAACATGTTGCAGCAGCAGTGAACTGTTCTAATAATGTTTGGTTTAAATAGTTGTTGGAAAGCATGGAGGTTGAGATCAAAGAACCAATTATCATGTATTGTGATAACACCAACATAATTAACATATCAAATAATCTAGTGATGCATTCCAAAACTAAGCACATTGCTATAAAATATCATTTTGTCAAAGAATAGGTTCATGATAAAGAAATCATATTAGAATATGTTTATACAACAGAACAAATTGTAGATATATTCACCAAGCCATTACCAAGGATGCATTTCTGTATCTAAGAGGTAAGCTAGGGGTCATTCCCCTATTTGAAGGTCACTAAATAAAGTTTTAGTGATGCATCAATAGGAACCAAGTTGAAGATCAATTAGTTGATGTAGCATAGTCAAAGGAATATTGCATATGAATCGATACTCAAGGTACATTGATATTAATTTGATATGTGTTGTCTTTGGCATGTGTTTTCAAAGAGGGAGAAGATTACTATCATATATTTCTGAAATGTGTTTATACCTTTCTAGGGGAGAAGTATACTATCATAGAAGTTATGTAATTCCTTCATAGAGGAAGATTACTACATGAAAGAGAAGAAGTTTTTGGTAAAAATTTAAGAGCGAGAAACTATCTATCAGAGAAAGTCTTGTCCTCAAATTTCATTGTACTATGACATGTTGTGTTGCCATCAATGCCAAAGAGGGACATTGTTGGATACAATTGTCTAACTGTGTGTTATCTATGATGTTACACAAATTTCATATCAATTTCCAATTAGTGTCTATCGAGCTCACTTGGGCATTAAAGGAATTCTGGAAGGAAACAGTGTTAACCAAGTTCTCATGGTTAGCAAAGGAAAGTTAGATAGAGTTAGTGTTCATTGAGTTCACTCAGTTGCCAAATGATTTTTCAAGTTTGTAATGTTAACCAAGCTTTTTTTGGTTAACATAGGAAATTGACTCAGAACCAGTATTTATCGAGCAGGGTCAGCCAATGAAGGATTTTGTTGTTTTAGCATAAGAAGCTTATTTATTTTAAGTATTGTTTCTAGCCAACTGTGGTGATGATTATTTGTTATTGAAATTTGTAATTGAGTCGACTTGACAATCTGGATGATATAAATGAAAGGTCAAGTTGAGATTTTTAGTGTGTGGAAGTGTGTTGGTTGAATTAAGAAAGAATGAGTAAGAGTGAATTGGAAGGATAAGCAGGTATCCTTGTGGAGTAGAAAAGTATTATTCGATCAAGAAGGATCAAAGATGAAGAAAAATAGAGATTTGTAATCAAAAGTTTAATTGCATCACAATCAAGTTATGTCATTGTTTCTCTCTAACCATTGTAGCAGTGATCTAAATCTCTTAACAGAGTTGGTTTAAAAGCCAGTTGTAAATCCTCTAACAAGGTGACAGTTCCATTGAATTTTTTTAAGACCTCTTGTAAGACCACTCCTTACAGGGTGATCAAATCTTTTAACAAGGTCACACCTATCAGTGTGTTTTGTAATCTTTAACCATGTTGGCTCCTAATAGGACTCACTTCAGAAGAGTTAAAATAGTAACTAGTTACATTGGAGGTTTTTACCATATTGGGTTTCCATGTTAAATCCTTGTGTCTTATGTGTTCATGTATTTCTCTTATGTTTGCAAATTAATCATTGTAATTATTTTAATATTAGTTAAAAGTAAATCACACTCTGCATTTTTCGAGTTACAACATTTTCTATGTGTTTACCGAATAACAATAGTAATCAATTTTATTGTTAACATCCAAGGGATTTGGGATATATTTTAGTGGTAACTGATTCACCCCCCCTCTTAATTACTCCTTTTATATTTCCAAATGTAGCATCCTTTATATCAAGGTAGAATAGATTATTCCTAGTCTGATTACCCTTTCCAATCAGTTTTCCATCAGTATCATATATCTTAGTAATCTTTTTTTCAAACTCAACCTTACATCTTGAATTATTCAATTATTACACACTCAATAGATTATGGTTAAGTCCTTCAACATAGTATTCATTGTCACATAAAATCTTTTTTGTGAGTTTGATAGAACCTTTTCTTTTTATCAAGCATGGTGCATCATTACCAAATCTTATACCATTTCCATCATAAAAATTCAAGGTAATAAACTTACTTTTATCTCCATTCATGTGATATGAACACCCACTATTAGTGATCCATTTGTCATTCTTGTTCACACAAGACACAAGTGTAGTTGCCTCATCTTCATCAGATTCATCCTTTATTGCAACATACACCACTTCATCATCATGTTCATCAGATTCATCTCTTGTTCCCTCTTGAAAAATGTAGCAAGACTTCTTGCCTTTATCTTTGTAATCCTTGTTGTCTTCATTTCTCCTACTTTTTTACTTGTCATCACTTATGTAGTTCTTCTTCTTTGTACATCTAGAAACAATATGACCAACCTCATTGCAATTGAAATAAATGATAGGTAGTTTACCTTTGAACTTGCCTTTACCTCTATGAAATCTTCTTGCCAGTAGTGCTTCAAGTTTTTCTACATCCTCCTCTGTATCAATGTGACTGGACACATATTTTTCCTTTTTCTCATTAGGTTCCTTCAATGAAAACTTAGCTTTGAAAGCAAATTCAACATTTTCAGGTCCATAATTATCAAATTTATATAGCTCAAAAATAGTGAAACTACCTACTAGACCTTCAAGAGATAGAGTATTCCCTGGTATACATCTCAGTTCTTGTATTGCAAAAACTCTAACAACATATATAGGAAAAAATGTTCTTAAAACTTTTCTTAGTATAGTATCATCATCTATTTTATTGGTAGCTCCTCTTGTTGCATTAACAACATCTTTTATCCTTGAGCAATATTTTGACCTTCTTGCATTCTCATATCATCAAACATACGTCTAAGACTTTCAACTGTGGCTTTTAGAACATTAGTGTCTCCTCCATAGATAGTGATTAAGGCATCCCACATTTTCTTTGTACTGACAAGACTTTTGATGTCATCAAATTTAACATAGCTTAGGGTAGAGGCAATCTCCAATATTTCTTGGTTGTGTTCTTTCTTCTTTTTCATATCCTTGGTAGTTAGGACTTCAATAGGATCAAAATGCTCAATAGTAATGGTAGATTGTGCATGATCTCCAAGTCCTCCAAGATATAGCCTCATCAAAATTTTCCATGCAAGAAAGTTATCTCTATTAAGCTTAGGTACATCTCTTTTTGACATCTTGATCTTTGTGCTTCTAGTACATTCAAACTAGTCCTCTTAAGTAGCTAGCTCTAATACCAATTGTTGGAATTCTTTAGAATAATTGAGATGTGGGAAGGGGGGCGAATTAGTTATCCAATGTCTAGATATATAAGTAAAAATTTTCTTAGTTTAGTGAATCCATAAAGCATTTATCATCATGCATCCATCCATAAGATTATGCAATCACTTAAAAACTTGTAGGTTACTATCAAATCAATTTGCAGAATTATAAACATGAAACATAACAGATTCAACAATGCATTTGACATAATGGTTTATGTGGAAACCCAATTTGGGAAAAACCACCAATAACGTGCTATTCTTTTTCACTCTTCTAAAATGATGCCCTATGAAAGACCAACCCTATTAAAGGTTACAATACACAATGTTAAATGTGACCCTGTTAAAGTATTTCAATCACCCTATTAGAAGTGAGCCTTTTTAGAGGACTTTAGACTATTCACTTGGAATGTCACCTAGTTAAAGGATTTACAAATGACTATTAGGTCAACTTTAATCCAAAGGATTTACCCTACATTGATACAATTATTAGAGAGTAATAGTAAGACTTGATCTAATAACAACTTACAACTCCACTTGTAGATTAAAGATCTCTATTTTAGTCCTCCATTCTTCTTGGCTTTCACACTCATCAACTCTGATAGCTTGTTCACCCTTTAATCATTCATACCCTTAAGCCTTCTTACTTAACATGCCAATGCATACTCTTCACTTAGGTCACTTGATGAATTAATACCATTGACTCCTTGTCTTCCTTAGGTTCTCACACATGACAACCATTACTTTTGACCAACCATCCCTATAAATAAAGAATTAAGATCTTTTGCCATTCATTCTCCATTATCCAATTTAGGGTTAAAAAAATTTAGGTAGGATTCACTAAATCTACTCCTCATTCCATATTACTTCTAGAAACTTCTCCTTCAATCCTTTTTGAATTTGTCTCAAAATGGTTTACCATGAATTCTATACCACCAACTCATCAATCTTATCTTCCACTTGGTTCACAGAATCCAAGAAACAAACTTGTCGGCTCAAATCCATTGAATTCATAATCTTTCTAATAATGTTGGTACTTAACATTAACTTTCTTTTGATGTTCAACACATACTACATTGCTTGGCATCCACTAAAAAATCACTCAACACAAAGTAAAGTTTACTGGTGCTCGACGTCAACTAAACTTTACTCGACATCAAGTTTTTTGCTTGGCATACACTAAAATGAACTTTTACTCGGCTTTGACTGATTTTCTACTTGGCTTGCACTAAATTTTCTCGACACCTACTATCCATTTGGTCAAGCTTGGAAGAAAAACTTACTTTAACTTGTTCTTCTAAACTTACTCAGTGTAACCAACCTTTGCAACCTTAAGTAGATTATCAATGCACTATGATATCACTATCTTAGCTGATTCTTATACTCCTTTTCATATCATTACTCAACCTTTCCTCTAGGTACTATTGTTACATCTTTTGATCAAATCCTCTTCATCAATAAAATAGGTAATAACACTTAAATCATATAAGCAATTGTCTTACTAGAAAAATAGCAGATTTGACATCAATGACAAAACAATGATTGAAACATATTTATCATACTTATATCAATTATTTTCAACAATGAAGTCAAAGGGTTCCCTATTACAATATCTACTTTTTCAAGTGACATTAGAAATCATCACGTAATATTTGAGAGTTCCCTAAATCATAATGCTTATCATAAAACATCTCTTTCACAAATACTTCAACATTTCTTATTTTACAAGCTGCTTTTTGGATGAAGGATGCCATTTCTTTGGATATGTTGACATCAGTATCATCAAAATCATGTATATGTAGTGCTAGGTTCTCAATATTATTTACCATCTCTCTGAAATGGCCACAAATGTTTTTAATTACATTTTCAATGGGTTTTTCTATGTACCCATTTGAACTTATGGAAATATTAGGACTTGATGGAGGTGGCTCATTTATTGTGTCTACTGTATCTGATATTTGTATGACACTATTTTTTTCATTGTAACACAAGTCCATTGTATATCTAACCTATGAATATAATTGAAATTTATATCATGTACACTGTCAACTTCATAATTCAAATCTACTATATAATCACATAGAAATACAATACAATGTAAGAAATTTATTTATTAAAATAATAACTAAAAATATTATTGAAGAAAGAGAATTGATATAAAGTATGTGGATAATGACCTTTAAAGCAATGAAATGAGTTGTATGACCAATATATTAGATACCTACAATTTGAAAGAAAACAATATAGTATTAGCCCTAAAGATATTTTGATTTTGTGCATGTGCTTTATTTGAATAAAATATTTTTATTAAATTAACAAATTCAAAAATATTCAAAAAATTAATGGTTTAATTATAAAATAGTATAATTCATGAAATCCTAAACCATTTAAGATAAATAGATACAAAATAAAGATAAGTATTAGCAAACTAAATATAATATATTAAAAGTTTATTCTACAGTAAAAATAAAATTAATCTTAAATTTATTTTGTATGTATATCTTATATCAATAAATGTTAATTTTAATTAATAAATTTTTAAAAACTTTGAAAATATATTGTCTAATGATTAAAAAATTATATCATTTTCACACTAATTAAAAACAAAAAAACAAAAAAATCTAAAAACGTAAATCTAATATGGCAAAAAAAAATCTGCATCTAAAGATAGCACTAAAGCTATTTATTTTTAGAAAAAATTGAGGAAATTTTTTTTGAATGATTAAATTTTAAAATAGTATAATTTATGAAATCCTAAACCATTTAAGATAATAGATACAAAATAAAGCCAAGTATAAGCAAACTAAATATAATATATTAAAAGTTTTTTCTAAAGTAAAAAATAAAATTAATCTTAAATTTATTTTGTATCTATATCTTATATGATTAAAAATTAATTTTCAATGAATAAATCTTAAAAAGCTTTGAAAAGATAATGCGTAATGATTAAAAATTTACATAATTTTTCACACTAATTAAAAGCAGAAAAATAGAAAAACCATAAAAATGTAAATCCAACATGACAAAAAAAATTAGCATCTAAAGATAGCATTGAACCTATCTTTTAAAGAAAAAAATGGAGGAAAAAAATCTAAATCTAAAAATAGTGCTGGAAGTTTTTTTTCTATTTTTAAAAGATGTTTTTTGGAAAAATCTTGCATTCAAGGTCTATAAACATATAAATACAGTATAGCAACCATTGAATGATTATCATAATACTTTTCACTTTTGAAGGTGTTTAAGATTTGAAAACTGAAACGACTGCATAAGGAAGGATATAAACTAATTTAAGTGAAGTTAGATTGGTATTTGTAGAGAACGATGACCAAATTGATTCAAGCACATAATCCATATTCTCAACAGTTCCTCTTTAAATATTATTTAGGAGAAGAATTGCAAACGAAGGAGAATATAATAAATTAGAAAATTAAAAAATATGATAAAGCATTTTATGTTATATACATATATGACAGAGCGAAAAAAAAAAAAAACCAGATGATTTGATTGTTGAAAGAAACTACAATAAAATGATACATTTGAACAAAACTTATTCAAAATAATAAAAAGAAAATACAAACTCACTAACCTATGCACTTAATTTTTGTGAGGCTATTGTGTGTCAAGAGTTAATGGTAAATTTACCAGTTATAAGATTTTTTCTGTAATGGTGTCTCTAATTTTATGGAAAAATGATGACACACTACAAGAAGTTGAAGGATTAAAATGGAGAATTGGAGTTTTCAGTTGGAAGTATTTAATTTCAATTTGTGGTTGTAGTTGAAAAATGATGACAGACTGCAACTCTTTGAAGGGTTAAAATGGAGAATTGCAGTTGTCAGCCTAAAGTAATATATGTCTAACTGTAGTTGTTAGCAAGTATTTATCGCTGAAGAAGATCATTGGAAACTATCGAATTGTAGTTGGTATTTATCCTAGAACAAGATCAATGTAAAAATCAAACTATAGTTGGTATTTATTACTGAAGAAAGATCATTGGAAACTGTCAAACCATAGTTGGTATTTATCATTGAACAAGACCAATGGAAAATTCAAATTGTAGTTGTCATTAGAAAGTATTTACCACTGAATAAACATGGACACATATTTTTTCATGACCAATCTTCGAATGTAGGATGCCTATCAACGTAAAAATATTCATGAAATGAAAGAAAATATTTTGTACTTATTTATGTGGTTCATGTTATTTGAAGCTGACGTTGCACAATATAAATGTTTTTTTCTTCCATAAAATAAACTTTTTAAAGGTACAATTTTGACTTTTATGTATATTCAATCCACATTATAAAATATATAATTGTTAAGTATTATAGTAGGCTTAATGAAAAAATGTAATACTAAATTTATAAATGCTATAGTCCAATTCTTATTTTATCTTATTTGATTTTTTTTTTTACATCAATACATCCATATATTAGTCGTACAAATTCTTTAAATATATGTTTTAGTATTATTATTAGTTCTTGTCAAAGGCAAGAAACTATTGGAATCATTATGAATAATTCTTCTAGATTTCATAGTTTTTACTTCTTTGCTATTCTGTAAAAGGTTTTGGGTCTTTTAAAACCTGTTTTTACTTAATCAAAACTATTTAAATCATTAAGAACAATTTTACCAATTATTTCAACCAATCATAATCGAGAATTAAAAGATTTAGAAAAAGTTTCAATAGTTTAATATAATTTACTTTTTTTATGATAAAATTTTCATTTATCTATGTTCTTATTGGCCAATATAGAAAAAAATGCAAGGGAGAAAAATCATTTTTCTATTAGATAAATAATACAAAATTATTGATGACTAGCTCATTAATTAAAATCTTAAAATCTCGTACAATATTTTTAATCCTATATTAATTGCTCAAGTTTCCATCATGCTGTGCATGGTACATGTAAAAGGTGGAAATACATTTTTTAAATCTTATAATGAGATTTTGACATGACGCTATTTTGTAAAAATAATTTTTGTCTTAAATTTATTATAAAATTGATGATAATTTATACTCTTTTCATCATTTTAAATATTTCTTTCTTGTATCATTTAAAATAGATATTTTTATAATAAAAATATATAATTAATTTATGTTTAATCATATATGAAATAAGGATCAACAATTTTGCCAATTATTTCAACAAAGAATTAAAAGTTTTAGAAAAAAATACTATAGTTTAATATAATTTTCTATTTTGATGATTGTTTTTGATAATAAAAGTGACCAATCAAAGGGGTTGGCCTAGATACAATCAAAAGCAAAGGGGTCAGCCTAGATACAATCAAAAAGTTGGTAACCAACACATTACCAACTAGAACCACCAGTAGTCAAAAATTTAACTAAGCAAAGATCCAAAAGTCTGCAACCACGAACAAAGACTAGCAACTAAGCTAAAACCAACAAAGCTACAAACTAACTACTAGATTTCAACACTATCCAAAAAGGTGCTCGAGCCAACCAAAGTCTTAATTATAGCTGATAACCAGCAAAACCAATACTGCTAGTAAAATTTTAAAAGTCTTTGGATCCAAAGATCCCAGTAACTGATAAGAACATAAAAAAAACTTAGCTTTCCTTTTTCCCTTTTCCCTTTGCATGTAGTAGGATCTAGGTCTAGTCATTAGTAAGAAACTTGAAGAGAAACTTGTTGGTGTTTGAAAACGCTGTAGGGTTTTCAATTATCCCACTGAGAAACTAACATATCTAGGGGCAGCTAACTCCCATTTTCAACATGCCATTTCTGACAACAAGCCAACTATAAGGCTAGACTCTTCTTCTACTTCAGGCTCTGCTACACCTATGCAGGTAGACCTCAGATTCAAATGATACCGTACCAGTGCAAAAACATATCCCTGAATCTATTACGCTAATTTTACCCTTATTTCTCCTAATGACTCATGAAATGACATAGATCTATAGTAGCTAAATGCAAAGCTATGAATCTCATAAGCTGAGTGAGGGTTAAACATTTAGGTCCTTCAACATGAAATGGAAAGAATGTTTGATTAATAATTTTGAATTCAACAAACCCTCAGATATGCAGTAGCAGGACTTTAATGATCTAGTAACTGACTAGTGCCTAATCCATTGGGCAAATCCATGAATCAAATGCATACATATGGACATCTGATACTTATGTATATATTTAGATAAATGATCTATCTATTTACCTTGTAAATATACATCAATGCTCAATCCAAACCTCATTATTACATGATATCCTTCTCAATGAACCTACAACCTTGTTGATTCCCTGAAGCATTTACATTATTCCTTGAGTCATAAGCAAAAAAAAAACAACATATAGCCTTAAGGGACTGCAACTATGACTAAGCTCTTTGTTCAAAGATCATAAAACATTGATAATTCACTAAGACTAGAGACGAGAATTAGAATGAAACTAATGAAATTCTTCTGCTCTTTGTATTAATTTTCATGAAACAATACAACCAAATGCATGAAATGAAAACATGAAAACACCTAACAGATTTGAATTGTCTGTATATTCCTTCCTACTACAATTCACATGAGAGAATTATGCTGAAAAATATGGTTTCACAATAAAACACTAGAACCCTGCTGGTATTACCTAGAGAAAACTGTCAACCTATTGGTTTCTCAGTGACAAAGATTGGAACCTCTACAATCAGAAAGAATGAGAAATATATAGGTTGAAGGAATTCCCAGATATAAATCTACAATTGACAAGTGTCCCTTCAGAATTCTCCCTTAAGAAATTGAAAGTAATCTTTCTACCCTCTCTCTATAACTGCTAATCATATATTTTCTGTTTTGCCTCTCCAAGTGCAAAATATCTCAGTAAAGACAAATATCTGATAACTGAATCTGAATATGTGCTAATTGATCAAAACTTAGCAAAACCACCACAAATATTAAAAATAATCAGATAGAAAAGCCACTAAATATGTTTTAGGTGTTTCTTCACTAAATTCTACAATTGAATAGTCAAAACACCCCTCAGAACACAAAAATCAATCTCTGATAGAAAACCTCCTATAGTATAAACTAGTGGTGTTTCATGAAAAAAATAACTCCATATTTGGAAAATTCAGCTCATACTGGTTTCGATGGTATATTGAAGTGTCTATTTTGCCTACCAGAAACCTTAGAATCTTGATTTGAAAAAGTCCCCTTGGTACAAGTGTCTAGGTTTGCAATTATTTGAAATCTAAAATTTCAAAACTTTTAAAACATTCTAAAGTCTGAACATTAGAAAATGCCTTTTCACAATTTAAAAAACCTGTACGCATCCTTTTTCTGCAAAAATAATTAAAAATTTTTTTTTTTATTCATCAAATTTTTTCCTTCTTCTTTACTGGGCCGACTAAGCGCCACCCAGGCTGCTACGTGGTGGCCCATGATTGGTCGACCTGTGCCACATACCTACCCCACAAGGTGCCACATACTCACCCTTGGCCCCAACCTTTTTTCCACCTTGAAATGCATCCCAAGCCCACTGCCACATGGCACCCGGGCGCATTTCCGCATTGCTTATCTTCCCTGCAACTTATTTTTGTGGGTGTGCACCATTCGTTCGATGTGCCACATGGTGGCATCTGAAGTGTTTGATCTTGGATCACATTCTAAATTTCCACTTCATTGCACATGGGACCCACTGCCACATGGCAGTATCCCACTTTCCTGCAATCTTTAACCTCCTCGCATCTTGTTTTTGTAGGCATGCGCGCACTGCATGATCTCGCCATGTGTCAGCATCTGGTGCGATCTTCATCCTTGGAACCACATCAACATATGATTTCTTTTGTTCAAAATTTACCTTTTTGGTCTCTAGCTGGCATCCGCTAGCCAACCCCACGCACAAGGCTACACCTTACAAAAGATCGATGCCTTTAAGACATCTTCAATTATGAGCGTTCTAAGATTTAAATAGTAAAACTTGCCCATATATGAGCAATGTGGGACTAAAGAATTATTTCTATGCTAGCCCCTACATTTTCTTTGCACATGGGACAACTTCACTGTTTTTGGCGTCTCCTTCCTAGCCGACTATCCTCACAATGACTCCTCAAACAAGATGCTATAGCTCTCAATGTAAACCTCTGACACAACTTTCTCTACCTATGGCTTCTCCATACTTCATTGGTGTCATTTTCTTCAAAAGTGCCTCACTCTATCTTTAACACCATGACTCTTCTTGTCCGACATGGGGTTCCTTTTCATTGGCTTGCATGTACAATTTCTTTCTTTTTAATGTATCTGCATGTGCTCTTTATTGAAATTTATGTTGCCCTTGTGTGTGCCTATTTGTTTCATGCTGCAGCTCTTTTTTCTTTTAAACTACCAATTCCCAACATTGATTTGTTGTTTTAAAATGTTGAGAATCTCCTTGGAAATTCGTGGCTTGTTTTAAAATGTGTGGATTCCTCTATTATAGTCACTTCCTATTTTTGGATGCCTCCCCTGCTTCTATAGCAATCTTGCTCCCTTGATGATTTGGAATTGGCTTCCAAAATTGGTAGCTCTCCCCATTTTTTATTGGAACCTTGCTTCCTCTTTCAATGTTGTGGTTAAACTCCATTTCATTCACTGTGAAGCCTCCTGCAAACTCCAATACCCTCCTGTGCTTTACATGGAAGTCCTCTTGTCTACCACAAGATGCCTCTTTTTCAATGCATTAGTTCATACTTGGTCACTGTGGCTTCTTCTATTTTGGCATTGATTTCTCCCTTGAATACTTTTTGTTGATTGCTCTTATGTCTAGATTTAGCTGGATTAGACATTTGTTTCTTTGTATTTGACAATCGATGGGAACCAAGAGCCTCATCTTTCAATATATTTTTTTCTTTTGTCTCACCAAAGCTCCATCTCTATCAACCTTCCTAGACTTCTTCTTCGACCTGTTGGATTCCTCGTGATCCATATTAGTAGGAGATAATTGTCTTTTATGAGAAACAGATGCTTTTTCCTTATGCAATTTTAGAATAGCATCGACTTCATGCTTTTCTAGCTCCTCCTCATCACCATCTTCATATAAAACCTTAAACCACTTCAATGTAGGATCATATCCAATAACTTCACCCATATACTTTCTCCTCCCAAATTCCTTTGCCACCTTCTGGCCTTTGAGCAGTTCCAACTGACTTTGTTCATCATCTCTATCTTCAATATGCTCCACATGAGACTCAATGGTTCCTTGAACGATAGGCATTTGACTTGATATTTTGGATATATTCTCTACATCATTTCCTATATGCTGTACATTTTTAGATTGCTCTTCTTCATGAGGAGGATCTTCTTCGTGAGGAAGATTAGCATATGAAGACACAATATGTTCTTTTTGTGTCATATTTGCTGATAGTTCATTAGTTTCTGCAGTAGAATTAGCAATGCACACTTGCCTTTCCTGGGCTCAATCTTTTCAATAGTAGGAATTTGATTGACATCCTGACCTTTTTCCTGGAGATCATTTCCTAGTGCAACTTGAATTACAATTGGGATCTCTTTAGGTTTCTTGCTATGAAAATTTGCTAAAAGCTCTTTTGGTAATCAAGAGGATACTACAATTAGATGGGTTGAAATGCCCATAATGCCACAGGTTTTTCTATGTTGATTGTTCTGTGCCATGGAAATTTTAGAAGTGTCTTTGAGATTGAAGGGCTCAATGTTACATACATGATGGGACGGGTGCAACAGAGTTCCCCACATCATCAACATTCAAGAGATGATGATGATTCTTCATTTGGAATCATCTCTTTTAGAACAGACTTGGTGGAAATAATGGAACTTGATTCATTGTTTACTCAAGCAGTATCTGAGAACCACTGGCTCCATGGAGCCCAAACCACCCACAAGTTCACCATCAAATGTTAGAAGCTCCAGTTCTATGGGTAGTACAATTGCTCATCAAAGCATGCCATATTATGTATCATGTATTTATTTGAGTCATTGAGGCATTTTAACATCCCAATCCTTATTAATCATATAGAATTAGTTGGGCCCCAAAGTGGGTCCGGCTAATTTTTTTTTGATTTTGGACAACTGAATCCTCAAACTGATCCCTCGACCTTCTCAAATTGATTAGAATCAAGTTCGATTGTTGAGCCATCATTAAAACCTCATTTTATCCTTTTTTGCAACCTGTAACTTTTACACCAAGAGGTCTGTTGACTGGTCTTAAAAATTGACCAGAACACCTGACCAGACTCAAAAAATTGGTACACTGATTCTTTGCTCCGCACTCTTGCATCTTGTTGAATCTCGTCTCATGAAAAATTTGGTGTCAAAAGATATTCGCTATCAAAGTTGGCTTCTCAGAATTACCTGCAAGTAAACATGTCAGAAAACAACAAAATGCATTTAGATTTGGCTTTGAAAACTGGACAAATGAACACATTGGGAGATGTAAATTGGGGCATTGGTTCTCTGTCATGAGGAAATTATGGATCTATGAATTAGGCTCATGAAGAATAAAAAGATGCGAATGGCGAGCGGTCAAAGTAGGCTACTTGGAATTTACAAACTGGAAACAATGACAAAAGTGATTTTTGCAAATGGAACTGACTCGAAAAAGTGTGTAAATGGATTCATCATGACTTGCAAATTGGCACACTTGAAGTATTTTTGGAGGAAAACAGAGTGGTACAATCCATTTGATCTCACCTATCATGGATTAGGAATTATAACATCATGAACAAGGGTCCTAACAAATCTACAAATGTTGACACCAGTAAAAAGATAGAAATTGCATTTGGAATCGCATTTGAAGACTAATCAAACAGATTCATCATAAGCTCATACTTAAAACATAGCATGTCTCTAACCTCTAAAATGCAATGCAAAAGGAATTTCAACAATTGGGTCAACTGGTCAAAAGTTATAACTCATCAAACAAGGCTTCCCAGAAATGTGTGCAATTTGCAAATGTGTGAAAATAGCAAATGACCAACTTTGAGGGATTTAAAACCTAGTCAAACAAACTCAAAATGACTCAAAATCAAAAACATAGGTTCTTGGGTATGGACACTAGACATTCTCAAAGTGGAAAATCACAAAACATTTCTAGGTGTGAGATATTTAGATGCAAACATGGCCTCCTGTCACTATTTGACACTTTGGTGAAAAATGCAGATTTGCAACTAGCTCAAAATGAGACTTCATGAAATGGCTCGGAATGGCAATTTAACTTCAAGGAACATGTAGACACACTAAATGGAGGTGTTAGAAATATTAAACACCTCATAGGGCTCAAAGGTATAGCCAGGTACAATCTCATTAAAAGCATTCATAGGACTCAAGTTTCTCAATGGTACTCAAAATCGAGAAGGCAATTTTGAGTGCCAACAGTGGCTCTATCTGGGGTTGCATGCCCCTTGCAAGCATGTAAATATTTTAGATCTCTGGGAGAAGTAGACCACACACCTGAAACTCTCTCGAACAACTTTATTGAAAGTAGGGAACAACTAAAACTACTATGTACACATGATGACCCCGGGCCACCAAACTTCAGCAAAATTGTTTACCTCTGTCGTATACCTGATTCTCATTCCTTTTTTCATGAGGTAAACTAAAATTACTTCTCCTATCAGTTTCACCAATTAAATCAGCATCCTGAAACTCAACATTTAGTAAAATTGAATCTTCGTTCCTACTTCCATAATGCATATAAAAACTTGCTTCATTCTCAACCGTTTGCTCATTATGAAAATACTGATCAGCATGCTCAAATATATCAAACTGAAATTGAAAATCCTCTTCATTTAATAAATCATGCATGCTATCAACTTGGAATATGAATGCATCATATTCATCATGAGACTACTAGGAGAAAAGATCAAAATGCCAAAGAGAGAAGTTCCCAAGCTCAACAAAAGACAAGTTTTTTGCATGGCAAAGTTTGATGAAGCTAAATCTTGGATCCATAGGAGATTATGCCCAAAATTCAATTGTCACTAAACATGTAGATCCAATAGGTTCTCCTATTGCTGAAGACATGAAAAACAAGCAAGAACAAAATCAGACAATGCTGGAAATTGCCTTTGCACTCAGCTATGCTGAATTTGATGATATCAAAGGATGTGACATTGCATTCAAAATGTGGAAAGCCCTATCAGACATCTATGGAGGAGATCGGAATGTACAAAGAGCAAAAAGAGAAAGCCTTAGAGGAAAATTTGATGAAATAAAAATGGAAGAAAATGAGAATGTTGCTTAGTATAGTGCAAGAATAAAGGAAGTGGTAAGTGCAATAAGATGCTTGAATGGTCAGCTGGATGAAGATACTGTTAATAGTAAGTTCTTAAGAACCTTGCTCCCTATCTATGCTATTAGAGTATCAGCAATACAAGAGCTAAGATGTATACCAAGAAATAATCTAAGCTTTGAAGGTATAATAGGTAGACTCACTACATTTCAGTTATCTAACTTTGACAACTACAAACCTAAAAATGTTGATTCTGCTTTTAAGGAAAAGTTATCATTGAAAGATGCCGAACAGGTGAAATCAAGGAAAGGAAGAAAAATGAAGTATGTATCTAGTGACAGTAGCACTGATGAGGAAGATGTGGAACAATTGGAAGCATTTCTCGCTAGAAGATTTCACAGGGGCAAAGGAAAATTCAAAGGTAAGATGCCTATCATTTGTTTCAATTGCAATGAAGTAGGTCATATTGCTGCAAGATGTCCACCGAAAAAAGATTCCAAGGAAGACAACAAATACAAGAACAGAAGAGATGATGACAAGAGAGATTACAAAGAAAAACGTAAGAAGTGTTATATTGTTGAAGAAAATTCTAATGACAATGATGATGAAGTTGTTTATGTAGCCATGAAGGACCAATCTGATGAAGAAGAAGCCACATCACTGGTGACATTATAAACAAGAATGGCAGATGGATCATAGACAATGGATGCTCACATCACATGATAGGCGACAAAAGTAAGTTTGTTAACTTTACTCAGTATGATGGAAATAGTGTTAGATTTGGTAATGATGCTTCATGTCAAATCAAAGGAAAAGGTTCCATTAAGCTCACAGAACAAATTTCATGTGACAATGCATACTATGTTGAAGGATTAAACTACAATTTACTGAGTCTCTCACAATTAGGCAATATAGGTTGCAAAGTGGAATTTGAAAACAAAACTGCAAAAATCTATGATAATGATGGTAAACTAATAGGAAAAGGAGATCAAACAAAGAATAATTTTTTTTACCTTGATATGGATGATGTTTCTTATCTACTTGCAAAATGTGATGATGAATGGTTATGGCATAGAAGATTATGTCATGTCAACTTTGACAATCTAGTCAAAATCAGTAAAATGAAGAAAGTTAGAGGTCTACCAAAATTGAAGAAGCCTGATAATATCATGTGTAAACAATGTCAGCTAGGAAAGATGACAAAGTCAAGTTTCAAAAGCAAAAACTATACATCTAAAGAGATACTTGAGTTAGTTCACACTGACTTATGTGGTCCAATGGAAATACAAAGCTATAGAGGAGATAAATACATAATGTTATTTATTGATGACTATTCCAGGATGATGACTATTATGTTCTTAAAAAAAAAATTTGATGCTTTTCAAATGTTTAAGTGGTATGTGGCTAGAGTTGAAAAGGAAACTGGAAAAAGCTTGAAATGCCTAAGATTAGATAAAGGTGGTGAATTTACATCAAATGAATTCGAGATATTCTATAATGATAATGGAATCAAAAGACAAACGTCAGCTCCTAGAACTCCCCTACAAAATGGAATTGCTAAAAGAAGAAACAAATCTGTAATTGACTGTGCCAGAACATTAATGATGGAAAAGAATGTTGCTCTAAAATACTAGAGAGAAGCTGTAAGCGTAGCTATTCATACACTAAACTGAGTACAAGTCAAGAAAGGTACAAATACAACACCTTTTGAATTATGTTATGGTTACTCACCAAATGTAAAACATTTCAAAGTGTTTGGTTGCGAATGTTTTATCCTTAAAGATGTTAGAAATGGAAAATTTGATGCAAAAAGTGATGAAGGTATATTTCTTGGTTACTCCACTAGAAGTAAGGCATATAAGTGTTTGAATATCAACACTAACAAAATTGTGGAAAGTGCAAATGTAAATTTTGATGAGGACACAGAAGTCCAAGTTGAAATACCAAAGAAAATGGAAGAATACATAACTTTTGTATATTCTTATGAAGGAATGACTGCTGATGAGGATGATGTGAATTAAATTGAAAATCAACAAAAAGTGTCAGTTTCAGCCGATTCACAACCAGTGAATGCCGAGTTGCATTCAGAAGCCGAGTTACAGAATGAAGAAAATGCACAATTTGATTCTGAAGATAGCATACATGATGAAGAACAACCTGACAATGAAGTGCATAGTGATCCTGAATCTGAAAGATCAAACATGGAAACAAGGATAGAGCCAAGATTATCCAAATATGTAAAAAGACATCACCCTGCTGAATAGATAATTGGTGACAAAGATGCAAGACCAATGAAAAGGAATAGACTAAGACATGAATCATGTCTGATTAGCCAATTTGAACCCAAGACAATACATGGTGCATTACAAGATGATGACTGGTATAAAGCTATGGAAGAAGAAATTGATCAAATAAGAAAAAATAAAACCTGGAGTTTGGTTCCCAGACCAAATGACAAGAATGTGATTGGTACCAAATGGGTATTTAGAAACAAACTAGATGAGAATGGTGAGATTACTAGAAACAAAGCCAGATTAGTATGCAAGGGTTATGCTCAAGAAGAAGCAATAGACTATGGAGAAACATTCACTCCTGTTGCTAGAATGGAAGGAGTAAGAACTTTACTTACATATGCTTCCTACAAAGATTTTAAAGTCTATCAAATGGATGTAAAATCTACCTTCTTAAATGGTATACTAGAAGAAGAAGTCTACATTGAACAACCAGAAGGATTTGTTGATGAAAACAATAGGGATATGGTGTGTAAGTTACATAAAGCACTCTATGGTTTGAAACAAGCACCTAGAGCATGGTATGAGATACTTCATAAGTATCTAGTACAAATTGGATTTGAAAGAATTGATGATAAAAGCAACATGTACATCAAAGCAAAAGAAGGTAAAGACATTATTGCATCTGAAATCTTTGTGGATGACATAGTATTCAGAGGTAAGGAAGTACTTTGCAAAGGCTTTGCTGACAAAATGAAACATGAATTTGAGATGTTTATGTTTGGAGAAATCAAATTTTTTGTTGGATTGCAAGTACATCAACTCAAACATGGAATATTTATTACACAATCAAAATACATCAAAGAAATTCTTAAAACATTTGGATTGGAGGAATCCAAACCAGTCAGTACACCAATGGCCAAAGGAAATAAGCTATCCAAAAATGATGAGTCAACTGAAGTTAATCAAATAATGTACAAATCCATGATTGGAAAACTACAATATGTTGTACATAGTAGACCAGACATAGCATTAGTAGTTGGAATAGTGGCTAGGTTCTCTGCTAATCCTAAAGAAAATCATCTCATAGCAGTAAAAAGAATAATGAGATATCTCAAAGGGACTGATGACTTTGGTCTATACTACAAAAAGAATAGAAAATTTGAACTCAATGCATATATAGATGCAGACTGGGGAGGAAACATTGATGACAGAAAAAGCACAAGTGGAGGTCCATTATTTCTAGGTAAAAGGCTGGTTACCTGGACTCGCAAGAAACAAACATGTATATCCCAGTCCACTGCAGAATTAGAATATGTGGCAGCTACAGTCAATTGTACAAACATTTTATGGCTCACACATCTATTGAATGGAATGAAAGAAGAAGTAACAAAACTAGTGATATTGTATTGTGATAATACAAGTGCTATAAACATATCCAAAAATCCAGTGATGCATGCAAAAATCAAGCATATTGCAATCAAGTATCATTATGTCAGAGAATTGGTAGAAGACAAACAAGTGAAGTTGGAATACATTCACACAAAGGAACAAACTATAGATATCTTCACCAAACCATTGCCCAAGGATGCCTATGAATATCTTACAGGCATGTTGGGGGTTATACCCCTAAGTCAAGCAGTTTAAGGCAACAAGGAAGCTGCCTTGCATCAATAGGAATAAATCATTGAAATATTAACAGGTTGATGCAAAGGATGACAGCAGGAACATAAACTCCAAATCAGTCACAAGCATGGTGACAGAGGGAGAAAAAAAACAAGAAGCCAAAGCTTATATTTTGCATGATAAAGATGCTACATCTTTGGCATTTATGTGAAAGAGGGAGAAATATGCAAAAAACTGATCAATGCAAAGAAAGAGGGAGATATATGAGATCAGTAGTGAAAATGCAGCAAGCTAACATATACAATCCTGGTGATAACTAAATTGATTACTTGATCAGTTTGGTTTGCCATCAATGCCAAAGAGGGAGATTGTTGGAAATGATTGAAATGATCATAAGAAAAGTTGTTGGAATAATATATGGAACTAGTAAAGAATGTCCTCAATCATTGTTTTGTCATTGATGTCAAACTTGCTACTTGCAGGGATGACAATTGCTTTAATGATCCAAATACTATCAATTAGTTGATTGTCAAGGTGGAGGCAATCAATAAGATGTAACTAGAACACCTAGAGAAAGGTTGAAGTTATGATGTTGTAATGAAGTACAAGGATCAGTTAAGCCATTGATGAAATAGTGTATTGGATGACATACAAAAAGATACAAAGAATGGGCACACTGAAACATATCAAAGATCTAAGGTTTTAGCTAAGTCTTTTGTAAAGCAAAACCAAGTGCCGAGTAGAATCAAGTGCTGAGAAAAATCAAGTGCCGAGCAGAATCAAGTGCCGAGCAGAATCAAGTGCTGAGCAAAATCAAGTGCAAAGAAGAAACTAGTGCCGAGAAGGTATAGGTGCTGAGTAACATAGAGGTGCCGAGCACCAGTAACTCAATAATGCCGAGTTCCTGCATTATTTTGGAAATTGAAGATTCTTCAGATCTAAGCCGACAAAGTTGTTATCTAGAAATCTATGAATTAAAAGGAAGATAAGAATGATGAGTTGGTGACACAAAACACCATGTAGAACATTTTTTTAGATACAACTGGCAAATTTTCTAGAAGAGAACAAGATATGGGGTAGATACATTGTATCCTACCTAATCCATTTTGAAACCCTAAGATTGGAAAGGGAGAATTGAGCGGCAAAAGGCAAATCAGAATTCTATATAAGAAGACATTAGTTAATGAAGAAAAAGAGTGAGAAAAGAGGGGATAGTGAGAGAGAGAGCCATGGTCAAGCATAAAAGCATGAAGTGCTGTAGAATGTGCTAAGGAGAAGAGAGCACAGGAACTCTATTTAAATAGATGACCACAAGAATGATTGCACTGGCAGAATGAGTAATAAGACTCAAGGAGACGAAGCTTGAGAGGGAGACAAGCTATCAAAGCTGAAGTGATTGAAGCCAAGCATAAGGATTGAACTGAAAGAGTGATCTGAAATCTGCAAAGTATGTTGTAAGTTATGTCAGATCAAAAGACCATTATCGTTACTTTCTAGCAATTGTAACAATAAGATAAATCCTATGGACTTAGGTTAGTTTAACAGCCATTAGATAAATCCTTTAACAAGGTGACATTCCAAGTGAATGTTCTAAAAGACCTGTAACCAGGCCCATTCCTAACAGTTTGGTGAAATCCTCGAACAAGGTCACATTTAACAGTGTGTTGTAAGCCTTTAACAGGGCAGGCTTTTAACAGGGCATCACTTCAGAAGAGTGAGAATCAAGTAGCATGTTACTAGTGATTTTTCCCAGATTGGGTTTCCACGTAAATCATTGTGTCATGTGTTGATCTTGAATGTTTTATCTTTGCATGTTGATTTATAGTAATTTTCTTATATGACTGATTTAAGTTTGAACAAATGAAAAGGGTATGGATTCATTAAAAAGTATTAAAAAGGTATTAATAGGGCATTCAGACCTTGAATAACTGATTCACCCCCCGCCGCCCCCCTCCCCCCCTCTCAGAGTTATTCTAAAAGAATTCTAACAAATTTCATACTCACTCATTACGCAATTGAATTCTCAATCTTGACCTTTTATATATACCTTACAAATTGTCAAGTTGGCTCATTTCCAAGTTACAATTACCAATAATCATTACCTCGGTCTGCTAGAATCAATACTTGAAATAATTAAACTTTATTTCCCAAATTAAGAAAATCCTTCATTAGAAGACCTTGCTTGGTAAACATTTTTCCGAAAATTATTTTCTATGTTAACCAATAGAAGCTTGGTTAACATTATGATTCTTGCAAAATCCTTTGGAGATTGAGTGAACTTGGTAAACACTAACTTTCCTTTGTTAACCATATGAGCTCGGTTAACACTACTTTCTACAACATTTTCTTTTGATGCCCGAGTGAGCTCGATAGAAACTATCTATGTAGAGTAATTTCAAGGAATGCTCAGTAGACATAGAAATTTGCTTTGCTAACCAAATGAGCTCGGTAAGCACTGCTTGATAACCGATATGATATTTGTGTAACATCAAAGACAATGCACAATTAGACAATTGTATCCAACAATCTCCCTCTTTGGAATTGATGGCAACACAACATGTCATAGTAGAATGAAATTTGAAAACAAGTCTTTCTCTGACAAAAAATGTTCTCCCTCTTAGATTTGATGCCACAAACTTCTCTAATGCAATAATCTCCCTCTATAAAGGAATTACATAGCTTCATTTTCAAATAACAAACTCCCCCTTAAAAAAATTTCAAATAGATATGACAATAAACTCTCCCTCTTTGACAACACATGCCAAAGACAACACATACCAAATGAGTATCAATGTACCTTGAGTACTGATTCATATACAATATTCCCTTGACTATACTGCATCAACTAATAGATCTTCAACTTGGTTCATGTTGATGCATCACTAAAACTTTATTTTAGTGAGCTTTAGATAGGGGAATGACCTCTAACTTACCTCTTAGATACAATAATGCATCCTTAGGTAATTCCTTGGTGAATATGTCTGCAATCTATTCTTTTGTATGGACATATTCCAATCTAATTTCCTTATCCTACACCAATTCTCTAACAAAGTGGTACTTTATTGCAATGTGCTTAGTTTTGGAATGCATCACTAGATTCTTTGATATGTTAATTGCACTTCCTATGATTTTGTGAGTAGACAAATTCAAACATCTATATGTCTTACTCTTGCAAGAATATCCCAAAAATATACCTTCATCACCTTTCACATTAAATTTTCATTTTCTAGATTCTTTCAAGATATAACATTTACTTCCAAATACTCTTAGGTAACTTACATTGGGTTTATAGCCATACCATAACTCATAGGGGGTTTTGAATGAGTCCTTCAACTGTACTTAGTTCAAGGTATGAACTACAGTGTTGATAGCTTCCTTCTAGTATTTGATAGCAATGTTCTTCTCAATCATTAGAGTCCTTGCACAATTCATGATAGATTTGTTCCTCCATTTAGCTATTCCATTTTGCTCAAGATTTTCAAGAGCTAATACCTATCTTTTGATTCCTCTTTCAATGCAAAAGTTATTGAATTCATTGGAGATGAATTCACCACCTCTATCTAACCTTAAGCATTTCAATCTTTTCTCAAATGCTTCTGACTTCTCTCTCAAATACATAATAATCATCATTCTAGAGTAGTCATCAACAAAAAGAATGAAGAAATTTTCTCTAGTATAGCTCTCAATTCCAATAGGTCCACACAAATTAGTATGCACTATTTATAAAATATCTTTAGACTGGTAGTTTTTACTTTTAAAGCTAGTCTTTCCCATCTTACCAATTTGACAATTCTTGCATAGACCAACATCAAGTTTCTTCAAACTAGGAATGCCTCTTACTTTCTTAAATTTTCTTATCTTTACCATGTTATCAAAATTCACATGATATAACCTTATGTTCCATAACCAACTTTCTTCAACTTGAGAAATAAAACATGAGCACTCACCAAGATCAAGATAAAACAAGTTACCTTTCTTTTGTTTGCCTAATCCAATCAGCTTTCATTTGTCATCCAACAGTCTTGCCTTTTTTACAGACACTGTCAATATTATTAAAATGGTTGATAATTCCATGATCTAACATTGAAAGCCTCAACAATGTCAAAGATTTGATGAAATGAATGATAGTTTGACCTAGCACTGAGAGCCACAATAGTACTAAGGTCAGATTGATAAGATTGATAGGTTGATAGGTTTCCAATGCACTGAGAGCCACAATAATACCTAGGATTGGATAGATGATGATTGATTTGAGATGTTTGATATGTTTTGAGTTGATTACACTAGTACAAAAATAACAATATATTACTAAATAAACTACTAAAAATTGTAGATATGTGACTAATTTTGATCACGTGACCAATGGTAGTTTATTGCCAGACATTTATCTCCCAACCAAATTTATGACCAAACTATTTTAATCATTGATTAGGTCATTGATTTAATCATTTATTGTTGTTACTTGGTAGTTTATATGGTAGTTTATTTCATAATTTTAGTAGTTTATTTGGTAGTATATTTGGTAGTTTTTGGGTAGTATATTTGGTAGTTGATCTGGTAATATATGTGGTGGTTTTTTAGGTAGTATATATGGTAGTATATTGGTAGTTTATTTGGTAGCTAATTTGTTAGTATATTTGGTAGTATATATGGTAGTATATTTGGTAATATATTTGGCTATTTATTTAATCATTAATTTAGTCATATTAAGGCACAATGGAATTGAACCACCATCCTCCTACTTATAAAGCAAGTGCTCTTCCATTGAGCTAGTATCCTTTTAAGAATAATGCAAAAATTTGACAAAGTTGTCTTCCCAATATTAGATCTACCATGATCATGGTTAATATAACATGATATACTCTTCTCAAAGAACACAAATTTTTGTTATTATTAAAAAAAAAATCAAAATCTTTATTAATAACAATTCAACAATTTTAAATTCTTTTGTTCAAGCATATTTTGTCCCTTTATATTACTCTTTGGACTTTTGTAAATTGCCCCCATTAATTTTTAGTGTCCTTATTTTATCAATCTTACTTAAATGATTGTAATTAATTAGCAAAATATCCAATGTAGTCCATGATAAGTCTTAGATTGCAAACAACTATATTTGTCAAGGATTAAAGATGGTGACATTTAATGCAATGTTTAGTTTTTTTTTTGCATTGATTAAACTCAAAGAAATTTCTACTCAATTGACTCTATAAGAATTTCACTATAAGCTCATGCCCTCACTATGGATCCATAAGATGTTTACTTTTTTTTTGGTTGCCATGGATCAAACCTTTAAAGCAGTGTCACCAGTCATCAAGTGAATGTTCAAACTTTCTCAAGTTCTCAATATTTCCTCATGATGTCTTTTCAAACATTAACATTATCCACATTATCATCTTTCAATGATTTCGATGATGTCTATTTGTAATTACATCACACTTCATTCATTAATAATATTTTTCATTAGTGGTTTCTAATTGTCCTATCCTAATATTGTAATTGAGTATATATTCATTGTTTTTGTCTTGTTCCCCAATCATAGAAAATGTCATTCCATTTGTATATTTTTTTCGAATCTAAATATCAAGCCCATTATTTCATGAGTATTGAGTTTGATGTTTTATCTAAATGTCAATATGTTCTCTTTTATTTTGACTTTATCTACCTGATATCTCATCACTATCCTTGTTATTCAATAATCCTCCTTAATCTAAAGACTGTGTATGATTGGTTGATCATTGTCCTTTTCTATGTTGTTAGTGAGTACGAAAGGGTCACCACTAGCATTGGGTCACAAATATTTTTATATAAACTAAGTTTATTAATTCTTATCTTATTTAATCATTGATTTATGTTAATAATTATCTCTTATTTCTTCTTATTTTCATTCTTCTTCTTCTTATTTTTAAATAATTATATGTTTGAAGTGTGGCTATGATTGCATTGGTATCAATTAGATTTAGTAAGGTACACCATTTCAAAAGAACTTTTAGCACAACAATAAATTTCATCAATGTTGATAATTCTTCTTGCCTTGGACTAAAATAAGCCTAATTTATTTTGGTAGCCTTATACCTTATTTTTTGTAGATATCTTTACACAAGGATTTGACAGAGAAAAAACTAGTTCTATTGTCTTAGCATAGTCCAGAATGGGGAGTATCATGTCTGAATTCAATACTTCTCCATCTTTAATGTATTTAGGAGGGAAATGATATTATGGTAACATGTGGGAGGAAGGTATTTAATAGCACAAGTAGATGAAAGTTGAAGAATGCAATGGTAAGAGTCTCAAGGGTGTGTATGATTATAAACTTGAAATCAAGTATTGACAACTCAACCATCTCCTAAAAATTGGTTGATGGTCAAGAGAGAAAGTGTCACCCAACTAGTGAAGCCTCATGTAGAGAAATTTATGTTGCATTAAATCTCTATCAACATAGACAATATGATCTAAAGACCCTTTGCATTACATATAAAACATCAAACCCCATTGAAAAATCACATTTGTTAAAAACTACAAAGCACAATTAATTGGAATACTCACTTCTCAACATTTGGAGATGCCAACAGGTCAAATATTTCCTTTTCCTTATGCTTAGGCGATTGTCAGATAGTGTTCATTACACCCACTACTATCATTTCTTAAACCTTGGTCTACAATTGGCATATAAAACAAGAATTTCACAAAAACAAGACACGTGAAAATAATATTTTATTAAGGATCTATGCTAATAGTTTTGGTAATATGGAAAGTGGTGCCAATTAATAAATGTAATAACAACCAACATAATATATTTATGATAAATTGAAAAAAACAAACTATAACAGGAGAAAATAATGGACTAATAAAGTCTGGTAGGCAATGGCTATGCTTTACCTGTTGATAAACCCCAATTGTAGGATAAGCCCCATAACCATACATTGATGGATCTTGAGGTGGTTAAGAATTACCATAAGCTTTATATACTTGACCATTACCATAGTAAGTTTCTTTCAATTGATATGGATCTGTTTGTGCTTGACTCTGACTACAAAAAAAAAGAGTCAATGAACATTTGTAAATGTTGTTGAAGAGGAACAATGTCATATTTCAAATTGATAATTAGACTTATGATTTTTTTCCAACATGTTTGGTTGTAGGATTACAACCCCAACATAGATGAATAATTTTTTAACCAATATCAATACCATATACCCTTTGAAAATCTTCTTTAGAAAAATTAAAAAAGAATGTTACAAATGTGCATGTACTATACACTAGTCAGTAGATGTACCATAATCAAATAGTAGTTGTACCTATTACCAAACTACACAAATCCACATCCCTTTCCAACTAGTGTTTTGACATAGATAAGCTCACCAAACTGTCCAAATATCTAGTTCAAGTATTCTTCTAAAATGTTTGGATATAGTTCACAAACAAATATCACCAAACTATCCAAATATCTACTTCAATCTTCTTTTGAAATGTTTGGATTAGTCTACCAAAAAAATATCAACAAGATATAGATGATAAGAGAATACAAGAAAAAACATAAAAAAAAACCTTTGCACATGCACTTGCATATGGTTACTTACAATTATGTTATTCGAAACATCATCTATTGGGAAAACTAGACCAGATGGCACATTATAGCTTGGTTTTTGATAGGAAGCTGCTAGAGAAATAAAAGATGAATTTAGCATATATTCAATTACAAAACTAAAAAAATGAGATAGCAACAGATCCTGTCAAAGCTTAATTTAAATACCAATTAACAATAAAAAACTACACATATCAAATCCTACTAGTAAACTGCCAACCTTAATAAGGAAAAAATATTTGGACACAATCTGTAATTAAAATAAGAAAAATTGATTCGTTATCTGGCTACAAAGAATTTTATAGTTGCGGAAAGGAAGAGGGTCTTATGAGAGGAAAAAAATTGTATCCGTAATCAAGTTTCTCTGCCTAGAAACTGCAACAATAAAAGCAATTAGAGAAAAAGGTGAGCATTGTGTGTAGATGGTGATTAGCCTACAAAGTACTCTTACCCTTTTTGCAGAGACTAGCTTGACAAATGAAGGCAACAAGATATTTCTAGATCAAGACATCTAAGAAATTAATTTACAATAGGATATTTCATATGAATCAGTTATGGTATACATGGTGTTACAAAGCTGTCAATTTGGTTCAGACACAGTGTTATTCAAAAGTTTCTACAAATTCTGAACAAATTCATTTTATAAAATCATTGCATTCGAAGAGTATATCTCTTTAATATGTTCTATCAAATTTATGATCCTATAAGCTTTTATAGATGCTGATACTCTATTCTAAATCTCACAAACTTGACATAGATAGGACAACAACCGAGTGCACTACTTCAAAATTATCTAAAATAGACATTGCTCAACCAACCCATCTTACACGTTTCCTATAATCCATGACACAGACATCCCTCTAGACAATTTTTTAAACTATTATCCAACCCTGTTTTTGAAGTATACAATCATCATATTCTATAATATGACATTTCTTTATAGGCATTATGTCAAAAAATTTGCTATCATTTCTATGCTTGCACAATTTGCAAATAGACAAGCTTTTCTAATATACTTATCTTGTGTAATTTTAACATTATGTTCTATTAGGCATCATCTCTCAATCATTTAGTCAAATGGTTCAAACACCATGTCTAGACTCCACATTTCATGCGCTATTCTACTAACATTTCAAAGTATAAAACCTGATAAATGTGCAAAACAAATTTTCTTTGGTGAGTTATTGTAACAAGTTTGATATAATTCCTTGAAATGATCTATTTGCGGCTTCTAGTCAAATACTTCAACCTATTCCATCATTGTGGTGGTTGTCATTTCAAATTCCATTACAATCATAAAAGCTCATAGACGGTTGTGATGGAGTTTCCTATGTTCATGGTCAATCATTATATGGTGTGGATTGAAAAGAAAGTTACCAAAGGAGCTTATATGTGCCATGCATTTTTAATGAAAATTTTCAAACATTTGAATTGCATTCTCTATCATCATACCCTGCACAAGCGCATCGAATAAAGCATTTAAAAACACAATAGATGAAAAAATGATGCATGCTCACTATCATTTATTCTTAAAAATACTCATTGCACTAATTTTAAATCTCTAATATTCCTTCGAAACAATTAGATCTCTGTGTATCTTGCAATGAAGGCCTTCATTCAAGTAGATCTCTGTGTATCCTGTAATGACGACATTCAATCAAGAAGATCTATGCGAATCCTGCAATGAAGGCATTTAGTCAAGCATGAGATCTCTGTATATCCTGCAATGAAGGTGTTCATTCCAGCAGATCTCTGTGTATCCTGCAATGAAGATGTTTTGTCAAGCAGATCTGTGTATCTTGCAATGAAGGCGTTCATTCAAGCAGTTCGATGATTGACCTAAAAAGTATTTACATATCATGTTCCACAGATGTCATCCTGTGCAAACAATGAGGATTATGGAAACCGTTGTAGAAATATAACTTCAACCTATTTGTATTTATTATAGGATCATTAAAATAATTTCAAAATAATATATTTTCTGAATATGGAAATCATATTTGCAAAAGATTTAGTGTCTTACCTATGTCTCGATATTGCAAGCCCTTTATTTGGGAGCGATATCTTACTTAATGCGCTCCATGTAGATTCTACATCTTTATAGTATTCATGGATCATCAATAATATTTTCAAAGCTCTTGATCGATCATTATCATGCTAAATATTGTGGTAATTGGATCTTTTTAAACCACAATTATAATATTTTTAAAAACATTATAATATTTTTAAAAACATTCTGGTAAACCACAATTACCAGAATGTTTTTAAAGCCATTTCTAAATATATTGTGTTAATCTTGCAATCATGCTATGCAACGTGATGGCCGCTCTTTCAAGCATTCTATTGAACAAGTTAGTTACTTGTCTTTAACTCGGTATATTCCACGCATGAACGCTCTGAAATGAATACAAAGCAGAAGAAAGAGAGTTCATTATTTATAAAAATAACTTTGACACGTCTTGGGTTGGTACATGGAATAAGAGATTAAGGTGCTTTTTTCTTATTAGAGTAAAATTTTGATACGCAAATTTTCAAAAGATTGAATGTTTCAATAAGAAAGAATTATTTAGATGTAATAAGCATCGAGTATATGTTTTTTTAAGATGGGTTATTATGAACTTCATTATTTATGCCCTCACAAGACAAGGGTTCAATCTTATGCATTTATTTATGTAAAATATTTTGTTCTTTGTTTTTAATTAGATATTGAATATAATTAAATATAAATTAGGTAGATGGTTTCTACATGCAGTATTATTTCTAAATATAATCAATAAATTTGATTAAATATTTTTAAGATAAAATAATAATAATAATATATAATCAAAATCTTAGATAGTGCATTACTGCGCATCCAGAGTCATCTTTAGTGAACCCTCCGAGGGGTCAACAATCCACTTCAAGCGTGAATTGTGTTATGTCATCAATGTCTTGCTTTGTTTAGGATTGGAGAGCTTCAAATATCCTCCCATTGACATAATCTTTTACGTGTGCCATTATTTATGTATTTTTTTATTTATTAGAAAATAAACGTCTATTTGTAAGTATAATGAGATTTCTTGTCCATTAAAGGGGATCCTCAGATTTCATTAGGAGTGTTTATAGAATATATAATATATTGAAAAATAATAGTTCAAAATAATATAATAATACTTATTTATATAGAAAATATTACATAAATATGTATTATAAAAATATTTAAATTTGAGAAAAATTATAATAGATTTAAAATATTACATAAATATGTATTATAAAAATATTTAAAATTGAGAAAAATTATAATAGATTAATATTTTTGAAAAATATTTCTATTTTTAATTTTACAAGTTTTATGGGTTGCAAGCTTTGGGTTTAACCATGGAGGAAACTCCATAGTTAAGAGCGCTCAGGCTGGAGTAGTACTAGGATGGGTGACCTCCCGGGAAGTCCCAGTGCTTCACCCCTGTGAGCATCACCTAGATCCAATAAGTGTTAAGCGTTCCATTTATTCTCATGGGAGATGGATTCATGTTGAATCTCTACTCATGACATATGGGTCAATGAGTTTGACTCAAAAATCACTCATTAAATCCCGATAACAATATCACAACTTTCAAAATATTCAATCCTAAATTATATATTAAAAAATCAAACCAACATTACCTAATTTTGATAAGTGAAGAATTGAAATTCTATACACGTTTATAAGAGACAAAAGGCAAATACTTTTCACCGACTCCCCCAACAAATTCAAGGAAAAAAAGTGAAGAGAAAGGAGGAGTTAATCAAATGATTAAATAAGATGATAAATAAATATATTACTCCTTAAACGAGGATAGTGCGCCAAACAGTACGTTCGAATAATCATGAGAATCCTCGAGTATTCTTATGTTAGTGGGATGGATTTGAATGGAGAGCACATCGTTGAAATGGAAGAAATGGTCACAGATTATCAATAAACAATAAAAAATTTAAAAATATTAGTTTACATTCTTAAATCTTGATATTCTAAATAGATTGTGAAAAAGTGACAGCTTTTATTTATATTTATATATGCAGTTAATTCCATCCAGTCGACCACATAATTTCTAGCATGCAAGAAATTCAGCTGCAGTTGTACCCAGATCCACTACTACTTATAAGATTTCTTTTGTCACCGAAACCCTACCTGCATAAATAACTGAGAAAGATCGGCGCATTTATGTAGTTTGAGAAATTTACAATGCTACCATTTGGAAAAATCATCATGATAGATTGAATGAAATCTTCATGATAAAGATGGGGTGAACACATTTATCTAGTTAGTTTTAATTTTAATATTAAACTTAAATCTCATTCTAATTATAAAGTCATGTTATTATAATTATTTTATAAATAAATTTTATTTAAATTATAATTTAATTATATTTCTTAAATATTTTTAGCTCTATAAGTAATTCTATTTTCAATTGTAATCTAAAAATAGTATTAAATATATTTTAATTATTAAATTATATAATTAATAGAAATTAGTTTTGAATTTTTTAATTATACTACTTATTAATTAGAAGTTCTAACTAGTCTAAATATTTGAATCAAACACACAAATAGATATTAATAATGTAATTTTGAGATATTACTTAACCTAACAAATATGTGAGTGGAATCATGTCTAATATAAATAATTAGCTCTCACATAAAGCAAGCATGACTTGTGCTAGGTGCATTATGATATGAGAACTTTAAATAGGTAGCATGCAATGAGTTTGCAACCATCTAAAGAACTTCATTGATGCATGCATAATTAAAAACTAATAAATCTTAAAAAAGAAGATAATCTAAACTAGTGTAGATGGAAGATTACAAATTCTTCTAATTAAGCTATATGATTTAACTTGCATGCAAAGATAAATAGATACTAAATGCTTAAGATGAAAAAGCTCTTGATGCTAGTATAATGGAAAGACTCTCCATTAATGCATGTATGATGAAAAATAAGTAAAATAAGCAAGAAGAAAATCTAAACTAGCATAAATGAAAGATTACAATTTATACTTATTAAGCTATATTATCTAAGATACATGCAAGAAATGAATAACAAGCTAATATGAAAAAGCTCTAAGAAAAAATGCTTAAGAAATTGAAAAATGAGAGCAACATAATGATAGAAAAAACCTAAGATCATTTGAAATGAGGAGAGAGGTTTCTTTTATACAAATCAGAAATGAATGAGTGTTTGAGATTAAAAGTTAAGCAATGGTTGAGATCTTGTTGTTTTTGATCTCTGTGTTCATATTTTAGGAAATTTCTAAAAAGAGTGCACTTTATGTTGTGTAATTTTATTTATTTGATTTTAGAAAATCATATGTATGTCTGCTATAAGGAAATTTCTAAAAAGAGTGCACTTTATGTTGAGTTATTTCATTTATTTGATTTTAGAAAATGATACTTATGTGCAATTAGGGTAAAGGGGCTTTATTATTTAATTAAAAGGGGGACACATTCTTTTAATTAAATAACTTAGGATTTAGATGGTCACAATTTGTAATATAATTTTTCATCAATGATTAATTACTATTTAATCATGTAAAATTAATTTAACCATTACAACAAAGAATAAAAAGTAGAAGGTAAACACTTGCATATTGATAGGTCAAAAATCTATTCAATCTCTAAAATCTATGCAATCTCTAATAGGATGTTCTGATTGGCTGAAATCTTGGAGCACACATCTCACCTTGCTTAAGATTCCCACAAAATTGATTAAATCTCATATGTTAAAATAGATAGTATTTTCTAATTATAGATACAAATTTATTTGTGGAAATATTAATGAATTATTTCAAACAAAGACTTTCTACACAAACCTACAAGTGTTATAGACAAGATAATCTCCAAAATCCATACCTTATTCCAAAATATAGGATCTTCTCCCAAATTTTTTTTGTCTCTATCATAAAATTTAAATTTAAATTCTAAATTTTTGATAACTGCCTTTAGTTAAATGTGACTAATTGGACATAACTACCCAATTGAAATAATGAATATCTCAATTTTATTTGCAATGTAGATTTATTTTTCCCTTAGTTAAACATGATCTATGCCTCATTTTATATATAATAATATAAAAAAATAAATTGAAAAATGGTACAATGAAATATATTTAATTTATTTTTATTAATAAATTATGTTAAGATTAGACTTTAAATTTTAGACGATGACAGAAAAAATGTATTTTTTCATATCAAATACTTCTCTAACATCTAACACTTTTCTAGTTGTTATCATTTCCACAATAAAGAAACTAAATCATTTTATTTCAAGGTTTATTAATTATTAAAGTTAAAGTTAAAGTTAAAGTGATCCAATATTTGAATAACATGTTGGAAGTTAAAGTTTTTTTGTGCTATTTCGGTGTTCAATGACAATAATTTAAGAAAAAAATGGTTGCTTCAATGATTGGATATTTTAAGATGTCAACTCAATATTTTAGTTTGTTCTTCTCTGATTTGTTAGGATGGTTCTTTCTAACCATAGAGTTCCTTCTTAGTTAAATATATGTAGTTTTAATATTTTATTTTATAAAGATGGTTATTACATGATGTTAATGTGATTAATAGATATTATATGTTGAGATTATAAAATATTTAATTGATAATTAATATTTTTGATATGTAGATATAGACTTGGAGATTTCTTTTGAGTGTGTGGAGGGTTTTACTTTCTTCAAGAGTTTATAGATAGATTTTAGGGAAGTTGAGTGCAAATTGAGGTGATGTTAAGTTCATTTCTAGTGCAATATCAACTGAGAGGACATCTAAGAAAGTTAATTAATAATAGTGTATTGATAGGAAAAACAAATCCATTGACAAGTAATTAAAGTTATAAAATAGTTAATGAATGATTATTTAATATGATAAAAGATTCATCAATCATTCATTTAATCATTTTTTTGGGTGACCAATCATTAGTGACCAATTATTCAATCATTCACCTATCTTTATCTAACTTTATGGTTTTACCTAATGACCAAGTTGGTCATTTATTTAGCTACTTATACTTATATATTACAAAATATTAGTAGAATTTGATCATTTTTAGTCATGTGACTAAATTTTTTAGTCATGTAGTCATTTATTTACCAAAATTCTACTAGTTTTGGGACTAATTTCAAGTGATTCTAAGTTTATTTTGGGTAATTTTGAGTTGATATGAAATGGTTTTGAGTTGATACGAAATGATTTTGAAATGACATGAAATTGATGTGAAAGAGGATACAAACGATAAAGTATGATCAATTTGGCCAAAAGATCAAAGTTAGTAGAATGAGAAAATGAGACAAATGAATATGAAGAAATGATGAAACCATAGATGCAAACCATTTTTGAGCATCTACATTTTTCCCCTCTTTGATACAATGTGATTTAGAGTGTTGTGTTAAAGAATGTTGATGATAAAGCCACAACATGCCCTAGTAGGGATGATATATATGGGTGACCCCTCGAGAAATTGACTAAGATAAGCATATTATAAGTCAATTTTTTTACAATGAGAAGAAAAACCATAGCAACTGATAGAATGCAAATTAGAGCAAAAATGTGAAAGTTATGAGGCCCAGAGTGCAGAACAGGATTAACTAGGAGCCTGAGAGTGATTACGTGGATTAACACTCAAGAATGACAAAAAATGATGAAAATGATAGTTAATTTTGTTCACAATGAAGATATGAATCCAACCCAACTGATAGACTGCAAATCCAAGTTAAAATGCAAAAGTTATGGGCTCCAGAGTGCAACATAGGGGCTCCGGGAGTAGTTATGGGCATCCTATTGCCCCAAGTGCGCCCAAAACTCAACCAAGTGCATCTTGGATGCACTTGGTAAGCCCAAGTGCATCATGACAATACCAAGTGTTCCCATAACACACTTGGGAAGCCCAAGTGTGGTTAGAAAGTGCAAGATGTGCCCGAGAAGGCTCCAGGGGCCAAAACCAACATGATGGGGGGCAACTAGGAGCCCAAGAGTAATGTCTTGGCTTATAACTCAAGATAATGAAAAAATAATGAAAGTTATAGCTGATTCTTTTCACAAGAAATATATGATTCCAATGCAACTGACGGTTCATAAATTAGAGTTGCAATGCAAAAGTTATGGCCTCCAAAGTGTGACATAGGGGCTCTAGGAGCAGTTTTGGGTATCCTAGGTCCCCAACTATGCTCAAAACTCATCCAAGTGCATCTTGGGCTCACTTGGTATGCCCAAGTGCATCATTAAAATACCAAGTGTGCCCATGATGCACTTGGAAAGCCTAGGTGTCCTCCAAAAGTGTAGAATGCACCCTAGGAGGCTCTGGGGGCCAAAATCAACTTGATGGGGGTCAATCAAGAGCCCAAGAGTATTTTCAAGGATGCCCACTCAATATAGTGACCAAATAATGGAAATGATAGTTCATTATGTTCACAAGAAATATATGAGTCCAATGCAACTGATGGTTCATAAATTGGAGTTGAACTACAAAAGTTATGGCCTCCGGAGTGCAACATAGGGGCTCCAAGAGTAGTTCTAGGTATCCTAGGTCCCCAACTCTGCCCAAAACTCATCCAAGTGCATCCTGGATGCACTTGGTAAGCCCAAGTGCATCATGATAGTACCAAGTGCACCCATGATGCACTTGGGAAGCCTAAGGGAACTTGAAAAGTGCAAAATGTGCCCTAGAAGGCTCTAGGGGCCAAAATCAGCCCGATTGGACTTAGAATGACCCAAAACTACGCATGCATGCCCAAAATCATGGAAAAATGTCCTAACATGAGTGAAATCATAAAAAATGGTCAGATTTGGTCAAACATGGTGAGAAAAATGTTAGACTAAGTTTGAACCAGGTGGAAAGCCATAGAAAGTTGATTGACAGTGTAGGATGATGCAAGAATGCATGAATGCAAGATGAAGATGATGTGATGAATCAGAAGACATGATCATGGTGATGGAGAACAAGATGAAAAAGAAAGATGAGATGAGGAGATGTTAGTATGATGGAAAGACTTTTTCTTTTGTAAAGTGCACTATATGTCAAATGGATCTTTATTTTGATATGGCAAATGGAATGCAACACATCATGGCATAAAGGGCCAGAGTGTAAATGCAAGCCTTTTGCATAAACAAGCATGATGTAGATAGAGAATGACATTGTCCTTCCTAAGACATATGTACATGCCCCAAACTCTCAAAGGTACATTGTAATAGATAGAAATAAAAAAAGATGACCATGAACCATCCCGACCACTCTCATAGATCAGTTTGTATCATCGAGTAGCATAGGAACATGGGGTATGTGTAGGATCATGGTGTACCAAACTATGGCCTTAAGTGGCAGTGAAAAATCAGCAAATCAGGTTTATGTCAACTTGACACATAATTTTGAAGTGGTTATGGACTTTATATCAAAAAGTTGTAAGAAAATAATTTGTAGAAAATTGAATGTAGTTTTTAAAATACTAGGCCTTATCAAGAGAAAAAAATAATTGATTGGTCAAAAGTTTGAATTTTAATGCAGTACCAAGAAAATTTCAGGACGAAAATAAAAAGTAGGTGCATGTCTGACCATCTTAATCAAAATCAAGTCATAATTATTTTTTAATATAATTATAGATATGAAAACTAGACTCATGCCCAGATGTGACGCATATTTTTTGAAATTTTTATTCCAAATAAATAATTAAATATGAATTTTGTACCAAAAATTTTTTGGATTAAAAAAAGTCTTGTGTCTAACCACCCTAACTGATAGAAAATTTGACCAAATTTAATTTTTTGTTTTTTTTCTTATACTAGGTGAAGTATAGAATGTGAGGCAACTTTTAGATTTAAAAAATGTTATACCGTTTGAAAGTTATAGCTATTTTTCATTCAGTATGTCAATCAACACTTTACAATAATCTTCATTGATAATTAACTAATAAATACTTATTGAACTCAAAATTTGACAAAAATTATATTGATGGAATCTAAAAAGCGATATTAAAAAACTCATTTCATTTCATTCAATTTCAATCAAAATAACATTGTCAGACGGCTACCCGAAGTCTGAGTATCACTAAAACTCTCTATAAACATGTCTTTGGAGTTGACCAGGTAGGCTTGGTAAATACCTAGCTTGATCGAATATACAATTCCAAATCAGATATCCGATATGGCTCGGTAGTTAAATTCAAAAAAATTTCAAATTTTGCAGGAAAATTTGATTTAAACGTTATAGATTTTTATTTTAAAATTATTTCACTTATATTAATATGTAAAGGCATATTTTAATATATTATATATATATAATAACGTAATGTAAACATACAAGATATAATCTAGTAATATATAATAATATCTTATGTTAATCTTATTACAATCTATAAATATAATTTATATTATTATTATTTTTACTAAATATAATAATGTAATTTATATATATATATATATAATAAAATATGTATTATATATTATTATATTAATATGTATGTTATTAATATATCTATATAATAACGTAATATTTTCATTAAATATAATAATGTAATATATATATATAATTATATTATTATATTAATATGTATATTATTAATATATATGTATATTATTAATATATAGGAGTCAAAGGGGGTCATAGGGTGACCTATGACCCTCTTTGACCCATTAAACGATGATATATGTCTATAGGGGTCCTAGGACCCCTAGGGACATATTCGAATGAGTATTATGGGTCAAAGGGGGTCATAGGTCACCCTATGACCCTCTTTGACCCATTAAACAATGACATATGTCTTTAGGGGTCCTAGGACCCCTAGGGACATAGTTGAATCGTTCATATGGGTCAAAGGAGGTCATAGGGTGACCTATGACCCCTTTTGACCCATTAAACAATGACATATGTCCCTAGCAGTCCTAAGAGCCCTAGGGACATAGTCGAATCGTTCATATGGGTCAAAGGGGGTCATAGGGTGACCTATAACCCACTTTGACCCATTAAATGATAACATATGTCTCTAGGGGTCCTAGGACCCCTAGGGACATATTCGAATGGGTATTATGGGTCAAAGGGGGTCATATGGTGACCTATGACCCTCTTTGACCCATTAAACGATGACATATGTCCCTAGGGGTCCTAGGACCCCTAGGGACATAGTTGAATTGTTCATATGGGTCAAAGGAGTTCATAGGGTGACTTATGACCCCCTTTGACCCATTAAATGACGACATATGTCCCTAGGGGTCCTAAGAGTCCTATGGACATAGTCGAATCATTCATATGGGTCAAAGAGGGTCATAGGGTGACCTCTGACTCCCTTTGACCCATTAAATGACGACATATGTCCCTAGGGGTCCTAGGACCCCTAGGGAAATATTCGAATGGGTAATATGGGTCAAAGGGGGTCATAGGGTGACCTATGACCCTCTTTGACCCATTAAATGACAACATATGTCCCTAGGGGTCCTAGGACACCTAAGGACATATTCGAATCGTTCATATGGGTCATAGGGGGTCATAGGGTGACCTATGACCCCTTTTGACCCATTAAACGACAACATATGTCCCTACGGGTCCTACGACCCCTAGGGACATAGTCAAATCGTTCATATGGGTCAAAGGGGGTCATAGGGTGACTTATGACCCTCTTTGACCTATTAAACGATGATATATGTCTCTAGGGGTCCTAGGACCCCTAGGGACATATTTGAATGGGTAATATGGGTCAAAGGGGGTCATAGGGTGACCTATGACCCTCTTTGACCCATTAAACGACGACATATGTCCCTAGGGGTCCTCGGACCCCTAAGGACATATTTGAATGAGTAATATGGGTCAAAGAGAATCATAGGGTGACCTATGACCCTCTTTGACTCATTAAATGACAACATATGTCCCTAGGGGTCCTAGGACCCCTAGGGACATATTCGAATCGTTCATATGGGTCAAAGGGGGTTATAGGGTGACCTATGACCCCCTTTGACCCATTAAACGATGAGATATGTCCCTAGGGGTCTTAGGACCCCTAGGGACATATTCGAATCATTCATATGGGTCAAAGGGGGTCATAGGGTGACCTATGACCCCCTTTGACCCATTAAATGATGACATATGTCCCTAGGGGTCCTAAGGACATATTCGAATGGGTAATATGGGTCAAATGCGGTCATAGGGAAACTTATGAACCTCTTTGACCCATTAAATGACAACATATGTCCCTAGGGGTCCTAGGACCCCTAAGGACATATTCGAATCATTCATATGGGTAAAAGGGGGTCATAGGGTGACCTATGACCCTCTTTGACCCATTAAATTATGATATATGTCTCTAGGGGTCCTAAGACCCCTAGAGACATATTTGAATGGGTATTATGGGTCAAAAGGGGTCATAAGGTGACCTATGACCCTCTTTGACCCATTAAACGATAACATATGTCCCTAGGGGTCCTAGGACCCCTAGGGATATAGTTGAATCGTTCATATGAGTCAAAGGAGGTCACAGGGTGACCTATGACCCTTTTTGACCAATTAAACAACGACATATGTCTCGAGGGGTCCTAGGACCCTTAGGGACATAGTCGAATCATTCATATGGGTCAAAGGGGGTCATAGGGTGACCTATCACCCTCTTTGACCCATTAAACGACGATATATGTCTCTAGGGGTCCTAGAACCCCTAGGGACATATTCGAATGGGTAATATGGGTCAAAGGGGGTCATAAGGTGACCTATGACCCTTTTTGACCCATTAAATGACGACATATGTCCATAGGGGTCCTAGGACCCCTAAGGACATATTCAAATCATTC
The DNA here is from genome assembly GCA_028749045.1 of Cupressus sempervirens. Classification (NCBI taxonomy): domain Eukaryota; kingdom Viridiplantae; phylum Streptophyta; class Pinopsida; order Cupressales; family Cupressaceae; genus Cupressus; species Cupressus sempervirens. Next base: position 472,656,654 of record CM053783.1, on the reverse strand, counting down.
ATAGAGGTCAAAGGGGTCATAGGGTGACCTATGACCTCTTTTGACCCATTAAACAATGACATATGTCCCTATGGGTCCTACGACCCTTAGGGACATAATCAAATCATTCATATGGGTCAAAGAGGGTCATAGGCTGACCTATGACCCTTTTTGACCCATTAAACTATGATATATGTCTTTAGGGATCCTAGGACCCCTAAGGACATATTCAAATGGGTATTATGGGTCAAAGGGGGTCATAGGGTGACCTATGACCCTCTTTGACCCATTAAATGATGACATATGTCCCTAGGGGTCCTAGGACCCCTAGGGACATAGTCGAATCTTTCATATCGGTCAAAGGAGGTCATAGGGTGACCTATGACCCCCTTTGACCCATTAAATGATGACATATGTCCCTAGGGGTCCTAGGACCCCTAGGGACATAGTCGAATCATTCATATGGGTCAAAGGGGGTCATAGGGTGACTTATGACCCCCTTTGACCCATAAAGTGACGAGGACATAGTCGAATCGTTCATATGGGTCAAAGGGGGTCATAGATTGACCTATGACCCTCTTTGACCCATTAAATGATGATATATGTCCTAGGGGCATATTCGAATGGGTAAAATGGGTCAAAGGGGGTCATAGGTTACCCTATGACCCTCTCTGACCCATTAAACGAAGATATATGTCTCTACGGGTCCTAGGACCCTTAGGGACATATTGGAATGGGTAATATGGGTCAAAGGGGGTTATAGGGTGAACTATGACCCCCTTTGACCCATTAAACGATGACATATCTACCTAGGGGTCCTAGGACCCATAGGGACATAGTCAAATCGTTCATATGGGTCAAATGGGGTCATTTGGGTGGCCTATGACTCTCTTTGACCCATTAAACGACAACCTTCTTTGTATTATATATTATTATATTAATATGTATAATAATATATTATATATATATATAACAATGTGATATTTTTATTAAATATAATATATATTATAAATATTATTATATTAATATGTATGTTATTAATATATCTATATAATAACGTAATATTTTAGGATATACTATTTATAATATTTTAGGATAATAATTATAATATAAATAAACACTAAATATTAATATTATTATATGTATAGTAATAATAATAATACTATTATAGCTATAATAATAATATATATTAATACTATATATTGTAGCTTAATATTAATAAACACTATATATTTATACTATTATATCTATATTAATAATATTAATACTATTATAGGTATAATAATAATATTGATACTATAGGTATATTAATACTATTATATATTAATATTATTGATACTTTATACTAATACTAATATACTATTAACTTAGTTATAAATTAAAGTCGTTTGCCTCCAAATATTTTCATAATATTAATATTATTGTGGCAAAGGAGGAAAACCTAAGCAAGTTTTCCCCCCAAAAGTCCTTTTCCTTTATCAGATATCTGATTTCATATCAGATATCCGATTTTATTGGCATCAATTTCCAATATTTGACTATCCCTACAGACCCAACAACATTACTTTTTTACCTCTTTTTTTATGTGATTTGTAAAAAGTCGCGTTTTGGGGCCCAACCAATCAAAAAAATTTAAAAATATAACCTTAGGTGTTCGAATTTGTCATCTGAATGGGGAGCAACAGTCGTCGAAAGGATAAACGTAAAAGGAAGATATCCAATAAAGACATTGCAGCATATAGGGAAAGGGAGAAAATGAAACACCGAAAATAAAGACAAGGTATGCTAAATATCAATCAAGTTGATGATGAAATAATAGAAGGTGAACTCATAGAGTCAGATAATGAAAATGTACAGTTGGAGAATGAAAATGTACCTATTGAAAATGATAATGCGGAAATTGAAAATGTAGAGATCAAAAATTTTGAAGAAGAAATGCCACTAAGTCATAATCCAAATTGCATAATTGACCATGTCGAAGATGACAATGCACAGGAACCTAATGCACAAGAACCTTACATATCTCTAATTATAATCGACATGAAGGTTCTAAAACACCAAAATGGATAATTGAAATTAATGAAATGATTACGACTAGTTTGGAAGGAAAAAAATCAGAAAGAACCATTCAGTTATGGGCTTCAAGACTATATTAGATTTTTTTGGCAACAAGACAGTGGTAGAGAAATGTCAGCTTTTCATGCACTTATTAAAGATGCAAAAGATGTGACCTATGCTTTTCAAATTGAAAATTCGTGTCAATAAAAATTTGGAAAGAAATGCCATTATTGTGAAGAATCTTTTCAGTGCTCTCAATAGCGTTGGGAAAAATAGCAGAGAGAAGGATAATAGAGTTGCTCGAAGGGTTATTAAAACCTCTTTGGTAAGTCATCATTTGAGAAAGGGTAGATATATGAGACAAACTTGTATTGATTTGAATCTAAATCATACTACTTTGAGAAGAGCACTTAGTCGATGAGAGAAAATTGATGATCCTCTTCAAAATGAAACATGGGCATTTGGTGGGAGACTTCCACGTTTTGATAAGAAGCTATACAATTTTGGAACTCTAACTCACGAGTATCACCCAATGCTAAAGATGTCTTAAAGTTGAGAATTGGCATCAGAGACTGCACGCCACATCCTAAAAACTATTTGGAGGTAAGTCAAACTATGTTGTTCAAACAATTTAGAGAGAGTCATCCAAGTGTTCATATATCACAAAGAGCTTTTGAATATTTGAAGCCATTTTATTGTGTGCCACTCAAAATTTGAAATACATGTTGTTCCAAATATCATGTTGAGTTTTCTATGCACCATGAACTATTATGCTTCATCCATTCTACTTTGCATAGTAAAGAAATGTTGGAGGATTGTGGGGCTAGTGGGCTTCCAAAATCATCAAGAGAGTTGTTAGATCAACTCTTATGTCATAGAGTTGATGGTTGTTCCTTTTATAAAAATGCTTGCTTAAATGAGAAGTGTTCAGAATGTGGTGGCTTATCCGAGTTTGACACATGTTTCCATGAGGGGTGTGAACAATATCTTGGAAAGACAATAGTGAAAAAAAGGGTCTATGAAATGGTGAAATACACATTGAAGAGTGGGAGTGAGAGCTCTAGATGTGAATTGGTTGGAAAAGATATCAATGTGGCTAATTTTATTTCAGATTTCAAGGCAAATATTTTTTACAAGTATGCAAGACATAGTCATAGGTCTCAGTGGTTGGATCAACAATTTAGAACATGTAAGGAGACTTTTCCCATTGGCACTATTATATTAGTTGTTGATTTTGCTGAGAACTACACATTGCAACCTCAAAATGAAACACAATCTCAGTATTACAACTCTATTTAGATTGCAATTTTTGTTCACATAACATATATACATGCCCCTGATAGTGTGGAAGATAATCGAAAGATTATTAGAGAGTATCATTTTTAAATGAGTGATGATAGATCTCACTCTCACAAGTTTGTGCAACATTGTTTCGAGAATATTTTTGATTTCTTACATGAGCATACAATTGCTATGGATAGACATATCATTTGGTCAGATAACTGTACAGGTCAATTCAAGAATGCTCGCATGTTTTATTGGTTGTGTAGGATGCACATAGTGAGAGGGGTGCCTCATATTTGGAGTTTTTTTGAGTCTGGCCATGGAAAAGGGGAACATGATGGAGCAGGGGAATGTTTGAAGAGAGCTCTAGTTAAGGAGCAACTGAAGATTTCAACAATAGAGCTTCTTGATACTCGTAGCATTGTTGATTGGTGTAGTTTAGCATTATCACAGGGGGGGACTCTTAATTCAGTGGTACGCAGGTTCTTTTGGTTGGTTGAGGAAGGGTCCATAGGTGATAGATCAAATTGTGCTACAGTGAGAGACTCATCAAAAATGCATTCATTTCGAAGCTCTAATTCTAGTACATGGACCATTTGGACACAACAACTAGCTTGTTTTTGTCGTACTTGTTTTCAGTGTGATTGGGATCACTGTAAGTCAAGTGAGTGGGTGGACACATGGGCTCCACATTATCTTACTCCATTGTCTATCATACCCTCTATCAAAAATGATGACATGGAAAGTTCACTTGAGCATAACCATCTATCAGATCTACTTCAACCAGGACATGTCTTTGCATTGGTTGCACCACAGGGGAATGATGAGAAATCCGATTATTGGTTAGCACGTTGTGTAAGAGGAAAACAAAAACTTTCACAACTGATCATAGATGATGATGGATTCATGTATCCTACTAGTTCAGTGGTTGTTGCTGGAATATGGCTGCGGACATACATGCTTAGAAGGAATGAAATTCCTGCATTTGAAGACTATCAGAAGCACAAAGTAATTCTCATATATTCGCATCTTATTATAGCAACAAATGTAAAGTTATTGAAGCATCAAGGAAGAACAAAAGTAAAAAAACATTTTACTATTGCTAATGCTGATCATGAAGCCTTGTTGGAGACCTTAAAATAGAGAGAGGACCCTATTGGAATACTCGACTAGGTATATGTACTTCTTATGTTATTTTCTTTATAATGATTTAATGAATTGATGATTATCTTGTTTAATACAATAAGTTACTAATTTTTGTATGATATTGGAATGTAGGTACATCATGAAGAGTTGGAGGGGGGTGGTATTGGGGAGAATTTCTAAAATTTATGATGTAAAATGTGTAGTTTTTTGTATATGGTTTTTGTATTTTGGTAGGTTCTTTGTAAGGAATTATAAGAGGAAGATATTGAACAAGTTCTTCCAAATCATATTTGCATGTGATACAAGGCTATAACGACAATTTTAAGAGCATTTATAACTATATGAAAGATAATTGCATGTGGATATCTTATTACAAATTTGGTTTTTTCCTTATTTGACATAAAGCTGACATTATGATTATTAAAACTATTTTTATCAAACTAATCAAATAAAAAAAATCTAGAAAGTACAGATGAACAATTAGAATACTTGATTTCTTCCATTTTGCAACCAATCATAGCATTTGAAAGCATAAAGAGTCATAATATTGTATAATGTTTTGAAAGACTTTCATATTGAAAAGTTGTATGAAGCACATTTGGATAAGCCATGAAATCCATGAAAGAAGATAGCATGTAGGATAAGAAATTAAAGCCAATAAGAAAGATAGCACATGCATAATGACATGATATGAAGTTGGATATGAAGGCTATGAGTGGAAGAGTCATTAGAGGCATCAAAAATCCCATCATAAATGAGATCTTGGATTTTATGTTTCAACACTATGGAATCTTTAGTTTTATGAAATTTTCTTCCATGGAGATTAATTTAAGAATGCCCCATGTGTATGTAAAGGTCTTAAGGGAGATTAATTTAAGAATGCAATATTCTCCTCTAACCTTTTCTCAAGTTTAGAATTGATTTCTATCATGTGCTTAGAGAGATGAAGGTAAGAAAGATTATTTGTCTCTTCTACCTCTTTGTATTGAGCATATAGAAAGAGAGATGACAAGTGAACAAATTTAAGTGTAGTCAATAGATCAAGGAAACCATTTAGTGAATGAAATTCTTAGTATGCATATCATAGACCATGAAGTTAGAAAATAGCAATAGCTCTAAGACCAAAGAGCCATTTTAAGCATGTTCAAGCACTAGAGACATAGAAAATCAAAGTCAATTTATGAAACTCCCCTTAGCAAAAAATGCAAACAAATATTTGCATTTGACGTTTTGACTTGGTTGAAAAAGTTTGACAATAATTGATAATATTGCAAGCTTGATGTTCAAAAGCAATTTTTTTTCCAAGAAAGATAGTGACACATGGAGTAGTCTTCAAACAATCAAGCAAGGCACAAAGCAACCTTTCATGATACAAGTGAAAGGGGTCAACCTTTCTTGACAACTTTTCAAAATCTAACTCCTAACGGCTACAAGTTAGTGCCATTAGCTCCGAGTGGGTGGGTGAACCATAGTGACACCCTTGTTCCAACCACGTAGATCCTCAAGCGTCCATGGCCTCCCCGTACCGAGGAGTCTCCAAGGTGCTCTAAGTGCATTTGGAGGTCGATCTTTCGAGGGTCATAACTTAGAGCTCGTGAGGGCTATAGATGAACTGTCAAATGCTTTTTGAGAGGTCACATTCCAGTTGGATTTAGCACAGCAATCTCGTTCAATGCCAAAACTTGCAGTGTGCCTCAGTTCATAGGTGCACCACAGCGTAACTTTGAAACTGTTGATCTTGGCATCAAATCATCAATGCCATTAGCTCTAGATGGGTGGGTGAACCCTATTCACACCCTTGTTCTAGCCACGAAGACCATCCATCATTTGCGGCCACCCTGTACCGAGGAGTCTCCAAGGTGCTCTAAGTGCATCATAACTCAGAGCTCGTGAGGGCTATTGATGAACTGTCAAATGCTACAAGATGGTGATCTTGAGGCCTAAAATAACCTATCTCATTTTTGAGAGATCACATTCTATTTGGATTCAGCACATCGATCTCGCTCGATGCCAAAACTCGTAGTGTGCCTCAGTTCATAGGTGCACCACAACATAACTTTGAAATCCCTGATCTTGGCATTGAATTGTTAGTGCCATTAGCTCTAGATGGGTAGGTGAACCCTAGTCACACCCTTGTTTTGGCCACAAAGACCATCCATCATTCGCAACCACCCTGTACTGAGGAGTCTCCAAGGTGCTCTAAGTGCATTTGGAGGTTGATCTTTCAAGGGTCATAACTTAGAGCTCGTGAGGGCTATCGATGAATTGTCAAATTCTACAGGACGATGATCCTGAGGCCTAAAATAGCCAATCTCATTTTTGAGAGATCACATTCCGTTTGGATTCAGCACAACGATCTCGCTCGATGCCAAAACTCGCAGTGTGCTTTAGTTCATAGGTGCACCATAGTGTAACTTTGAAACCGCTGATCTTGGCATCAAATCATCAGTTCCATTAGCTCTGGATGGGTGGGTGAACCCTAGTCACACCCTTTTTTTGTCCATGAAGACCATCCATCATTTGCGGCCACCCTGTACCGAGGAGTCTCCAAGGTGCTCTAAGTGCATTTGGAGATCGATCTTTCGAGGGTCATAACTTAGAGCTCGTGAGGGCTATCGATGAACTATCAAATGCTACAGGATGGTGATCTTGAGACCTAAAATTATCTATCTCATTTTCAAGAGATCACATTCCATTTGGATTCAGCACAGCGATCTCACTCGATGCCAAAACTCGCAGTGTGCCTCAGTTCATAGGTGCACCACAGTGTAACTTTGAAACCGCTGATCTTGGCATTGAATCGTCAGTTCCATTGGCTCTGGATGGGTGGGTGAACCCTAGTCACACCCTTGTTCTGGCCACGAAGACCATCCATCATTTGCGGCCACCCTGTACCGATGAGTCTCCAAGGTGCTCTAAGTGCATTTGGAGGTCAATCTTTCGAGGGTCATAACTCAGAGCTCGTGAGGGCTATCGATGAACTGTCAAATGCTACAGGACAATAATCTTGAGGCCTAAAATAACCTACCTCATTTTTGAGAGATCACATTCCATTTGCATTCAGCACATCAATCTCACTCAATGCCAAAACTCGCAGTGTGCCTCAGTTCATAGATGCACCACAGCGTAATTTTGAAACCGCTGATCTTGGCATCGAATTGTCAATGCCATTAGCTCTAAATGGGTAGGTGAAGCCTAGTCACACCCTTGTTCTAGCCATGAAAACCATCCATCCTTTGCGGCCACCCCGTATCGAGGAGTCTCCAAGGTGCTCTAAGTGCATTTGGAGGTCAATCTTTCGAGGGTCATAACTTAGAGCTCGTGAGGGCTATCGATGAACTATCAAATGCTACAGGATGATGATCTTGAGGCCTAAAATAACCTATCTCATTTTTGAGAGATCACATTTCATTTGGATTTTGTCTATTTCCTTGTTGTATTATGGGTGTTGATATTGTGTTGTGAAAATGTGATGTGTGTAATCACCTAAAAATGGTCATCTAGACTATTAGCCCCCTTCTCAGCATTTTGGCTAAATTAATTTAATCATTTATCTAGACCAAATTGCTAATAATCAATTTATTTTATTATAACCTATAGTTTGACTATACTATCCTAAGTTCATTATTTGATTAAAAGAACATGTCCCCTTTTAATTAAATAAAAGACCCCATTCTTCTAACCCACTTAAAGTGCACACATAAAGTCCTTTTTCTATTTTACAATTAAAAGAAAAGGCTTTGTGACTTTTGTCTTATATGACAAGTCAACTTATATTCTATTGGTTGACTTGTGTGTGCACATGGATCACTCCTCTTTTTAAATTCCACCGTTGATCATCCACCATCTTCATCTTGATCTCTACCGTCCATACATCTTTAAAAGGTAGAGAGCTTTCCCCCTCGATCAATCCATCTTTTGAATATTTTTATGCTGCAGGTTTTCTAACAGGTTTCTTTGGAGCTTTGTGGAGAACTTCTATTTCTTGTCTACATTCTCTCATCCATGGCATTCTATCTTAGCTTAGCTTTCATTTTTATATGTATCTTAATCTCACATAGTTTAAATAATGGTATTGTAACACTCTCATCCATGCTTAGAATAGCTGCACTTTTCATATTCATTCTAGTTTAGTCTTTAGTTGCATTGCATTCTTGAGGAACTCCTTGGGATATTTGCATTCTTGCATCTTGTCTTTGGAACCTCCCATTGCATGGTTTACTAGCAAGAAGAGTATCTCTAAGGCTCATCTGAGGGCCTTCTTATTCTTGAAATATACTCTCTTGCACTCCATGGATAGGGAGCTCTAAGCCGACATCCAAGCATTCCAAACTCATGGAATCATTTGGATAGAGAGGTTTAGAGCGTGACACAAATCAAGTGTACAATGTGCTCTTGAAAATTTCTTGTTTTATTTCTACTTGGTTTTGTTTTCTTGTTTTGTGCTTGAGTATGGTTATGGGCATGGGACTTACACTCACCCTTGTGGGAAGGGAAGAGAAGTCCAGGGTGAAGGGCTTAAGTTGGGTTTGAAAAATGTATTGAGAACCTTGGAGTATGGGCTCCATTTTATGCCATAACATTTCATATCTTGCTGGGGGTGATAAGGAAAGTAGGGTGTAGAAAGGAAGTTTAAGGAGTTATAGCTGATGGTAGTGGGTTTGGAGAAGGAAATGTGGAGGCCTAGAGAGGGCATTAAATGGTTCATTTATGATAGCCCCGAGAGGGCATGAAATTTGGTGAGTTATGATAGCCCCAAGAGGGCATGAATTTTTTTTATTGAAAATATGGTTTGGTATGGCAAGTCTCCATTTTAGAACACACCTTCACCCTATGTTTATGGTTCCATCTATGAAGCCATTGTGAAATAGTCTTGGGGGGAAATTGTTCAAGTTTGAAATGTAATGTTTATGCATTGAAAGATTGTATGTGTATCCCAGTTTGAGCCTTGTTCCCTAGCACGGGGGTGGTCTCTTTGAGGCCTATGGTTGGGTGGAAAGCACCCATGGTCCTTGTTATTTTTTTGTGTTGCATATGCAGATTTGTGTCCAAGGGAGCAATGGAAATGGCTTGGAATGATCATCTTGCAGATTGATGTTGGATTAGAAAACTTGACATTGTGCCCTCATTTGTGAAGGAGGATTCACCAGCTTGTTCATGTTCTCAACGATCATGTTGGACAATGTTCATGCTACTCATTGTCCATATCTTTCAATGTCCATGTTCCTTATGATTTTGAAAAGTCCCTTATGTTGCCCCATTGTGATGGAAGGGGATTGTATCATTGTTACCTAATGTACGGGTAGAAGAAATAATTGATAAGGTTGTATATGCATGTTTCATTTGGAGTTTATATTGTTATGAAAGCATTGGTATGAGTCACAGATTTGCTTTGACATCATTGTTATCATTTGAAAATGTGAAAGAAAGTTTTCTTAAATGACTAGTTGATAATAACAATCCATAGATGTTATGTGATACCATTGATTGTATAAATTTAAAACTTAGTAGATTGTTTACAATCTTGTTGTGCACTCAATAATTTGGAAGGAAATTTTTATGTTCATATCACATGCATGGATAACATTGATTTTAATTACCAAGCTTAATGCAATTCTAAGAAAGAAAATCATCAAATTAATTTTATGATATAAAAAAATGAAGTTTTTTGTAAGAGTAGACATAATAAAATCTATGAGATACATTGCTGTAGGAATGCATTTTCCTCTCTAGAAAATGTATGGTAAAGGCAAATAAATCCCTTCCTTAATACAGAGCAATAAAATATTAAAGAATATTCCCAGATTCTAGACTGCTATCCAATAAAAATAAAAATAATAATAGCATACAGAGACTAATGAGTGTCTTAGACTAATATATTTTCTAAGTGAAAGAATGGTACACATTACAATCTTGTGACCTCTAAGTTACATCCAACACTTAAATAATAAATTAGTAATTAAATAAATAAAGGCATATTAGTGTGCATGTTAGAGAATATGACTCATTCTAGTTTTATCTAGTCAATAAAGCACATTGATACATTGATACATATATGTCAGAACGACAAGGTATGTTATATAAAAACCTTATTTATATGCTTGCACCTAATCCTTGCATAAAAAATTCATCTAACAAATTTAAATTGACACACTCAATACGATGGTGTAGTAGGATGTGTTTAAATACTAATCATGAATTATTATTGAGTTAAGTACTTTGAATTGGCCCTTAGACTTACTAAGAGTTCCTCATTTAATGTGCTTACTAATTTGTACTATGAAACAACTTTGAATCTTAACATGCTTTGGTAATAATAATATTGATAGTGAGAAAGTGAGCTTATGGTGAATAGTTAGATGTAATTTAATGTAAAAAGTAAATGTAATAGTATAGTAATTATAGTAATTAAAATAGTAAATGTAAAAGCATGGCAATGTAGCTAGATTAGTTAGTAGTTGATGAGCTAGATAGTTAGTAATTGTCTTTTGTTAGAGTGAGTTTAATTTATGTATTGAAATAGTAATTTTTGTGTTTAGAAAACTGTAGTGAGTGCTAGTTTGGTGAGGAAGCAATGTTGATAGATAATGAGGATATAGTAATATAGTAATTGTCACATTAATACATATTGTAATGATTAATGAATGTGTGTACATTGGTAATGAGGATAATAAGTAATTTTGATCCCCTTCCCTTACATGCTAGAATCACGACCTAGTCCATATGATACAACCGACAGACCCTAATAGAATATTAGTATCAGAGGCTTGTTAGGATATGAATTACCTCACTAATTTATGAGTGTTGTATCTTGAACTTGCTCATTTGACTCGTGACGCTAACTTGAACTAGACTGTCATCCAATCTATTTGAAAACCACCTATGACTAAAATGTTAACACCTTCACACTATTCACATGAGTCTTGAACTCCTATTCAATGATAACCTTGTTTTACAATATGTAATTTCTTATGCGACTTCATAAGATACAAAAAAATAAAAAATTGTTGTGTTTTTACTAGTAAAATGTAGGGCATGACGCATGATCCACGATAAATTGAATAATACTAGATACTAAATTAATATGTTTATCATTGTGCACGTAAATGACAAAAATATGTATCAAAATACATGTATCCATAGAAATTTTTTTACACAAATATATATCAAAGATCATCTATCCATAGATAAAGTAATCAAATATATATATATATATATCAAAATACATAGATCCATATGCAAAATGTGGCTGATCCTGCCATCAAAATGTGTATAATATCAATGTTTCTGTATACAATGTGGCATATGCCATCTCAAAATGTCTCATGATGCATCCTACGAAAACTATACTATCCTAGGGTGCTGGTGGATGATCAAAATGTAGCCTCTTCGCTACACTAGGTGGATCGGATGCCTCCTACATAAACAAAAAAGGAAAACCCAAAGTTAGACTACTAAATTTATATGATTCTACGTATCTAACATTGAATTACTCAAATGCATAATGATCTTTTCCATATTGGAGATTAATACTATCAAAATTTCATAATAAATACCTCTCTCGTCGACCTCCTGCTCCGGTCAGGAGTCCTCTCATATGCCCTTGACAATGCTGGTGCCTCTGTGATTGTGGGCTGTATATGTTCAAATACCTTTGTCAAATGAATCTACAATTTAAACTATAACATTATAATTCATAGCATGCTAAATTTATAACATATTTAATCATGAATTCAAACTACAACTTACTATTGTAGGCTCCTCCTCAGGAGTGAGTGGCCACATCATCAAATCTACATAACTGTCCCGTCGAACCTCATGTGCACTAGGAGTCTCCTATGAGATACAAAAATAGTAGTTGTTAATATCATGAAAATTAGTTTTGAATTTATTTATGAAGATAAGTGATGCAAGAGCATCCCATGCTCATCAAGGGAACATTGAAGATCCAAGGCATTATAGAGGTCATGGAATATCTCTTGAAGTCAATAGGGCAATCCTTGCACCAATTATGGCTCATGGAAGCATACAAAGTTATAATGTTGGACTCATATGTGGAAGAAATTTGTAATTGGGCATGAGATAGGATTTTAGGATTTCATATGGTAGATGAGTCATTTCATAGGTTCATGTAGGTTGTCATGATCATATCTTGTCATTAGACAAGTCAAAACGTTCTAGAATTGAGTTTTGGGGTTTGAACAAGTAGGCCCTAGTTTTTAAGCCATTTTAAGGAGGGTTTTAAAGTTTGGGTGTTTAGCAGTGTGACCAAGACCTATAATCTTGAAAATCATTAGTGTTCTGGTCCCTTTGTTGAAGCCTGGTGTGTCTAATTCCTCCTTGTGTGTCGTAGAGTTGAAAAGTACATAAGTGGTGTCTAGAGATTTCTTGGTGAGGAAAGAAAGAGAATCAGTGAGTTGGCACTTGGGAAGGAAGAAAAATTGTTGTGAAAATGCCTCCTAAAAATCAAATGGCTAGAGAACTTGAAGAATTGAGAGAAGAGTAGGCAAAAGAGAAAAGAGAGAGGAGAGAACTTGAAGCATCTAGAGTGAGGGAAGAAAGATAGATGAGAAGAGAGAGGTTGAAGCTTATTGCAAAGATAGAATCCTTAGAAAAGGAAAGGCAAGAACCTAGAGGAGAAGAGGTTAGAGGAAGAAATCATGGAGAGAACCATGAAGAAGAAGAGGTTGGTAATGTAAGGCAAGAGCATGAGACAACAGATGATCCTAAAGAAAGGAGAATTATGAGAATCATTAAGGGAGTACAAGGTAATGGTGGGAAGAACCATATTGATTTTCCAATATACCAGGGTAAAATGGATAGTGAAGAAGTGCTAGGGTGGATAGAGGCCCTTGAGAACTACTTTGATCTTGAAGACATAGAGGTAGCTAAGAAGGTAAAAGTAGCAACAGCAAGACTGAGAGGAACATCACTCACTTGGTGGACTAGTGTTCAGAATGAGAGAGAGGAAAGGTGGTGCAGGGCACCTAACCTATGTGGCAGGGGGGAACAAGTATCTCTGTTGCTGGACACCTTGCCACTCCATGAAAGCGAGGATTCAAGTAGATTAGAAAGTTGGAATAAAGCTTTGGTCCATATTTTACAAGTTGGTCTATGTTTTGTAATAAAGGCACATGTAAGGCCCACAAGAATTTTGGTGTGGTTATAAACCAAGTGACTCCATGGGACCAAAAGGCCTTAGAATAGAGTATTTAGAGTCTAAACAGTATTAGCAAAAAGTGGTTGTTTGTTTGTTTTATGGTTGGGAACGCCTATATGGTTGTTCCAACGGTCATGTAGACCTTTATATATGTCATATATGATCTCAATTGAAAGGGGGAGATCAGAGTGTACGGTGGTTTGGAGAAAAAACAATAAAAACTTCAATTTTTTGGAAATTTACTTAGTTGCATTTAATAAATCCATATGACCAATTTTGAGTCAATGGAATAGTTTAGAAAGTTAGGGAATGCATAAAAACTATAGTTTGAAATTCGAATTTCAAATTCAAATGGTCATATTAGTTTTTGAGGGAAAGTAGTAATTTGGTATTTGTTTGATTAAATAAACCTTTGTAACCAACTTGGTCAGTTGGACAGGTGCATATAAGCCTATTTAAGTTGTAATGAACATATGCAAGACATGAATCATTATTGAAACGGAAAAAATCACAGAAATTGTATAGAATAACAATCATACTTTCCTTTGCATCAATTAAAAAAATAAAATATAAATGATACTTATACATACAATGGGGCTCTTTATGCGAATGAAAATCCCTGATGATCTAGGACACCGAATTTGTACAGGCTCATCGCCAGTAGCCACACCCTATATACAATAAATAATGTAATTAAATGAGATTACCACAAACATTTTACAATAATGCATCAATATTTAATCAATTAGAAAACATCTAATTACCTTTCCTTTGTCAATGCATGCTGGCTCACCCCCCGCACTTTGTCCCCCTGGGGCAGGTGGTATTTGCAAGATAAAAGAAAGATTAGCAACCATAAATGCTACAATATCAAATAGAAAAAAGAAATGCAAACACAACATAATGTACCGTAGATGTCTCAAGGCCAAATGAAATGGCCGAGAGTGTAGCATCATCTATCTGTCTGAGCTCCTCCTCGGTCATCAACTAAACATGAATAAAAATTAACTTTAAATCACATATGTCATAACAAAAAAATGTATACATGTACCGACACCGAAGGAGTCCATGCATCTACATTCCCCTCCTCTCTCGCATCAGGGTCTGTAGCCTCTGCACGTGCATCTGGTGTATCCTCATCTAATACAAAATTATACTTAGGAAGATCACCTATGGGACCCAGGAAAATATTCTTGCATGTAATGCAAGTGTGAGGCACACAAATGTGTGATGAGCTAGCCAATGATGAACTGGCACCAACATCATCAACACGAGGAGGTAGGACTGACCTAGCCTGAGATATCATTAGGCTACTCAGCCTATGAATGGCTCTGATGGTCTGAGAGCTAGCCTCTACCATAATATCTAGATGCTGCACTTGAGGAGGGGGGGAGATATCGGGGGGGGACAAAAGTGCCAAGTTTCTTCCACTGGGAAGAGGATCTATCCTGAGGAGCTCCTAGTCCTAAGCCCATGTTGGGCTTCATGCTCCAATAGTTCACTTTAAGTTTCAACACAAATTTTGCATATAATTTTCTAAGGAAATAAAATGGTATGTCTAAATTTTCATGTGGAGGGATATCAAAGACCATCCACCAACAGTCCCAAAAATTTGCACGTATGGCGTCATTTGTGCACCATTTAATCGATAGTTTGGTTTTTCTTGGGTCAACTGGTGTACCCATTTTTGGGTTAGCAAAAAGGCTTGCCAAATCATCATTAGTTATGTTGAGGGCCATGACCTCATCATAATCCAAACCATCATCAAACATCTGGCACATTTCATCATGCCAACGAAAAGCGGCATTTTGTTGGTTTTTAAGGGTTTCAATGTTATCCACTATGGTGTTTAACGTGGATAACATAGGAGACAGTGCAGGTACATTATTGTATGTTCTATGCAAACCTCTCAACTCAGTGAGATTTTCATTTATCAAATCCTCAATTCGAGGAGGGTTTTGAGGAGGTAGAGGATCATTTGGTGCACGATTTTGTGGGGATACTAGATCGTTTGGTGGTGGGTTGCGAGGAATATTATTCCTTGCCTCAGTGTCATCATTTTGATCAGCCATTCCTATTGAATTGCAAAACATAATATATATTTTAAAAAAATCTAAATTTTAACCATTTTTGTCAAAAAAACCCTAGATTCAACTAAAACAAACAAAATCATGTTAAAATCTATTAAATTTAGGTTAAAAATGAGTCAGGGGGGGAAAAAACATACCTGATATGTGATATCCGATTTCGTATCTGATATCTGATCCGCGATGGCAATACTGGCCCAAATTCGTATAAAATAAGGGCCACAGGTCTATGATTTTGTTTAATCCAATGCACAGGTATCAAATATCCGATATTATATCAGATATCCGATATAACATCGGATATCTGATATGACAGTACAATATATATATTATAGCATATAATATATAATATATATTACATTATATATATTTTTATATTATGTTTTATATTTATTATATTAATTTACTATATATTGTAATATGAAATATTATTATTATATTATATTATTATAATTTATAATATATTATACTTTTTTATTATATATTATATTATAAGATATTACTTTTTATTATTATATTATATCATATATATATATATTATATTACATTAATATATATTATAATATATGAAATATTATATTATATTATTATAATATAATATGTTATTATAATATTATTATCATAGTATAATATTATACGATTATAATATAATAATAATATTATTATTATATTATAGTATAATAATTATAATAATAATATTAAATAATATATCATACTATTATATGATTTTAATTATTAGTCGGATATTTGATTTAAAATCGGATATCCGATATTATCCGATATTCGATATGATATCGGATATCCGATAAGGCTCTGTTTAACCTTCCAGGTTTGGTTCCCGGATAGGTAAAAAAAAGTCAGAGTGGATTTTGAAGCGCTTTTAGGCGTCTTCAAACTCTTTTTTTTTCACATCGCCACTTTTTGGCACACCATGATCCTGCACATACCCCATGATCAAAGAAAAACAAAGCAAAAATAAATCACTTACTAAATAGTGTGAGCCAATAGCTATTCTTGTACATTATTACTTTCTTTTTAATGTTTGAAGGTGTGTAGGTAGTGTTTGACATGTTGATGATGTGATAGCTCTATTTTTGGATTAAGTTGAGAGGTTTGTAGTGATATGTTGGATTGATTGTTGGTTCACATTGTTCAAATAGTGTGACTGTCTTGAAAGTGTAGTGCTTTCAGTTTTAGTCTACAAAGTGCAAGTGTGTACGCAAAAGGGATTGTTATGTATAGTGAATATGTACAAGGTTTATTGCAAATTTTTGATGGGTTTTGTGATTTTTAGGGGCTTTGGTGGATATTTTATGTTTTTGGTGTGACTGATTTCTTCAGGACATTTATGATTTTTAGGGTTTTACTTTAGGACATTTTTTGATTCTAGTGATTTTTTTAGGACATTTTATGATTTTTAGTGCTTTTTTTAGGACGTTATATGATTTTTAGTGATTTTTTTCAAGACGTTATGTGATTTTAGTGCTTTTTTCAAGACATTTTATGATTTTTATGATTTTTTTAGGATCGTACTTGAATTTTAAAGATTTTTTTAGGATCATATAAGCATATACAAGTGTTAGCTCCAATCCATTATGTGATAGGTCCAATGGATAAAAAGTGCTTAGGGATATGTCCCCAGTTCAAGTTCAAACTCATGCACTATGTAGGTAATATGCCCCCAGACAAGACACAAACTATGTACAAAGGTCAATGACAGAGTGTGTGCAGACTGGTGATGTTTTAGATAAGATAACAAATGATATTAACCAGTTTGTGAGCCATGATAAGGGACCAAGGATGTCTTGCAAAATGAAGGATATGATCAAGGAATGATAGAGGGGGAAAAACTAGATGGAATCTCGATAGATGGAGGAGCAACAACTGATTACACATGGTGCCTGTTTGCTAGATTTTCACCATGGTACTTGCCCAAAGCGCCTATTTTCTAGGTTTTCACTTTTGGATAGAATTTTTCTCTTGACTCAAATTTTCATGCCAAGATGCCTGTTTGCCAGGTTTTCATCAAGGCATCCATTTTTTATGACTTTTTTCACTTTTTTTTTAATGGACATTTTGTTATTTTTTTGACTACTGATAAGAAATATATCAAGTTGTTGCTAGCTAATAATCTTGGGGTCCATGACTAACCATAACTACGTAGGATTTGTTTCAAGTCTATAGCTAAAATCAAACCACTGGAAAAGCCTCGAGATATACCATCATGTACCGTATGTAAGATGATGTCTACCTCTTGTGAATCATGGCATCTGAGGATAATTGGGTCAATAGATATGTCATGTGGGATGTCACTAATGATGATATACACAAAGGATTATTGGATAAGGATTTGATCTGGGGTGTTGGGAAAATTAGGTAGCTGGATGTGGGGATAAACAACTGGATATAAGGGAGGGTTGGGAGGATTGAGACCAATGACCTTCCATATGAATGCTGATTGAGAGAAATCCAAAAGACTTTGTGGCATGTTGAACACTAGAACATTTATATTCATGGCATCATCTTTTTAATCTTGTATCCTTGTATCTTTTTTAGCTTTTGATTTTTTATGGTTTAATGGCGCCTTTCAATTTTCCCCAAGAGACCTATGCTTGTCATTTTTTTCTCTTTTTGCTTTGTAACTAGAAGGTGGAGTTGGCTCCCCAAAATATGCCAATGTGTTCTCTTTAGAAGAAAGTGTTTCATTATGATTGTCAATCATAATTCCTTCATAGATTTCAAAGTCTATGGTGAGAGCATCATCATTGTTGAATTGATCAAAAATTGGTGGTCCTTGTTGGTCCCAATCCAATAGTTCAGGATAACTTGAGGGGATGTCATCATCAAGGCTGAATGGGCTTTTGTTAAAGATATGGATATGGGCATTAGATTCCATGGTATCATTGGGGTTATGCTCAAAAGCTAGAGGATTGTTGGTTTCAGGTGGGATATCCTCAGATGCCTTTTCATCATTCAAAACATCCATAGTCTTACACATAGGTACTATAGTACTAGGAGGACCTATTCATAATGGTTTAAATCCAAGCCCCAAACTATGAGGTCATCCTTTTGTAGTGATAGGTTCAATTATTCCTTCATTCTGATATCCAAGACCACTATAACCATCATAGCCTTGTTTTTGCATGATAGTAAACCCAAGTCCATACTTTCTAGGAGATATCATAGCCAATTCTTGTTCTTCTTTTTCTTTCTCAATACATACAGATGTATTCTCATTGATAGAAGTATCACTCTTTGTAATGATCTCTAAATGTTGTGCTTGAAGTGGTTGTGATTTACCATGAGATTGGGGAGAAATTGGTGACTCCCTAATGTGGGATACTTGAGATATAAAGTACTCTCCACACCCATTGTCTTCAATCTTCATCTTTTCCTTGGCCTCACTGAGGAGTATATCGACATCCACATACTTAGAGGAATCTGTGGGTTGTGCTTCATTGTTTTTTGAAATTTTGTATGTAGTAACATCTCTTAGATTAGCACAAAATTGGAAAGGATCTGGATCACCAAGGATGGTAACCTTCACATTGTCATAGGAAAACTTTAGACATTGATGATATGTAGAAGGGACTTCTTTCATAGCATGAAGCCAAGGGCATTCTAGTATCATGTTGTAGTTCATTTCAATATCTAGGACATGGAACAATGTGTCTTTAGAAGCTAGGCCAACTCTGACAGGTAATGTGATGACACCCTTGGAGAAGCATTCACCATCATCATAAGATTTTATTGTGATTCTTTGAGAGGGATCCACATCATCTTCAGAATAACCCAAACCTTTGACAACCTTAAGAGTACAAATGTCCATTCCTACTCCTCCATCTATTAAGACACATCTAACTTTGGCATTATGGATGAAGACTTCAAGATGAAGGGGATCATTGTGGTTAGGTTTGTCCTAAGGAACATCTTGAGGAGAAAAGGTGATATGCTATGAGAAAAATAGGTTTCCCAACCATGACTTGGAACTGGGAAACATCCATGTTATTTAGGACTATTGACTCTTCAAGGGCTTGATCCAAGATCTTTTGATGTGGGGGAGATGTATGTAGTAGGTCCAAAATGGATATTTGATCAAGGGTCTTGTCAAGCTATCCAACAAGGCTATAGTTAGATGAAGTAGGAGCCACAGGTCTACTAGGGGGTGTAGGTCTAGTGGAAGCAGTAGGTCTAGATGGGGCTCTAGGTAGGCTGATCTTGGTATGGCCTATAGTGACAAGAAAATGAGGGTCTTCAGCCTTCAATGTGAATGTGGATATGTGGGAATCTGACTCATTGAAATAGTTGACAGTGTAGTCATATCCCATGCATGTGTAATTCACATTAGCTTGTGAGTTTGAGTTTGAACTGGAGGGTTTCTCTTTGTCATGATTACCCAAAGGATCTTTAAAAATAGTGTGCTCAAAGTTGGATGCTAACAATGAGGGATCAACTATGATTGCACCATCATCAATAAGGTCTTGTGTTGCATGCTTTAGTTGGAAGCACGATGAAGTCTTATGTCCTTTGGTGAGGTGGTAATTATAGTATTTGTTGTCATCCCACCAATCTACTTTAGTCAATAGTTCATCTTTGATTGGGGGTAACTATAGGAAGTGATTACTCAGTAATTGTTGTAATGCAATCTCAAGAGGTATCCTCAATGGTGTAAATTTTCTATCCTTGGTTCTAGGATGTCTTCGAGATTTGTCTTGCGTGGAAGTCTTAGTCTTCTACTGTTGGCTTGATGTTTGATTGGAGGCTTGTGAATTCACAGGGTTTGCACCTTTCAAAGTTAGTTGAAGTTGTGCTATGCTAATTGTTTGTGTATCCACAATACCATCATTAGTCACATTCTCATTTTTGGAGAAATTTTTTTCCTTGTCATTAGATGAGTTGGTGTTTGTGTTTTATTTTTTTATCTTGAGGGTTCTCTTATGGATAAGAGCATCTTCAATACTAGCCCATTTTTTCATTAGTTTAGAAATGGTGCTTGGACTCTTGATTTTGAGTTCATACATTAAGTCTAAGACTAATTTTCCAATGCACAAGTTTACTTGTTGTTCTTTAGGAATGTCTAGTGAGCATTGACTGACTAAGCTTCTCCAACATAGTAAGAATGTGATAAATGGTTCTCCTATCTTCTATTTAGTCAAACACAAATCAAAGAGTGTCACTTCATTCGTAATGTTAAAGGAAAAGTGGGAGATGAACTTGTCTGTGAGTTCTGACTAGGATTTGATATTACCAGGAAGTTTGGAGTACCATTCAAGTGTGGGCCCACCTAGAGAAAAAGGAAACAATCTCATGAGGTAAGTGGGCTTATCACTGAGTTCGATACGTAAGGCACAAAATTTTCAAATGTGATCAATAGGGTTGCCTTTTCCTCGGTATTTTTCAAACCTTGGAGCCTCAAAGTGTTTTGGGAATGGAGGCATATACAGACTTTTGTCAAATGGATTAGGATGTAAGTCCCTTTCTATATATAAAGCCTATTTCTTTTGGACTCCCAATGCCTCAACTTGTTTGAATTGTTGTAATAACTCCTCATTGGGATTTTGTGTGATAGTATTTCCTTCAAGTCTTTTGTGTCTGTGATTAGATCATTTTCTATGGCAAGAGCTATGTCTACTTGGCTTTGATATTTCTATATCTGATGAGTCTGGTTAAGTGTCGCTAGGTGATGGAGGTATGTTGGCACCTCAAAGATAGAAGGGTCCCTATTGTTGGGGTACTTTTTGTGGTATTTGATGTGGCACTTGTTGTGGGATTGACTGTGATTATTGTACCATGTGTTGTTGTTGTGCCTTGTTTTGTGGTTATTGTTGGGATACCTCTATTGGTTGTATGTGAGACCATGTATGTGCTTGTTGTTGTAGAGTTATTTGTTGGGGTTATTGTGGCACATGTTTTTGTTGCAATAAATGTTGCTGGTATGCAATTTGTTCCTAAAGTTGTCTTTGATATTCCAACTATTGCTTGAGTTGCTCTTGTTGTTTAGCAAACATGGCTTGTTTTTGTTGGAATTATTGTTGATACATTGCATGGAAGTCAAGTGGGTTTATGTTGAACTGCGTATTAGGGATGTTGGATGTTTGCACCACTTGAGGTTGTTGTTGTTGTGGTTGATGTTATTGTTGATATGTTGGATGTGTGTTGGAAAGATTAAGTTCTTGGACTATCATAGCTTGATGTTTTTTCTATAGTTAGTTGTGTCCTTGTGAAGTGATCATCATGTTGCTATTGTTACTTTGGCACCTTTGTGTGTTAGAGGTTTCTACTTGAGACATCATATTGACTTGAAAATGAGGTGCATTCCTTTTGGGAATAGGTGTAATGTCAATAAGGCTTTTCCTTTGTGCATTAATAGGGATTGTTGTGGTTGATGTTGCACATAGTGTACTCATGGGAGGCTCCATAGTATTTGATGTCATAACACTTGGTAGAATTAGGAGCAAAGGTGCACTTTGTTGATTCATCTCCAAAGGAGGTATGTCTAGCATCTCTAGAGCACAAGTCCCTTTAGGTGCATCTTGTTGTTGCATCATGTGACTAAAATCAAGTCTTAATGTCCTTTTAGGGTGTTTAGGAATTGGTGGTATTTCGTCAAACAAGGGGTTAACATTGATGTGTTCAAATGTACTTTGGAGGATTTTGATGGTTAATTCTTGATGAGACCTTATAGGTGCCCCAAAGGTTGTTTTACCTTATCTAAGTCGAAATTGATCATGGGTTGTATGTTTTCAATGTTTCTATTGGTTTGATGTTTGGACTTAGGTCCTTCCACATTTGGGTTGAATTTGACAATTTCTTGGGCTGCCAAAAGTTTGAAGTTTTTATGGAAGTTTTTGTCTTGACATGGCCTATCCATTTCTTCATCAGTGATGCCATAGTCAATGTTAGATTCATCACTTAGGTGTATAGTACCTTGCTGTATGTTTGATATATTATAGTTGAAGGTACTTGTGTTAGGTTGGTTGAATTCAAAGGAGTGTGATTGTTCATTTTCAAGTGTGGTTGGGACACTTCCTCCTCTAGGTGGTATAGGCACAAATATAGGTTCAAATTCAGCACTCCATTAAACCATCTCATGTGTGGGGGAAGTATTTGGAGGAAATCTCATGGTAGGAGCATTGTTCAAGGTTTATTGTGTCATAGCTTGATTATGGTGCTCTTGCGAATACATTTTCAAGGGGTCTGCTAGTAATAGTTGTGATGCCTCAATTTGGTATTTGTCAAATGCCTATTAGTTTTTCTTGCCATTCTTCTATCTTAGATGAGGTTTTGGTTGCATTGATGTCTTAGAAAATAATGGTGGGTAAAGTTCTTCAGGTCTTTGAGCTAATTGTGTCCTAGTAAGTGCTGGCATGATACCTAAGAATGCAGATGCAATGGAGGGAAACCTAAATGGGCTTTCTGCCTCCTAAGTGTGCATCTAAACTACCAACTACACTTAGATCATACCAAGTACACCCATGATGTAGTTGGGGGTCTGAAGGTAAGTATTTGGTAAGTGGGAGGTATGAAATGGGTTAACAGAGGTGCTAGGGTGCCTAAAATGCAAATTTTGAGTATTTTGAGTGATTTAGAGTGTTTCCTAAGGTCTTGGGATGCAATGAAAGGTGTAGAAGTGTAGATTAGGGTTATAGAACCTAGAAAGAAACACCTAATTACCAAGTGCATCCTGAAAACACCAATTGTGCACTGGAAGTGTGCAATTGGTTAAATAGGGTTGGAGTTGGTAAAAGAGGTCAAAACTTGATAACTAAGATGTAGGTATGCATGATATGAGTGTTTTTGGGATTTTTAAGTGTTCAGGGAGTTTATACAATGTGATGAAATCCTAAATGACCTAGGGTTTTGATTATGCAAAGTGAAAATGTCCTAGGGATGTTATACAAATGCAAATGCAAGGTGCCATTTTGAAGGTATGCAAAATGAAGATTATGGTATGCAAAATGGACGTTAGGTTTATGTTTTGGACTTGGTAATGACACTAAAGGTAGGTGTATGCAAGGTATATTATGCAAAGGATAGTGTTCTAGGGTTCGTAATGACGTTTGGGATATGCAAAATGAAGGTAAATGCTCAAGAAAGAAATTTGGTTGATGGACAATTTGATAGGGTTTGGTAGTGAAAATGATGCTAGGATTTTGATCAATGAAAGATGAAGGGGATATACCACTAGGGTTAGTCAAAATGATGTTGAGGAACACTAAGAATATGATAATACAATGACAAGGGTATATGGAAAGTTTTGAACTTAGGTAAAACCTTTAGAAAGTATTTTGTCTAGGAGTTTAACCTTGTGATAAAGGACTTTGGATCTTGACCAAAAAGTGATAAAAGGTGAAAAGATCAAATTGATAAAAGATGAAAAGGTCAAATCTATCAAGACATAGATAGATTTTTACCAAATAAAATGATAGGAAAAGATAAAAAGACTAGTCAAGATCCATTATCCATCAACACTAGGAGATACTCTAAGACTCATACTTTGTCTAGATTTTTGATTAAATTCAAAGGTTTCAAGGGTTCAAAATGATGTTTTGGGGACTAAAAATGGTGTTGATTCTGAGAAAATATGTAATATGGACAATTCATATGATGCAAAATGGGATTTTGGGTCCAAGGTGCAGTTTTGGGTCAAGTGCAAAATGGGTAGGTACAGAGGCTCCTAGATGTAGTTTTAGGGTTCTAAAGTGTAGTTTAGAGGCCCAAAGTGGTCTTGTAGGTTCCAAAATGCACCTTGATAGTTCCAAGTGCACTCCAATATTTTATATTGTGCCAATGATGTAGCTGGTAAGTTTTGGACACAATTGGTAGTTTTTGGGCGTAGTTGGTAAGCTAGGAAGAATGTTTGATGATTCTGAAGGGTATGGTTACCAAAGTGATATGACAAGAAGCTAAGATGTTGGGGTTGAAATTAGGATGGGTTGGGAGATGAAAAATAGAGGTTATGACCTAAGGAATGATGTCCTAATTGAAGGTAATGAAGACTAGAAGGTGCAGAATGCAAATCTGGGCCTGCTAATGCAATGAGAGCTATCTAGGTACCTAAAGACATAGTTGAAGCCCCAAAATGTTATTTGGAATCCCAAATTGGGTCTGAGGACCACCAAGTTCACTTAGACAATGCAAACTATGTCAATGATGTAGTTGGTAATTTTTGGATGTAGTTGGTAATTTCAGGATGCAGTTGGTAAACTGGGCTAAAACTAAGGCAATTCTGCAAGCTATGATTTCCAAATTAATGTTAGAGAGAGGTCAATAGTAGGGGATAGTGTTTAAGACCAATAGGAATGCTAAAAATGATTTTTATGACACCTAAAATTAGGGTTAATGTGTGCAAGATGATGGTTAGCTATGCAAAGATGCAAGGTGGTGGATGCAAAGTGTTGATTTTGAGATGGGAATGCAAAAAACTAAGGGAGGTAAACTAAACTGAAATGGATGCAATATG
The DNA here is from genome assembly GCA_028749045.1 of Cupressus sempervirens. NCBI lineage: Eukaryota > Viridiplantae > Streptophyta > Pinopsida > Cupressales > Cupressaceae > Cupressus > Cupressus sempervirens. Next base: position 472,631,477 of record CM053783.1, on the reverse strand, counting down.
AAAGTTAATGGATTCTAAATGAGGATTGAAAGGTGAAATATGAATTCTATATGATGCAAGAATTGTAGGGCCCATTTACCGTTGCACCAAAAGCCATGACTATTAGTGAACATGGAACACCACATAATTAACCACCTGTGGGCAGGGGAGGGCTCTGATACCAATTGTAGGGCCCATTTACCATTGCACCAAAAGCCATGAATATTAGTGAACATGGAACACCACATAATTAACCACCTATGGGCAGGGGAGCGCGTCACATCACCCAACAAGAATGAGGCCTAGACTAGGGTGAATGCAAGTGAAGCCTATGCGAGGGTGAGATCTACATTTTGCCAAGCACGTTTAGGAGCACAAGTCGCCATGTTTTCCAAGGTTTGAATGTGTTGAACCAAAGTTTGAAAAGTTTGATAAAGTTTGTAAGGTTTTGAAAATGTTTAATGTTTGGAGAAGGTACAAGGTTTAAATTTTAATGTTGGCTATTATCTTGATTAATGTTTCACACACACACAAGACACATTAAGACAAGAATAGCTATTGTTAAAAGTGAACAAACACACCACAACCTAGGCTTTTAGGATTGTATCCATTGAATTCCTACTTGAACGAAAGTTCAACCACACTTATCTAGAGTAGACAACCTAGGATCTTGGAAAAATAGGCTCCCCCTTATAGTATACTCACTTCTTGGGGCTACTGAGATCCACTTCCCAAGGGGCATGACTTCCCAAGGGATTGTTGTCTCTACTAAGGACTGCGAGAATGTAGGATGTCTTCATGGGCATGGATGACCCCTTGGGCCAATAGATAGAAAGGATTTTGGCCACTGAAACATGGGTTTTAGTAAGGGCATTCTGTTTGGTAAGTGAATGATAAACTTCTATAGAAGGTCTCCCAGCCCTGAGAATTGGGTTTTGACGCACCACAAGGATATTGGAGGAGAGCTATCACATAGTAATACCGTCGACATGGATTTCATTATAATCAAATTTTATACAGTGGCTAGAATGATGACCTGGATTTTGGACCATTACTACTCTAAGGTCATCCCCTGGCATACCCAATATCGAGTATCTTGGTCCAAGGCAGGCCTCCTATAGAAGTTACATGGATTTCTCTTACACCCAAGATCCACGAATGGTGAGGGGAGAGGATACATCTAATGTAACTCCTAGGGATTTAAACATTGTAGACATGCTAGGAAGAAAAGAAAAAGTTCATTTTAAGCACCAAATGTAGTGTTATCTAATCTAGGAAATCCACACACATGGTTTTGACAAACACACAATATCTTCGACAACATCCTGCAAAGCAAGTATTAGTTGTTTGTTATGATCATGTCTTCATACCATGATTGAAACATACTAAAAGTAGACCATTAGTAACACAATATCATCTAATCTATGTTCTAGAAGTAAATGGAAAACCTTGCATGTAGATTCTAATTGATGTGTGTGTTTTCTATGAACCAAGTTTTCTCTGATAGAGTAGATTGTAGCCTAGAAGGCCAAAATGTCTTAGAATTCCCCCAAGTGCACTCAAACAGTGTAGTCTACATCAATGAAATAGTTGGGGACTAGTTGGGTGTAGTTGGTAGTTTTAGGATGCAGTTGGGAGGTCAGGTGCAAACTATGGGGAAATGGTGCCCTAAATGATACCCAAAAATTACAAATTTTGACACCTATACTACCAAGTGTGCCCAAATAGTGTAGACTATGTCAATGATGTATTTGGTAATTTTTGGACGTAGTTGGTAAGTCAAAAATAGTAAAAATAGGTTTTGGTGGCTCCTAGACTCCTAAAACTACTCCTAGGGGTCCTAAGTGCGCCCTGATAGAGCAAAGTGCACCCTAGGATAGGAAGCTGACAAAATGCATAGAATGAAAGGATACAACCATATTACTGGACCCCCTAATTAATCTATGTGTGAAAAGGAAGAGAAGATAGTCATTATACCCTTCCAAGTGAGCTCCTTCCTTGCACCTACAAGCACAAAACAAGAAAACCCAATTTAGATAAGCATGTTCAGGTCAGGTTCACCAAATGTAGTACCTAGAAAATGGGCTAAATGCATAACATACTATGAAAAATCAAAAACTCAATCAACATACATTAGCACCCACTAGTCTGCTAGGAAAGCCAAACTAATCAAAAGAAGCAAACACAAGGTTAGAAAGCCCCTCTGTCATTTGTAGCTCCCATGTCCTTCTTTCTTCTCCAAATGACATAGCTCCAACTTTCCTATAGTGCACACAATATTGAAGCAAAGTCTATGATAGGGATAATTCCATGAGAATACTATAAGAGTGATTTTAGTGTAAGAGAAAGAATGCAAAATGAAAAGAAGCTAGGGACTCAAAGACTCAAGAATTAGGACCTAAGGACCTAAGGACCAGAAATGAGAGGAAAAATGTGCATTTTATAATTGGCATGGAGGATGAGAGAATTGGATTTGTCACCCTTAGATATGCGATGTGACAAGAGATTCCTTTAAGAATCCATGATGCATATGAAAAAAGATGCCAAATCTAGGATTCTATGATGCATGGAAGTCAAACTTGGCTAAATGTGGAAGAGAATTTATGACGCATCATAAGACACCTAGACCCACTTAAAGCCAAGAATCTATGACAAATAAGCCAAATATAGACATGCATAAGGGAATAAGAATGTTTGATTATGACATATTTTATCCAAGTGTCAAAGGAGAATCCACAAGGTGTCATATCCAAGTGTCATGATGATGTCAATATTCCATGGAATATTTGAATTAAAAATCATTCTATTCCACAAAGTAAAAATTAGTAGATAATAAAATTAATGATGGAAAATGGAACTTAGGAAATTAAGAATTTTCATGGTTTGCAGATAATGAATCAATTAAATAATAAATTAATTAATGGAGGATGATAATTAGGAAGAATAATTAGAAATAATAATAGGATTGAATTATGAGTTATTTAACCCTATAGAGAAAATTAGTAGATGATTGGCCACAATTGATTAAATAAATGCAACCGTATCCTTTGATGAAAATGTGACAATGATAGTGGAAATTGACTAGGATGGTGATAGGTAGACCAAGGCCATGGTCAAATTGATCAATTGATTGAAATTGATAACATGCCAAGGACACATGACATGAATTGATTGACACATAACATTTAACTGACATTGTAAATGCTACAGGATCAAAATTGATCGAAAGGGTTTGATCATAATAACATCGATAGACACTATCAATATTATTAAAAATGGTTGATAATGCCATGATCTGACATTGAAAGCCTCAACAATGTCAAAGATTGGATGACATGAATGATAGTTTGACCTAGCACTGAGAGCCATGACAATACTAAGATTAGATTGATAAGATTGATAGGTTGATTGGTTTCCAAGGCACTAAAAGCCACAACAATACCTGGGATTGGATAGATGATGATTGATTTGAGATGTTTGATATGTTTAAAGTTGATTATGACTGATTCTAAATGATTCTGAGTTGATTTGGGGTGATTTTGAGTTGATATGAAATGGTTTTGAGTTGATATGAAATGATTTTGAAATGACATGAAATTGATGTGAAAGAGGATACAAATGATAAAGTATGATCAATTTGGCCAAAAGATCAAAGTTAGTAGAATGAGAAAATGGGACAAATTAGTATGAAGAAGTGATGAAACCATAGATGCAAACCATTTTTGAGTGTCTACAATACCAATTGTTGGAAATATAGATGGAGTAACTAAGGGGGTGTGAATCAGTTACCACAAAAACAAATCCACAGATCCCTTAGATGTTTGATAAAACTAGTTACTGCTATAACTTGGTAAACATATAGAAAATGTTGTAACTCAGTAGATGCAGTGTATGTTAACTTTAACAGATCTTAAACATTCACAGTGATTAACATACATGCATAAAAGAAATAACATGAAAACATGAGACACCAGATTTAACATAAAAATCCAATATGGGAAAAACCACCAAGTAACTAGCTATTGATTTTCACTCTTCTAAAGTGACCCTATTAGGAGCCATCCTAGTTAAGGGTTACAAAACACACTATTAGGTGTGACCTTGTTAGAGAATTTAATCACCCTATTAAGAGTGGCCTTGTAAAAGGTCTTTAGAAAAATTCAATGGAACTATCACGTTGTTAGAGGATTTACAAATGGTTGTTCAACTAACTCTGTTAAGAGATTTATGAATTACTAGTGCTACAATGATGAGAAAGTAACAATGAAATGACTTGAATGAGATGCAACTAAATTGTTGATACAGATCTCTATTCTACCTCACTAGATCCTCTTTGATCAAATATTACTTTTTCTGCTCCTCAGGGATATTTGACCATCCTTCAAAGTCAACTCACACTTTCCTCCTCAAATAATCAATACACTTGCATACTTGCTCATTACACAATTGAATTCTCAATCTTGACCTTTCATATATACCTTATAAATTGTCAAGTCAGCTCATTTACAACTTACAATTACCAATAATCATTACCTCAATCGGCTAGAATCAATACTTGAAAGAATTAAACTTTATTTCCCAAATTAACAAAATCCTTCATTAGCCAAATGATTTCTTTTGTTAACCAACAGAAGTTTGGTTAACACTGTGATTCCTACAAAATCCTTTGGAGACCAAGTGAACTCAGTAAGCACTAACTTTCCTTTGTTAACCATGTGAGCTCGATTAACACTACTTTTTGCCAAGTTTTCCTTCAATTCTTGAGTGAGCTTGATAGACACTATCTACGTAGAGTAATTTCTAGGAATGTTTGGTAGACACACAAATTTACTTTGTTGGCCTATTGAGCTTGATAAGGATTGTCTAATAACTGATATGATATTTGTGTAACATCAAAGACAACACAAAATTAGACAATTATATCCAACACTTTCTTCTTCTGTTTGATTACTTCACATAGTCTTATTGACTAGATTTCAGGTTCTCTCTTCAATCCTTTGACTTCTTCATTCAAGTTACTATTCTTTTTTAGTATATTTGCAATAGTTTCATCATTCTCTTTAGAGTTTCCATTGTCAAGTAATCCTTGTGCATCAAACTCCTTATAATTTGTATCATTCTATTAACTAGCCAAATCCTTTCTCCTTCTAAGGGATTTCCTTAGTTCCTCTCTTGCTACTTCAAGTTGTTGCAATATGAGACAGATGTCAATAACCTTTCTCAATTTGTAAACCTCCATCTCCAAGATCTAAACTCACAAGTTATTAGTATTCCTTTAAGAAAACCAAAGCTTTGATGGAAATTGTTTGAAGTTTAATTAGGAAACTAAGATATTGAGGGAGGGGTGGGGGAATTAGGATCTATAAAACTTTTATCCTTCAAAATAAGTTTATTGCATTTGCCATATTGACCTTCTCATATCTAGTTTATGCATAACTTGTAAAATCAAATACTATAGTAAATATATCTAACTATCAATCAAATCCATAAAATGTAAAGATTCAACACAACATATTTGGTTACCTTGAAACACTCCAAGGTGAAGGTAAAACTAGGGTGGGGATGATAACCACAAATCTTAACTATTATAGTAATAGAGTTAACCTCTTAGGGTTACAATTTGATCACTTTTGATGATATACCCAGTGAGGGTTATGGCCTACTAAAGATGTTTAAGACTATTAGGTCTTACCCTATTAATTTATTTTACACTTATAATAAAGTAAGGACTTTGTTAAGATATTTACAAAGGTCTATTACAATCACTATGTTAAGACATTTTCCTTGAATCAATCTATTAGAATTGTCTCAGTACCTGATCCTTTGGTCTACACTTTAATTGTTGATTATAGATCTCCTCCTTCCAATCTATGATCTTATCTTCCAATTAGATATAGATTTTCTTAGTCCTTCACTACATCATAAGGTCACTAACCTCTATTCATCTCAACTTTCTCTTGTATGCAATATCCAAACCTTAACTTCTTTACTTCCTTCACATACTTCACAATCTCTTCTATGATAGTTCTCATCACTTAAGAAAAATAAGGTTGGATCTACTTATTTGAAGACTTCTATTGAGTCTTCTAGATGCTTCCCTTTTTGTCTCTCCATTTTATTAGTTGATGATTCCTTCAATCATAGGGATCGATGATCCACATCAAAATATGTAACAACCTCTATAAAAAAACTCTACAATTATTAAATGTCATGTCTATGTCAGCTTGAAATGGTGTACCTCATAGTTTGTAACATTCTAGACTTTTATTTTATCTCTATGTTACTCAAAACTCAGTATTTCTAATACTTAGTCATAACTATTTTTTATTCTATTGCTCAACCTTGACTATACTCAACTCATTCTATATAACTCAGTATCCACTAGGCTTGGCTTGTACTAAAAATAATTAGGGACCAAAGAATTTCTTGGATCCTATAGAACTCATCATATACATGATTATTTACAAGATGTTACATGACTCAACCTACATAGAGTAGCTCAATCGTAGTGATGACCATCTAACTCTACCTTATATATGACTAAGTGTTTGATACTAATAGATAGAAAAACTTAGAGATATCAACACTTTGTTATAGTTATTACTTTGATTTTTCCTTCCTCCTAAGATTTTTAAATTTTTATCATAAATGATTGAACCATAATAATAAATAGGAGAGGTGAAATGCAATCTCCTTGCCTAAACACTCTAGAAATGCTAAAGAAACATTCCAGTGTTCTGTTCACAACAAGTGATATTTTGGCGAATGATCACGAACCCAATAATAGAAAGAGAGCTAAAATCTTGGCTTGAAAAAATTTGCAGAGATTGGGGCTCATGAGAATAGTTGAAGAAAAAATGGATGTCATGACTGGAAAATGGAGCAAAAAGGAGCCGGTGGGTGAACTAGAGAAGTGGAAGAATATGGGCAAAGTCTAGAAAAAACTGGAAAAGGGCAAGTTTGCAAATTTTTTTGAGAAACTCCATGGTTTTGACCGTGAGGTCACCAACAACATGGTGAACTCATGGAATAATGGCAAGGTCAAGGTGAATGGGGTTTCTTTCCAAATCACAGAGGAGGTGGTTAAAGAGGTCACTGGTATCCCTATGGAGGGTTTCAAATTCTACAGCAACAAGAAACTTTCATCCAATTCTATTTGGATAGGTCCATATATGTTGATGAAAGTAAGTTTAAAATTATGTCTAATGCTTTTGACTGTACCCTTCATCCAGTTATTTGTTGAAGTAATTTTATTAAAGGCTATTTTCTAGGGGTTCCAAATATTCCTAATTCCTCCTGAGGCTCCATTGGATTCTACTAATTTTGACTTCAAATTTCCCTATTTTTTATCTAGTCTTGTTCTTTTTTTTTTTTTTAATTTAGTCTCTTGGATTAGTATTAATTTTGATTAAAATAAGGTTAGATTTCAATTTAGTAAGCACTATTTTCTAGGGCCTTTTAAACCTATGGGAAGGAACTTCCTCTTACCTACATTCATAACCTCACTAATCTTTTCTAGTTTTTTTCTTTCCTTATTACATTACTTAATTCTTTTAATGTTTTCCTTTCTCACTTCATCTTCTATTTACCACATTTGGGATTCTTTGAGCCATCTTGATTGTTTGAAATGCCTAAATTATTGATATAGTTTTGAGCATTCTTGCCACTAGTAGATATCATTTCTTCATCTATTATCACTTTTCTTCTTCCAATTCTTGAACTATCTAATCTTCAATATCTATTTCATCCATTTCTATTCCCTTCTCTTCTTCATGTTGATCTTCCAAGTCCATAATATTATCTTTTTTATACACTAATATAAGACATCTAAAACCCCAAATTCTTCCCATGTTTGACTAATTCCCAACCAGCTTTCATTTAATGTTGTTATTTCTTTACTATTTTCTAGATCATTTGAATTTATAAACCTAATCTTATTAATGAAGGTCTCTAATTCCACTGGTATAAGAAAGTCCCCATTTTTTTTCTTGTCCTCCTATTTTGATTCATTAATATTTCCTTGAAAGGGGTCTTTCCCATTAGCTAGTGTTTGGAAAAAATTATATGTTCTTTTTTTGGCTCTTTTCCTAATGGTGATATTTCCCCAATGTTTGGAAGAAGTTGGAGGAATAATATTTAATTAATCTTGATATTCTTTTCAAGTTTTTGAGTCCTGTCCCTCTAGCTTATCTATTGATTTCATCGATAATGGAAAGTTTTCCAAAATGTCTAAGCCTTGTCTTGTCATACTATCATCCCTCCTATCTTTTATATTTTTATTTGTCTTAGCTTGAGTTCCTTCTTCATAAACCTTATCATTAACACTTGAACTTCTTAGATCCCACTTTCTAGCATAAATCCCTCATGTTTTGTTAATTGTTGTCCTCTATTTGTTAAAGATTCCAAATTCATAACCCAACTATATTTTGGAGTAGCCTTAATTAAGTTTAGGCTATTTTCTACTTGAACTAAGAAAGTTTCCCCATATCTATTAAGTTGGTTGATCTTTCTCCTAAATTTAGTCCATTTTCCTAGAGAATTTCCTTTGTTATTCTTCCCTATGATCTATTATCCTTATCTTTATTTCCCCCTTTCTCAAGTTTTTTCATTTGATTGATATGTTCTATATATTCTAACTTACTGATCCCCCCATCATTTAGATTAATATACGAGCTAGCTTGTACTCCTCCTTCATACTACTTTTCATTGATACTTATACTACTCCTCCTTATTGCTTGTATAACTCCATCTTCCTTTGTTAGTTGATGTCATTTAGTCATTGATGATTCCATATTCATATCTAAACTATAGTTCAGTGGTGCCTTAAAAAAATCTTAGAAATTTTTTTCTTAAGCTAGGTTTAATTCTGCATATTTCTCTTGATTGCCTGATCTTTCTCCTATATTTTTCCTATTTTCTTGAATATTTTAATATATTAGTCTTCCATGAGGTTTTTTTATCCTTAAGAATATCTTTTTTATCTTTGTTCTCTAGGACTTTTCCTTTCTCAAGTATTTGAATATCAATGTGATGTTTTGTACATGCCAATTCTCCTAAGGCTATTTGATCATAAATATCATTTCGAGTCAATAAAAAATCATGCATTAATCTATGATAGCTTTGAAAACTAGAATTTATATACATTAGGAATCCATTCTCTTGTTGGCATAGAACACATTGATTAAAACCAGTAATTTGTTGTTTATATCTTCATTCGCCTTAATGTATTTTCCTCTTTCTTCCAAATTCTCTATTTCCCCCTAATCCTTCTTTCTATTTTTTAGTAAATTTTATTTTCTTGATCTAATTCTATCCTCTAATTTAATAACATTAAATTCTCCTTCTTCTATATCTATTTCACTTATATCATGATTCTACTTGTTTATATTTTTTAGTCTCCCCCTATCTCTGACCCATTTCCATTCTCATGAGCTATTTCCTCTCTTAGGATAAAAATTTCACTAATTATCTCTTTTAGATTAGAGGAATTGTTAATCTTTGAATATTTATGTTAGAATTTATTCTTATTATACTAATAATTATCCCTTCATATCTAGATATTGTATACCAAAAAAGTGGTGTAATTCTATAAACCTTTGAAGCCAAGGAATCTAATTTATTGAGAGACTTGGAAGGTGACTTATAGCTCCCTAGTCATGATGTACAAAGGATGAAGAAGGATATTAAGATTTCTCTTAGAAGAGCTTAGCTACACAACCCTTGTAAGGTGCAACATGAAATGGGAGATTCAAAGATGAAAGCAAGAATGCTAACATCCAAGAATCATATGAAGAATGTTATGAAAATGTAACTAAAATAGAAATTATGTGCAAGATGCAAGCATGAACGAGAGATTACAAAACCCACTATTTAGACTAGTTGTGTTAAGCTATATGCATAAATATGAATGAGAAGCAAGAAACATGAAGAATGAGATGAGAAGATAGAAGTTCTCCACAAGCATAAAATCTTCAGTACTGTAGCATAATGGTAGCAAAAGAGTGGATGTATTAATGAGACAAGAAGGTAGAAGTTCTTCATAAGAAATCTCCAAGAAAACATGTAAATAAACCTACAACATACACATCAAAAATCCCTTGCTAAACATGAGAGAGAGCTCTCCCTTTTCAATATAAATGAACAATTGAGATCAAATGTAGGGGACTCATGATCAAGGGTGGAGATTTATTCAAAGATGAGTGGATGTGTCCATTTTTTATTATTTTATTCAAAATGGAGGATTAATTCTAATTATTAAATTCAGCACTTTGAATATTAAAATATTAAAGTAAGCATTTTGAATAAAAAATGATTTGTGGATTCACTTTGAATATAAAATGAATATATGAAATCCACTACGAATAAAATATTAATTTCCACCCATTATGAATAAAATATTAATTTCCATCCATTATGAATAAAATATTAATTTCTTTAAACCCACTATGAATAAAATATTCATTTCCTTAAAACCACTATGAATAAAATATTCATTTCCTTAAACCCACAATGAATAAAAAATTTATGATGGAATTAAGGTCCCATTTTGATTATAAAATTCATTTTTTGAGATAAATGTCAAATTTTGATTTATTTGAAATGAATGTTCATGTGTATTTTCAAATGGGTTTTAATAGTTGATTTAAATTAATTCATTCTAGTCATTTTAATTCTCATCATGATGTAAAATTCTTCGTTTAGGATTGTGACCAATTTTGAGTGATTACATTTTCCCCTCTTTGACTAATGTGTGATCGGTCTAGGAAGACATCACATTAAAGAATGAAGAAAGTAAGCAACAACAGATATATCTAACTCTAAGTGAAGTGCAAAAAGAGATAATTGATCCTAAATGTATAGTCAACAAGCATCAAGATTGAGCCTTAGGAGAGAAATAACAAGATTTAGAGCAAATGGAAAGGTCAAGCATATGCTCCAAAGAATAGCAAGATGAGACAAATCATAACTTGAGATGAGTACTAAAAAGTCCAAGCAAATAGTAGATAGCCAACACCTAGTAGCAAACAATTGATAGCAAATAGAAGATAGAAAATAGAAAAAAACTAGAAGCAAATAGTTGAAAGAAAAGCATGTAGAATGTTCCTACCCCCTAGGGATCAAAATTGAAATGAGATAGAGGAGATGTAGAAATGAGCAAGAATTGATCAAATCTAGTTAAACAAAATTTCATGAGGAGAATTAAAAGATAAGATGCCTTAGTTTGACCAAGAATGATAAAGCATGAGAAATAGGTCAAAGCAAGAAGAAAGAGGAAATGAAGTGACATGAAAGAAAGATAGATATCGAGAGAGATGGAAAATGAAGAAGGAGAAGAAAGGGTGGTTGCCCTAGCATGGAGAATAGATATCAAATAGTCAGCCAACTGCAAGAAGAAAAGAAAAAAACAAATGAGCTTGTGACCCATGAAATTAGATTTTGATCCCAAAAATGAATCCACGACGTCAAAATTTAGTAAAAGTGCAAGTAGGTCAAAATAAGAATATTGAAGTGAGTGAGTGAGATGATAAGATTAATGATGATATGAAGACATGATTGAGAAGAAGGAAGAAAAGTGAATGCAGTTGACTGATACATCCTAGATAGATAAAAGAAGAGCTCTCTTTGTATGCAAGAAGCAAGATTAAGCTAGAATAAACCTACTATGCAAAGTAGTATGCACAATGGTTTAATTTGAAAGAGATGTATAACTATTTAGGCTTTATTTTCATCATTAGGCCTTTTCCATAAGGCCACAATATGGCATACAACCCTCACTGATATCTCTATCATGAGAATATAAATATGCCATTAGTTGGAGGGTTGTCAAAATTAGATATAAGCATTAAGGAAGAAGAAGCTAAAATGACCAGAACACCTATTCCATTTGATTTAGCAAGAGAACATAAGCATCAAATCATAAATTCTAGGATGACTAGACTATTTCTTGTATAAAAACACACCAGACACATGAGAGATCCTTCTCATGCTACGTAACCAAGAAGTATTATGTTCATAATGACCCTTTCATTCATAACCTAAGACAATAGTTTGCTAAGTACACTCATAGTGACTTGTATGGTCACTTAGTGGATAAGTATCAATAATTACCATAGCATAGAGAATTCACTCAAATAAACAAGGAAAAGAACCAACCTCACTAAAGTATCCATATAAAATGAGTCAAGGTACAAATGACCATTGAATATGAGATAGAGGCTCTTACAATAGACACCCCTTTCATATAGATCCTTCTAATCATTAGATCTAAACTAGTAAGAAAACAAAACAAAAAAAAGAATGCCACACAATCTTTGCTCCTCTAGTTTAAAACATCATTGAGCTACAAGAAACGTGTGACTGAAGAAAAGAAAATATCACATAATCTTTTTTAGTGTGCAATATTGTGTGATAGTGTTTAACAGTGTGCAATTTATTTTTATCCTATTTAATAAAGTAAAAGTGGGAGTCAGTTCAACCATTGAAGGATAGTGGGAATCCAAACATCATGTCGTATTGTGAAAAGTTTAGTATCCAACGAATGAATCAAGTAAAAAGTATATACTAAAAAACGATGTGTGAGACACCCATCCACCACTATCCAATTTAATATTAACAATTCAATGGATAACTTCACCTAATCCCAATATTACTTTGACACATTGCAATGATAGGATGAATGAAATGACATGTAGAGACAACAACTTATGTTGAAATTTTTCTATAAATAAGAAACTACATTGATTGAACCAATTCACAAGTCTACAAGATTATCTATAGTCTTGAGAAATTTTTGTGAAGTAAATAGAGCTTGTGAATTATTATATTCATGGCTAGTGCTCAAGATAAAGCACAAAATGTACCAAAGATGGAAGATACTAGAAAGGAGGGATGGATGGATGAGGAAAGTGATAGCTTGGTGGATGGAACATAGGCAATCAGAACCAAGTAGAGTATCTTTGCATAGAAGTGTTCATATATTCAATATAGAAGTGGCTAGAGCAAGTCAAGTGGAGCTTCCAATCTAGGGTTCAATGGAGGACAACATAGCAAAGGAGATAGAGAAGAGAAAAGTGTAGGCAATCAGAACCAAGTAGAGTATCTTCGCATAGAAGTGTTCATATATTCAATATAGAAGTGGCTAGAGCAAGTCAAGTGGAGTTTCCAATCTAGGGTTCAATGGAGGACAACATAGAGGACCCTACGTTGCTTCAATTGTTAGTAGAGAGTGTGACATAGCTCATAGAGTAGGAGAAACTAGTAGAGGAAACAAGATCATCAAGTGTGGAAAGACCTAGTGAGATTGTGGTTGTGCATATTAGTTTCATGGATAGCTAGGTAGAGGAGAAAATGCCAATAGAGGAACCTTCCCAAGATGTGGAGCAAGGACTAGTGATAAAACTAGTTGCATCACCATGGAGGTGGAGAAAAAATATCCTAGGAGGTATAATCAACATACCTGAAGAGAAGGCAAGTGGTTTTGTCATGTCTTCATTTCATCTATTTAAAGAAGCACAACCTATTGTTGTTTTGCAACCAGTGCATGATGTAGTCATGGAAATGGAAGTGGAGCCAAAGGAAGCATTGGCTGCTAAGACAGAGCATGCCAATAATGCATTGAAAGATGCAGAGTTCTTTCAAGGTTTGATCAAGAGAGCTCGAGAAGATGGGGTGTGCAAGGAGGCCAAACATTTAGAAATAGTACTATTAGTAGAGTGAGCATGAGTAGAAAATACAAAGGCATATCTAGCTATAAAATGAGCATCAGTGGAGAAAATCCATAATCAAATAGTTTTTCTGTGAGCTCAGGTGGAAGCATTCAAAGAAATGATGACAAAGACCAATGCCATAGCTTATCGGTTGCAAGAGCAACTAAATGTTGTGAATGCAAGGATTACACACTTCATGAATCAGATGCATGAGGTGAAGCATGAGAGGGAATCATGGAAAATTTCTACAAAAAGCTATAAGGAAGAGCGAGACATTGCTGAATAGGCAACAACACTACCTAGGGCAGAAAATTTTCGGGCAAATATGCATGAAGTCATGGAGAAGTTAGAGAAGCTTGCACAATAGAAATCATACTACATGGGACTATACCATCAAGCAATCCCCTAGACCATAGGAGAGTAGTATCCTTCTTGGATAGGACATTTATGACACAAATGAAAGCTCTATTAAGATGTGGGCATATCCCAATTCCTATGGATACAATCTAGGAAGGTGTAAGATTGACACTATGTGCCTCATCATCTAGGACTGCACAAGTGGGAATGCCCCCTACTAGAAACCCAAATGTCCAACCTCCACGAGGAGGAGCTCAATGAGAATTTCCTTTGTGTTATGTGTGTTGTGTTTGTAACTGATGCTCGTTATTAATAATAAAATGCATTTTTTTGGTTTCTAAACAAAGGAATCTTTAGTCATTTTTTGAATTTCTCTGAATGTTTTTGGAATTTTGAATTTTTTTGTTGTTGTTTTTGATATATTGATGTTTTTGAATTTTTTGAAGTTTAAAGATTAGCATAGCTCAAATAGTGTTGTTGGATTGATGCAAAGTGTTCAAGAAGTTACAACACTTAAATCAGTAGAAATCTTGTCAGTAATAGTGCGATAGTAGGCAAACATTATTTTTACAACTGGTGGCTAATGCACAAGAGACTTCTTAAATGCATCATGGCATGATCTCTTAGACTAGGCAGGCTGTCTTTAGAAAATTTGAATTGTTTGAGAGTTTATGCATAAGAAAAATTAGCAAATGAAAGTAGGAAAATGTGGAAAGCAAGAAACTATATAGAAACTAGGAGTGTCTATTGTTTTGGTATTCTCTAAAATAAAGTAGGAATTTCAAAAAGGTGGATATTTCTATAGAACTATTGCAAATCTTATTAAGCTAGAGCCAACATAAGCCAAATTCCCTTGAAACAAGGTATATAAAAAGCTTATCCAGATGGATTTTGGGGTAAAATGAAGAAGACAATGATTCTTGAGACCATCTTTTCTAGTGAAGATTCAGAGGGTTTGTGAATGATAGAATCATCCACCAAGTAGTACTCTTTTAAAAATTTCAAGTTTTTGAATTTTTTCTGGAGTTTATGTTTTTATTTTATTTTGTGAAACACTTTTAAATAGTTACCAAAGAAACTCTAATGCACGAGGGGACCCTAATAGGATAAACAATTTATGCCCTCTAGACAAAGACAAGGGTCAATTTCAAGCTAGGTAAAACAAAGTGAGATATGAAGTGAATAAGTGTCAAGGGCAAATGAGTGCCATGCAAGACTAATAGACATAGGTACAAGGGTCTCAAGTAGTCCTTTTCTAGGTCTTCACCACTTGGTAATTTTTTATTTACTAGGATAATGGTTTTTTAAGGACATTTTTGGCTTTTTAAAGGAATTTTTTCAGGACTTTTGCATATATAAAGAGTTGAGCCATGGGAATATTTTAAGCATAGAACTTCTTTATATGGAGAATGTTAATGGGATCAAAGAGCTACTCTTCTTTGGGTAGAATGTTGATAAGCACGAGACCCAAATTTAGTTGTGATAATGTAGGGACCTAACTAGTTAGGCTCAAACTTGCCCTTTTGTTCTCTATTATGTTGATTCTATGGGTTTTCCCTAAGAATAAGCTCACCTACTTGGAACTCATTAGGAGGAACTCTTTTGTTGTAAGAAGTAGACATCCTCTTTTGATAGACTCACATGTGCTTAACAGTAACCTTTCAATGTTCATGTAGAGTTTCAAGTTCATGAATTCTCATAGCCCTCTGGTCCTCATCAGTAATCAATCCATGTAAGGAGACTCATAAGGATGGAATCTCAACTTATATTGGGAGTATATCCTCCAAACCATAGACCAATGAGAAAGGTGTAGCCCCTATAGGAGTGTGGATGGAAGTGTTGTAAGCCCATAATGCTAGATTAATCTATAGGTGCCACTCTTTCCCTAATTTGTGTATTGTCCTATGGAAAATTTTCAGCAATGTTTTTTTTTAGGCTTTAGCTTGGCCATTTCCTTGAGGATAATATATAGAGGACCAATGTTGCTTGATTTTAAACTTCTTTCAAAATTCTTTAAGGTCCTTGTTTTTGAATTGTCCTCCATTATCAGTAACTATAGAAGAGGGAATACCGTAGTGAAAAATAATATAGTTCAAGATGAATAGAGAAACTTTCTTTCTAGTAGAAACACTAAGTGGGATATCTTCAACCCATTTAGTAAAATAATCAGTGGTGATAATGATGAATTTATGACCACTAGAAGAACTAGGGTAGATCTTGCCAAACAAATCAAAAGCCCATATTTGAAATGGCCAATGTGCAATAGTTTGTATTAATTCCCATCCAAGAGCATGAATCAAGTTTCCATATTGTTGGCACTTCTTATAGGATTTAGCATATTGAACAACATCAATTTGCATGGTTCGCCGAAAATAACCAGCCCTAAGTAGTTTTTGGGCAAGTGCAAAACCATTTTAGTGTAACCCAAAAATGTAGTCATGAATTTTAGCTAATGCCCTTTTAGACTCATCCTTTTTTAGATACCTAAGTAACATACCATCTAGACTTCTCCTATACAAATCATTGGAGACCAAGGTGTAGTGTGAGGCATTGCAAATCAGTTGATGTTTCTCATTGCAGGTAAAGTCGACAGGTATAATTTGGTCACATAGGTAGGAATTGATGGTAGCATATCAGGGTGATTTGTGTCCTATAATGGTATAAATAACTTGGCTATCAGGGGAATCATATGTAGGATGGCATAGCTCTTCCACTAGGAATTCAAACTGTGACTCATGCTCTTGAAGTTGGAGGATAGGTACCAAAGTTGCCATGGCATCAACATCCTTATTTTTAGTTGTAGTAATCTGTTGAAATGTCACAAAGGTAAAGTAATTCCTTAGAGCATCAACTAGTTTCTTGTAGGGGACCAACTTCGTATCTTTTCTCTGATAGTCATTATTAACTTGGTTAATGACAAGTTAAGAATCTCTAAATGTATGGAGTTCATTTATTCTCCATTGAATAGCCAATTTAATCCCATTAGCAAGGGCCTCATATTCAACTTTGTTATTTGTGCATGGGAAAAGTAGCTTGTATGACTTGGGAGTAGTGTAACTAGGAGGTGTAGGAAACAATATCCTAGCACCAAAGCCATTTTGTGTGTGAGATCCATCAAAGAACATATTTCATGTCCTTTAGTCATGTACATGATGAAGGAATCTAGGAATTCAATCTACATGGGTGCATCATTTTTTAGGGGAAATTTAACAAGTTGATTAGTAATGACCTATCCTTTTATAGCTTTTCTCTCAATATACTCTATGTCAAACTCAAATAGAATCATCATCCATTTTGCCAGTCTTCCTATGAGACTTTCTTTGCTTAGGAGGTACTTGAGTGGATCAATCTTAGCAACCAAATGAGTGGTATGTGAAAGCATATAATATCTAAGCTTCTGAGAAGCAAACACTATAGCTAGACAAGTTTTCTCAATGTTTTTATAGTTTATCTTATAGGCTACCAATGTTCTACTAATGTAGTAGATGGCCCTTTCTTTTCCACACTCACCATGTTGTGCTAATAATGCTCCTAAGTAAGTGCCAGTAGTTGAGATGTAAATAATTAAAGGCTTTCTTGGGATAGGAGGCATCAATATTGGAGGTTTGACTAAGTAGTTCTTGATTTTACTTAAGCTCTTCTCACATTTTGCATTCCAAACACAAGAAGCTCCCTTATGTACGTTCTTATTGAATGGTTGAGACTTATTAGCTAGTTGTGAGATAAATATTCTAATAGACTATAGATGCACTTGGAGACTTTTGAGCTAACTAATATCGTGAGGTAGAGGCATTTACTTGATATTTTGTATTCTTTTTGGGTTAGACTCAATTCCCTTAGCTAAGATTAAGTAACCTAGGAGTTTACCTAACATGACACCAAAGGAACACTTCTTAGGATTTAATCTAAGTTGAAATTGTTCCATATGGTCCAATATGAAACTCAAATAATCTAAGTAGGTTTCTCTTTGTTTTGATTTTGCTAAGGTGTTAGCTACATAATCTTCCATGTTGTGGTGCATTATATCATGAAAAATAGTAATCGTAGCTCTTTGGTATGTTGCACCAGCATTTTTTAGTACAAAAGGCATGACATTCTAGCAGAAGGTACCCCATGCACATGTAAAAGTTGTTTTTTCTTCGTTTGTAGGGGAAATTTTAATTTCATTGTAACCAGAAAAGTCATCCATCAGTAAATAAATCTCATAGCCTATAGTGATACCCACTATCATGTCTATATTTAGAAGGGTAAAGTCATCCTTAGGGAAACCTTTGTTGAAATCTTTGAAGTCAATACAAACTTGAATGGACTTATCATGTTTAGTCACATGTACAATGTTTGATATCCAATCTGCATAGTCTATAGCTCTAATAAATCTTGCAATCAAAAGTTTTTATAACTTAGCCTTAACCAATAGTGCAATATGAGGATGCATCTTCCTCAACTTTTGTTTGATAGGCTTAATGTTAGGAGCTATGGAGAGATGGTGCATAATGAAATCAGGATCTAACCCAAGCATGTTAGCACATGTCTAAGAAAAAATGATCTTTTTCTCTTTGAAGAACTTAGTAAATTGCACCTTTTCCTCTTGTGACAAAGATTTAGCTAGATGTATGATTTTAGGAGCTTCCTCCATACCAAGGTTGATGGGATGTGTTGGTTCAATAAGAACTGACAATCTCTCATGGAAGTAACTAGGAAGCTTCCCAAGTACTCCATCCTCAAGTTCCTTAGAAAGGTTTTCATTTTTAGATACATCTTTATTTTTCTCTTTTTTTGGCTCTGACACTACCACAAAGTGGTTTTTTCTATCAGAGCATTTTTTCTTTTTTTTTCTTTTTCTTTATTTTATAATTGAGGTACTTGATATTAGATTCTATCATGTTAGTCACAAGTTCACTAGTAGAAGAGCATATGTGTTTGATAGCATTTAAATAGAAAGAGATCTCATAGTCATTTTGGAAGGTTGAGAGTTCAATTGGCTGATATTGCAAGGACCAATAAATGAGGTCCCAATGGATGAGTGGCAAGGAGGTGGAAGTTTCTATAACATTGATGCAAGAAGAGTCATCTTCAATGATCAAAAAGTCAAAGCCTATAAAGTCATTATCAAAGGTGCCCAAATTTTGTTGAGCCCTATGAGAACTAACATGATTAACAAAAGCAAATGGAAAGTCCAACCCATCAAGCCCTATGAGTGACTCACTAACTAAATTAGGTTGGGTGGCATAGGAATGAATCACATCAACACCTAATTCACAAGAGGCATCAAAAATAGAATCCCATTCATAATCACCAAAATTTGTACTTTTATTTTGATGTATAAGATGAGCTATATTTTCTCTAATTCTTTCTCTATTAGGGTCATCATTATTAGTCTCATCAAATTCATTATGCCTAGAAGTTGAAGCTTCAACATCATTATTCGCAAGGGTGAAATCTTCTCCCCAAAGAAGGAAAGTGTAGGGCATGAAGTCATCTACTTGTGCAACAATAGGAGAAGGTGAATTATCTTTTTTAGATTCATCACTTTTAGGGATTTCTCTATCAAATTGTGGTAAACTATTATATATTCCAAAGTTGATACCAGTGGTATCCTTATTTTTCCATCCCTGAGTATGACTTAGAGGTTCGACAAGAGCATTATTTTTTTTATTTAAGGGTCCTTGACTATGATAGCCTCTCTTTTTCAAGAATTGATAACCTTTCCCATACTATTTTGGGGAAATAGGGGTAGTCAAAGTGACTTCTTCAACACCTTCTTTTTTCCTATAAATCCAATCTCTGATAGCTTGATCTTCTTTTTCTTCTTCTAAGGGAATTAATGACTAGACAAAAGTGTCAAAGATAGTCATGGTAGAAGTTGAGGGCTTCATATTTTTAGAAGGTTTTACATATGACCTTGGGGAGATAGGTAGATCAGCTATAGAATCTAGGGTATTTTCACCCATGCCAATTGACTCATCATTTTTAGCTTCTTTTTAGCTATTGCAAGGGATGGACCAATGTCACTAGAGGGATGATTATCTGGAACCAATGACTCCATAGCAATGAGCATGTTGATGGACATGGTGTTATCCTGTAGGATTAGAATTTATGTACCATTAAATGAGAACTTGATACACGGGTGATATATTGATGGAACAACTTGCATTTCATGGATCCATGGTCAACCCAACAGAATATTATAACCAAGTGGAATGTCTAAAACTTGGAAAATAACATCTTTTTCTACAAGACCTACTTGGATGGGAAGTACAATGAGGCCTTTACAAGACTGTTCAACTTCATTGTATGCCTTTATGGTGATGTTTCTTTTGGTATCAATGGAAAATTTAGACATTCCCAATTGTTGGACAACATTAAAGGAGATAATATTTAACCCAATACCATTGTCTATCAGAACTCGATGAATTCAAGTACGATAAATTTGCACTTCAATATGGAGGGTGAGATTATGAGGATGAGAAAGAGACTTGTCATATTATTTAGAAAATGTGATGTAGTAAGGTGAGGAGATATGGTTAACCATGGCTTGGAATCTTTTAGTGTTAATGTCAGTAGGAACATTAACTAAGTGTAAAGCTTTCTCTAGGACTGCCTTGTGAGAAGGAGACAACTCTAACAACTCAAAGATAGAAATGTATGTGAGAGTTTTCTATAATTGTCCCACAAGAACATAATGGGAAGTAATAGCTAGAGCCACTTGTTTGGAAGATGTATCATGTTTAGGATCATTAGCCACTTTGAGAACAACTTTGGATTGCCCCCTAGTGACTACATTCAATGTTTCATCATTAGAAGAGGATGGTTCCATTATCTTAAGGGATATGCTAGACCTAGTATCCTCAATGTTGGAAGAAGAATTGCACATTCTTAGGATAAATTTAGGTGCTTCATCATTAGTATTGTTGGCTCCTAATTTAACAATTTTGAAAATAACCAAGAAACTAGACCAATATATCTAAGGTTAACAAATTCCTATAATGGATGCACTTGACTATAGTCATGGAACAACTATAAGGTTAATTTCTTCTTCTTCTTTAGGCTCTATAAGACCTAGGTGGATAGACCTTAGATTCTTTATATGGTACTAGTGTGAAGGCATATAACTGAATCTCAATAACAAATAAAATCCCTTAATCTTCTATGTTTATGCAAGAATTCATGAGTGTGAAATAGCTAATAATAGAACTCATGAAATTGATAAACCAAGTGAGGGAAAACCTTTTATCTCCTTAAACATAAAGGGAAAGATATTCAATTGATAATTTGGATCTTAGGATAACCCAGGTATGCAACAATAGAAAAAATACAACCTCTAAGCTAACCAGTCGCTTATCCATTGGGCATCAACCAAACCTTAACATACAGTTGGATATCCTAATATACTTGTATATCTAGACATCTAATCTACCTATTTGATTTGCAAATAGACATCAATCTTCATAACAACTCTCATACTTATGGTGAAATCCTTTTGGTGTAACCTACAACCCTATCAATGTAAACAAGCATTTACATGGATCTTTGTTCCAACAAAAAATTCATCCTAACATACAACCTTAAGGGATTGCGACTGAGTTCAAGCTCATCATTCTCAAAAAAAAAAAAGCATTATAGATAACAAAAGAAGGAGATGAGAATCATAATGAAACTACGAAGGTTAAACTCCTGCATTACTTTCTTTGAAACCAATACATCATCTATATGTCAAAATTCAGTAAATACAAAATGAATGACTGTATAATATGAAATGCTTCAAAAGAAATACAATATGTTGTTCATAATATAAGAACATTGAGGAAATGGTATCACAACTCTAAAAACTAGAGCCAATATTGTGGTCTCACAAGTCAAAAAAATTTGGAACTTGACTAGTTTCACAATCCTCCAAAAAATCTCCAAAGAATTGGAACCCTTACAATGAGTAGAAAAGGAAGATATATAGAAGAGAAGATATTTTCAAGCATTGGAAGCTGAATTTGACATTTGTCAGACTAAAAATGTCTTCAATCCAAAGTTGTTGAAACTAAACTTCTTCATCTACCTATAACCAAAAAACCATAAATGATATAGAAATATCTAATATATCCGCCATTTAAAATAATCAACAAAATATCTTATGGAGAAATATCAAGAATTCCTCATAAATTGTGTTGAAGCTTTAAAAATCTAATGTTGGCCTATCACTTCTTATTTTGCTATGAAATCAACTTGTGCTATTGGCAAAAACATTTAATTACATCTTTTGCTACCAACTGCAATTAAAACCATCAAATCTCTCTTTATAACTAATGATGAAATCATATATTATGAAAATCTGATTACATCTTATTGCAATTTCATCTGCAAAAATAAAATTTTTACTTTTAACTAAGAAGCCCCTCAAAATTACAAATCCCCCTATAGTTTCTTCTAGTTCACACATATACAAAATCTAATCCTGGAAATGAAAAGTGCATCCTCTCCTAGTTCTAACAATATATCATACTTCATATTTTGGATGAAATTTGTGTACTAGAGACTAATTCAAAATTTTGGCTCGTGGACTATGAACAGAGCATTTAAAATGAAAAATAAAACTATATAGTTGAAACTATATAATATTGTTCAATTTATAATCCCTTTAACATTTGCACGTTGAATATCTCTAAACTTTTAAATTTTATTCATTTTTCATTCTCCCTTTTCCACATGTCAAAATCTCATTGCCAACTTCCTAGGTAGGCCCCTAGATCCTTTCCTACATCGTATGCATCATGTTTTAGTTTTATGATCTCTCAACATTGTAATCCTACAACAATGGCCCTTGGTGTAACATCTTACTTTAATAATCTGGGTTCCCTAATGGTATGAAACACTTTGAAAAACCCTATGATCTTGTGATTTCCTTGTTGTCATTGCATCAACACTAACTTTTCTTTTTTTTATGATCTTACGACATGATCCTAATATCATGCATCACTTTTAAACCTTCACGATGTCATGAAAACCCTTATCTCTTTATACCATAGCATCGGTGACTTAGCAAATTTCATGTGTGATCCTATGACCACACTCTTTCATAAAATCATAAAACATTTTACAAAGCCAAAAGTTCTCATGATAAAAATTTCACCATAATATTGGGAACCACCTCTTGCCACCCAAAAAATATTACTATATTATTTTCTAATCCTATCAATGTTGATAACGCACACATCTAGTACTTGTATATTTTCTCTAACCAATCGAGAAACTGACACCTATCTGATAGCATATCACATATATCTACCTTTATCCTCTTTACAATTTTATGATACCAAACCATAATATCATCGTAGCACCTTGACTGTCCCTTCCATGATGCTATGACAAACACCTTGTTAGAAGATTGTAGATGCCCCATTCACTACTCTCAATATGATGATGAGCCTTTCATCATAGTATCGCACATCACTTTTGATCTCTTCTGATCTCACAATGACAATATGAATCATAACATTGTAACCTAATTTTAGTCACCTCTCGATGTCATGACCACATCATAACATCAGAGCCCTTTGGAAACTATATTCTAACTACACAATAACCTTAAATTTTGTAATATCTCACCTTGGAAGATCTGAATCTCCAATCATGCGATGGGTAGATTTTGTGACATCACATGCCTTGCACCTAGACCATCCCAATCATATGATAAAATTGTGGCATCATAGCCCCTCTATTTGAGATCCCTGACCTCACAATAGGCCTCTTATGTCATGCCACATGTTGCATCTTCTTTGGGTTAACCATCAAAACATTTTTATCATCACTGGGGCCCCCATTAAGCTTTACACTGGCTTTGAAAAGTCATGTCTTTGAAGACACATTTCTATTGAGTCCTTAAGTTTATAAAAAGAAAAAAAAAATTCCATATTCTCAATGTGGGATAAATAGACTGTAGCTACCTGATGCAGCTATCTTCAACCATGGAGCCCTGCTATAATTTCCTCTCATGTTGATTATTCCCCTTGACTTATGTAGATGCTCACCCTCCTTAAAAAATGTGGAACTCCCTATGTTGCAGATTACATTGATGCTATTCTCTCATGGGCATATGGTGTCTCCCCTTTCACATGGATGAATGCCTTCTACCATAATTAGATGTAAATTTCTTCCTTCATTGACTAGAGCTCTCTAGATATAATGCAGCCTTGAAATGACAACTAGTTACATATGCACAAAAAGAATTCGTAGGGGCTCAAAACTTGGAATGGCCTCTAAAAATGGGAATGTAATTTTGAGTGCCATTAGTGGCTCTATTTGGGGATGCATGCCCCTTGCGAGCATGGCAAGAATTTAGATCTCTAGAAGAAGCAGACCACTCAAAATTTTCTTGAATAACTTACTCAAAACAAGGAAACTATTCTAACTATACAAGATGGTGACCCCGGGCCACCCAAACTTTTCAAACTTCTTACCTCTATCAAACACTTGATTCTCACTTATGTCTCCTTGAGGTAAGCTAGAAAAAACTTTTGCATTAGTTTCACCAAATAGATCAGAATTCTCAGTTAACTTAGCCAGCAAAACAAAATAACTTTCTTGACTTTCATTTTGCATACTAGGAACATCCTTAACATAATGCTCATTATGAAAATAGGGGTCAACATGATCAAATATACCAAGATCAAACTGATAATTTTCTTCAACAGATGAATTATGCATGTAATCAAAATTGGGAAAAAGACAAGACACACCTTGGAAATGTGTATCTCTATGTATAGATGGTTGACATTCAAACAAGTATTCAGATTTGTAGTCACCCATATTACTCTTATTAATGATTGAAACCAATCCAAGGCTCTTTAGTGATTCTTCACAATTAGCAAATGGGTCAGTTATATTAAAGCATTCATCATAAAATTCCTTCAATGAATCATCATAAAACTTACTATGAAGTGCTAGCTTATTTTCAAAGACAACTCCATCAAGCACCTCATCTTCAATCTCAAAAAATGAACATCATTAGAATATTCATTATCACATATAGAAGAACAAAAATTTGATTTGTTACAGCAGTATGATAGTATGTCACCATTAAACTCATCCTCTACTAAATTTGAAATATCCATGTCTTCTTCAAACAATGGATTGATAACTACATGCAAGGCTCCTCCTTGAACATTTTGACAAAAGATGGGCTGATCATCATCCAAGTCTTCATCATATAAAGCATTAGTATAAACTTTAAACTCACAGCCCATTTCACCTTCATGGAGACTCTCAACATATGAAGAAAATTAGAACTAGATGAAGACTCACTTTCTATTTCTTCTACCATGCATATAGTATCGATAATTATGTTCTCTCCATTATCTTGTTTAGGATAATCATTACGAATATGTAATGATTCATTCATAAACCCTTCACTACATGCTTCAACTTTATTGTCTGATGTAAAAACACTTGAAAACCCTTCCTTGAGATCTTCGTATTCAAATTCATTATCATTAGTTGGATTCATCATTTCTTTATCTTCATAGCTTGAGGATAAATCACTCTCAAATTCTTCATCAAATAATTGATTTGTATAATGCAAAGACTGAGATGCACTTTCACTTTCAAATTCAGAAATAAAAATCATATCTTCACTTTCATATGAATGTTCACTTTCATCATTGCTTTCTTTTTCTCCTATCACATCTGACTCATATGAAGACATCTCAACATCACTACCTTCATCATCATTACTTATATAATCATTTTCAGCATTCTATTCTTCTAACTGTGACTAAGATAAATGTGATTCAAATTCAACATCTTGTACTACCTCTCCATGGAGTGTCAGATCAACAACATTGAACTCATCATCAGAGACACCACTCATAGCCTTCTCACTTGCACAAGACTAAGATCTGGATGTAGAAACTTCATATTTAGAAACATTAGCAACATCATCATATACATAATCACTACTACAAGAACTCACTTCTGTAGTGATTCCTTGATCTATAATATCATCACAATGTTCATTTCTATCAAAGTCTAAAATACATCTTACTAATGTAAGATCACGAACATACATGTCTTTATTTTTAATAGACTCATTCTTCTCTGCACACATATTCTAATTTGAAATTTCAATCTAATTATTCATTATAGCAGGCGTGTTGACATTCTAATTTGGAATTAAAGTATCAACACTATGTTCAACTTTTCTTTCATAACCATTATACTGACAATCGTTCATAGAAAAATGACCTCTAATCAATCCATACTTCAAATTATTTTCAATATCTACAGTGGTCATAAAAGCTTGATATAAAGTTTTGGGGTTTTTATCCCTCAACTAATAACTCATTTTCTTAGTGAATGAACCAAGATAAACTATTAGGCATACTTGATCATCTGGTCTACATTTCTGAGGGATCTCATTCAAGGTTTTTGTAAATCTGATATTAAATTGAGGAAAAGGTTCATTATTCTCAATATGAATCCTTAAAAATTTACCATATGAATCAAATATACTTACCCTTTCTCCAAATTGTTTCATGAAGGCTGAATGCAATTCACCCCAAGATGAAATAGAACATGCTAGTAAAAAGGAAAACCAGTCTCTAGCATCACCTTCTAAAGTTTGGATGAATAATTTTATGTGCACATCCTTGCACATCCTCATGAGAAATCTCATAGTCGCCCATTAAGTCATTGAAAACTTGAATATAATGACTACCTGAAACAGTATGGTTCCCACTGAATTTGGGGAAAAAAAATCATTAGGAATGACATTTGGGAAACCATAGATACCATTGAAACATAATGGCATGTATCTCTTGGTAGAAAAAGATCTATGATTTTGGTCAATGGGCTACATATTGGGTGAAAAGAAATCTGCCATGTCTTGCAAATTTACAACTCACCAAAATAACTTTCAGAATTTATAATTTGCAGTGATCTGAAAACTCATCTACCAGCTTAAATCTCTAACATATTCCTAGATGTAAATACATTTTCTAAAATAATCTTTCATAGAATATGTTGATATGCATTAAACACTTCTCTTACTTAGTGCTAAAAATCACTTGATGGAGAAACCTTTCATATAACTTACTTTCTTGAAAAGAAATATCAAAAAAGAAAAAAATACCTTAAATGTGATGCTTGCAAACCTCTTCAATGTTGTGAAGAACAATAGATTCAAATATTGTCTTGGTTTAGTAACTCTTGTGTAGCATCACCCATTTTCTTTACAACCATTGCCAAGGGCCTGAGATGACTTCTTCAAATCTGCATTCCAACTGTTGCAACCTTGACAATACCCTCAACTTCACAATTACACTAGTGTAGAGATATAACTTTGAGTTGCTGCCCACTAAGTGAGAAAATATTTTGCTAGCTTGCACAAAACAACAAGCTGGTCCAAAATTTATAATAGGTATTTGAAAAATCACACACAACCTTGGAATTTCACACCATTAACAAAGTGAAAGAAAACTTATTCTTCACCCTTAAATGCATAGCAATACTTTTTGTTCACTTATCTGTTACTAATCTTCAAAGTTACTACTGTCAAGAATAAGGCACAATTGAGAGACACAAAACTAGCATGGAAATGAAAAACAACTTAAAATTTCTTATTGCTATAGTATTTTCTATTGTCCCCCTCCCCAGTAGAGTCGCCATTTTGTTGGCTCCTAATTTAATAGTTTTGAAAATAACTAAGAAACCAGACCAATAGATCTAAGGTTAGAAAATTCCTATAATGGATGTAGTTGACTATAGTCTTGAGCCAACTATAAGGATAATTCCTTCTTATTCTTCAAGCTTTATAAGACCTAGGTGGGTGGACCTCAGATTCTTTATATGATACTAGTGTGAAGGCATATAACTGAATCTCAATAACAAATAAAATCCCTTAATCTTCTATGTTTATGCAAGCATTCATGAGTGTGAAATAGCTAATAATAGAACTCATGAACCTGATAAACCAAGTGAGGGAAAACCTTTTAGCTCCTTAAACATAAAGGGAAAGATATTCAATTGATAATTTGGATCTCAGCATAACTCGGGTATGCAACAATAGAAAACATGCAACCTCTAAGCTGACCAGTCCCTTATCCATTGGGCATCAACCAAACCTTAACATACAGATGGATATCCTAATATACTTGTATATCCAGACATTTGATCTATCTATTTGACTTGCAAATAGACATTAATCTTCATAACAACTCTCATAGTTATGGTAAAATCCTTCTTGTGTAACTTGCAACCTTGTCAATGTAAACAAGCATTTACATAGATCTTTGTTCCAAGAGAAAATTCATCCTAAGATACAACCTTGAGTGATTGCAATTGAGTTCAAGCTCTTCAATCTAAAAAAAAAAACATTATAGATAATAGAAGAAGGAGATTAGAATCGTAATGGAATTAAGAAGGTTAAACTCTTGCATTGATTTCCTTGAAACCAATACATCATTTGTATGTCAAAATTTAGTAAATACAAAATGAATTACTATATAATATGAAATGCTTCAAAAAAAATACAATATGTTGTTCATAATAGAAGAACACTAAGAAAATGTTATCACAACTTTAAAAAATGGAATCAACCTTGCGGTCTCACAAGTCAAAAAAAATTGGAACCTGACTGGTCTCACAATCCTTCAGAAAATCTTCAAAGAATTGGAACCCTTACAATGAGTAGAAAATGAAGATATATAGAAAAGAAGATACTTTTAGGCATTGGAAGCTAAATTTGACATGTGTCCCATTGAAAATGTCTTTGATCTGAAGTTGTTGAAACTGAACTTCTTCATCTGCCTATAACCAAAAACCATAAATGATATAGAAATATGTGATATATCCCTCATTTAAAATAATCAACAAAATATCTTATGGAGAAATATCAAGAATTCCTCATAAACTATGCTGAAGCTTTAAAATCTAATGTTGGCCTATCACTTCTACTTTTGTCGTGAAATCAACTTGTGTTGTTGGAAGAAACACTTGATTACATCTTTTTCTACCAACTACAATTAAAACCATGAAATCTCTCTTTATAACTAATGATGAGAGGGCTTCTCCTCTATCGGATGATGAGCCCCTTGCTAAACGTTTGGAAAGAAAAAGAAAGTCTTTATGGTGACAGCAAAACAAAAATGTGAGAACAAGGATTGAGGCTTCAAACTTTACTGATGATGGTGAACAAGGGTCCAAATCTAACAGAGGCGATTGTGTTGGTGGTGGAATTGGGCCCTCTAAAGGCTTATTTGGTAACCCTAGTTCTATAAAGAAGGACATTGACATTCTTAAACATAAAATGGTGTTGTTGAACAAAGAAATGGAGCATCTTAGCAAGATGGCTAGAGGGGAAAGAACATTAGGTTAGTATATCAACAAGCTCTCAAAGGTCATAGGTAATGAAAAAGAAGTGAAAAATTTGATGCATAAGATCCCTATGTTGGAAACCAAGCAGAAGGTGATGACATTAGCAGTATCCAGGGTAAGGTGTCTAAATTTGAAACTAGGCTGGGTAACATGGATAAACAACTCAGACAATTGCGGATAACATGACTAGCTTCCTAAAAAAGAATGAGGCAAATAAAGGTCAGGTTTCTCCCCTGGGGGCAGACTCTCAAGGTCCTAGCAAGCGTACTTAGGCCAATTAAAAGAAGATGGAGGAAACCACTAAGGAGGATGAGGTGAATGCTACTGCTGAGACTATGCATTCTCTGGTGGACTAGGCTGTGCATCTGATTAATACTCCTTAGCTGGTCGGTTGTTGTTCCTTTGCTGATCTTTTGTTGTCTTTTCTAGCAATGTTGTCTATGACCTCTTTTTGTTTTCTGAGGTCTGTTTCATGTTGTTTGTTTGTTCTCTTTTCATGATACTTTCTTAATACTTTGCTGATGTAAGGTTTTGAGTCCTTTAAAACCTATTTTTACATAATCAAAACTAATGATGAAATCATATATGATGAAAATCTAATTATATCTAATTGCAATTTCATTTGCAACAATAAAATTTGCACTTTTCACTAAGAAGCCCCTCAAAATTACAAATCCCTCTGTAGTTGCTTCTAGTTCACAGCTGTGCAAAATCTAATCCTAGAAATAAAAAGTGCATCCTCTCCTAGTTCTGGTAGTATATCATACTTCATATTTTGGATGAAATTCATTCCCCTGAGACTAATTCAAAAACCTGGCTCCTAGATTATGAACAGAGCATTTAAAATTAAAAGTAAAACTATATAGTCAAAAGTATATAATATTATTCAATTTATAATCCCTTTAGCATCTGCACGTTGAATATCTCCAAAGTTTTTTTTTTATTCATTTTTCATTCTCCCTTTGCCACATGTCAAAATCTCATTGGAAACTTCTTGGGTGGGCCCCTACATCCTTTCCTGCATCGTATGCATCATGTTTTAGCTTTACGATCTCCCAACATTGTGATCCTATGAAAATGGCCCTTGGCATAACATCTTACTTTAACAATCTGGGCTCCCTGATGCTACAAAACCTTTTGAAAAACCCTATGATCTTATGATTTCCTTGTTTTCATGGCATTGACACTGACCTTTCTTTTCCTTATAATCTTATGACATGATCATAATATTGTGGTTCACTTTTAAAACTTCATGATGTCACAACAACCCTTATCTATTTATACCATAGCATCAATGACTTAGCAATTGTCATGTGTGATCCTATGACTACACCCTTTCGTAACATTGTAAAACATTTTGCAAAGCCAAAAGATCTCATAATAAAAATTTTATCATAAGATTAGGGACCACCACTTGCTACCCACAAAATATTACTATATTATTTTCTAGTCTCATCAATGCTAATAATTCACCCTTTTCATATTTAGGCATGGGATCTTTAAAAACCTTGTGATTTGAATTATTCACTAAACCATAGTTTCAACCTTTCCTTCATTAATAAGGTCCTATATTACATTTCTAAGTTTGTATCAATTTTTGTTATTATGACCCTTGTTCCTATGATAATTGAAATAATGATTATTTTTCCACCAATTTGGTTTGACCAAGGGGTCATAGGGTCATGAATTTTCTAGCAATGTGATAAGTTTACGAGCCAACAAATATTTTAAGATCAATTCATAAGAATCAGCCATAGGGGTGTAAGTGCACCTAGGCTTAAAAGTCTATTTAACTTTGTCAAGAGATTGTGTCATTGGTATCTTTTGTTGTTTAGTAGTGTTGATAGCATTGGTTAAGTTAAAGGTTGGTTCCTTAGTTTTAGGAGTATCCATAACTCCATCATTTACCACATGCTTTTTCTTGTTCCATGATCTAGCCTTATCCTTTCCATGACCATGCTTTTCCTTGTTGAGAGTAATGTCACCCTTTTTTACAAAAACATCTTCAATATGATAGGCACTTTCAACCATGTTATTGAATGAGGTGAACAGTTCTTATCGAAGGTCATATTATAGTTCAGGTACAATTGTATTGGAAAAGATGTCAATCTTTTCATTCTCATGAATTTGGTGAGGATACCTAGAGTATAGTGATCGCCAATGTTGTAAATAAGTGATAAATGGTTCACCTTGCTTTTGCTTAATGTTGTACAAATCCAACATATTAATTAGATGATGAATATTGTATGAGTACTATTGAATAAATCATTTTGCAAGTTCCTCAAATATTTTAATAGGAGGTGACAATTTTGTGAACCATTCCATAGCTTGTCATCTTAGACTCATTGGAAATAACCTCATAAGAAAGGTATCATTGGGCATGAAATCCATGCTCATAGCATAGAAGTGTTGTACATGGTCATTAGGATCAATGTTTCCATCATACTTATCATATTTTGGAATTTCAATATCTCAAGGAAATGGAACCATGTATAGACTTTTTTCAAAGGGAAGAGTGCATATGGATTCAACAAAAGAAGTATTGGGTTATTCCTTAGCCGCTTGAAGTTGATTAAATATCTTCTTTAGCTCTTGGATTTCTTCCCTTAGGATATCAGCTATAGTTGGATCTTTCTTTCAAATGATCCTTTGAAAATAAAAGTAATTAGGGTTTTTCCATCCCTTAGAAGTCATATATTGGAAGTATTGATCTCCATTTTGTTTCAAAGCTTTTATCATTAGCTTTTGGTTAAACTCATCTTGTTGAAATTGGATGAGTATCTAGAAGGTGAAGGACATCTTGTGGAAGGAGATCTTGGTGGTGTGTTATTACTATTATTTTGCTGAGGGAATCTATTTTTCATAATCAAAAGTATGCATGTTACCCTCAATATATCTACATGACATTTCTCATTCATCCATATGCCTAGCTTCTTCTAATATATCTTGATCTAAGCATGCTTGTTCTACCCTAAACTCATGGTAATCTTTGAAACATCATCTTCTTTCTTTGGGATCTATGGTGAAGGCGATACTACCTAGTACTCTAGGAGTGTCAAAGGGAGTATCAAAAGGATCTTCAAAGTTATAAAATTGATTATTCGACATGGTTTTGTTAAATGGTTGAGGAGCAAGTCCTTCTTCACTAATATGTTCATGTAGATGTCAAGTAGAAGTAGTCAATTCTTCAATGGTAAATGAGGGATGACTTCCTTGACCAACTTGGAATCTAGTTGTTACCAGTATGTAAAGATAATTTTTAGTTGAGTAAGTTAAGATAAATCTTTACAAGGTTGGATAATAAGGTCTCAGTAATCACATGTGAAAAGATGTGGAGAATGAGAGAAAGATAGATTATCAAATGTGTTCAAGAATTTATAATATTAATGATTGAAGCCTAGACATGAGCAAGAAGCTCAACATCAAAAAGCTATGATGACAAAGTATTCAGGTGGTGATATGTGATCATTAGGGACACTTCTCATCATGTGTTGGAAGACTAGAACTCTCTTAGTGACCATGGATGGTAACTTAACATGCATGTTTCAACTTAGAATTAAGAAAGATGGAGTATAGACATACTAACTCCATTTGGATATAACTAGATCATGTGACAGTTTCTAGCAAGCAAGGTGATATAGTATTGGCCCAATTTTTTTAGGAAACCATTGACATGACGAGAATGTGTCCTACACACCTATGTTTCAATTTGGCTATTTAATTCTTCATATCTAGATGTAAAGTAACAACAAGTAGTACTCAATAAGAATTTTTTTTTAAATAGTAAGGGTAATTATATGTCTTAAACATTTAGACAAAGTTAGAGTAATCTTTCCAGTACAAACACTTGTGATACTTGAAAGTAAGAAAAGACTATGAATGCTACTATTGTGTTTAATTCTCAAGAATGTTTGCATGGGTCATTCACAATCAAAATTACATGCCAAGAAATCTACATAAAGGTCACAAATCATTACTCAACACCTTACCCCATGCTAAGTGCCCTCAAGGGACACAAATGGTGAGTGTAGAAATATTGGGGTGATTCATGTAATCCACTTAGATCAATCCTTGCACCAAGATGTTGAGTGGGTAAATAGGGTAGCTTCTAACCTAGGGTGTTTAGAAAGGATTTTCATTCATAACACTCCTCTTGCACCAGATACATGACACCTCACCTTGAAATGAGTAATAGGTCTTGTGACCATAAGAGTACCTTAAGCATTCCTCCCTAGTGATCTTCTCATGGTTGCAATCCCACAAGCGATCACACTAGATAAGACAAGTGCTACTTCTACTGAGTTTTTGTGTCCTCAATAGCCTTGAGATTATAGTGGGTTGGAATAGCTGGGTTTGCTTGTCCCCACTTGGGTCATTCCTCTTGGTTTTCCAAGAGAAGGCCCTCTAAAGGATCCTAGAGTACACAAAGATGGATACACTTTCAGAGGTCTAGATTTCTAATTCACCTAATAGGTGAAGAGAATACTCTCCTATTCCAATCATGCATCGCAAACACACCAAAAAAAATTTAACTTACCCCTTATTCTACCTTGGCACATCAAGTGGGTCTAGATTTCTAATTCACCAAATAGGTGAAGAGCATACTCTCCTTGCTTACCTTTTTCAAAGCTAGCAAAGGCTATTGTGCAATTTTAAGGGCCTTCACCATATTTTTTCTTTACTTTTTTCTTTGGCTACATGTCTTGCAAACATGGGTTAGCAAAGATGTTTGAGTTTGTCTTTGACATGCATTTTGTAGACCATAGGTATAAATCCAAATTTCATGAAAACCTCTTGGCAGTATCCCAAACCTATAGTAAAATAAACAAATTAGAATTCCATGATTTGGGTTGTAAATTTTTGTTTTATGAAAAATCATAAATTTTTTATAAAAAACTAATTTATGATCATAAAACTCTAAAAAAATTATTGTGATTTGAATTCAACATCCCACACTCTCAATAAAAAAATTCAGATTAAAATTCAACTATTTGTGCCCGAAATTAAATTTTTTAATGAAAAAGTATTAAAAAGATATTAAAAAATAATGGCTAATCACAAAAATCTGAATTTTGTTTTGGTGAGGCCTAGACTTTATCTCCAACCTGCAATAAAAAATTTGGTCCAATCTTGCAATAAAACATTAGAATAAAATAAGATAAATCAAAATATTAAAGGATGCCTTTTCGAGCCCCATGATAGGTGCCAAATATGTATAATAGAAAAGTGGTGTACTTCTATAAACCTTTGTAACCATGGAATCTCATTGATTGAGAGACTTGGAAGGTGGCTTATAGCTTCCTAGTCATGATGTGCAAAGAATGAAGAAGGATATTAAGATTGCTCGTAGAAGAGCTTAGCTACACAACCCTTGCAAGGTGCACAATGAAATGGGTGATTCAAAGATGATAGCAAGAATGCTAGCATCCAAGAATCATATGAAGAATTCTATTCAAATGTAACTAAACTAGAAATTACATGCAAGATGCAAGAATGAATGAGAGATTACAAAACCCCCTATTTAGACTAGTTGTGTTAAGCTATATGCATAAATAAAAGCTAGAATGAGAAGCAAGAAACATGAAGAATGACACAAGAAGATAGAAGTTCTCCACAAGTGTAAGATCTTCAATTGTGTAGCATAATAGTAGAAAATAAGTGGATGTAAGAATGAGACAAGAAGATAGAAGTTCTCCACAAGAAAGCTCCAAGAAAACCTATAAATAAACCTACATCATAACACAAATCCCTCGCTAAACATGAGAGAGAGTTTTCCCTTTTAAAGATAAATGGACGGTTGAGATCAAATTCAAGGGTGGAGATTCATTCAAAGATGAGTGGATGGGTCCATTTTTTATTATTTATGCAAAATGGAGGATTCATTTTGATTATTAAATTGAGCAGTTTGAATATTAAAATGACCACTTTGAATATTAAAATATTAAAGTAAGCATTTTGAATTAAAAAGTGATTTGTGGATCCACTTTGAATATAAAATGAATATATGAAATCCTTTATGAATAAAATATTCATTTCCTTAAACCCACTATGAATAAAATACTCATAATGGAATTAAGGTCCCATTTTGAATATAAAGTTCATTTTTGGAGATAAATGTCAAATTTCAATTTATTTGAAATGAATATTCATGTGTATTTTTCAAGTGGGTTGTAATAGTTGATTTGAATTAATTCATTTTAATTCTCATCATGATGTAAAGTTCTCCATTTAGGATTTGTGACCAATTTTGAGTGATTATAGATAATGTTAGAGTATAAATGGATCTATCTATGATGATATTTTCATATTTAAGCTCTCTTTGTCCTAACTCTATGTTTATAAGAAAACTAATACTATTAGTTGAACTATGGTCTAATTCAATTCCTAAAAGATTACCCAAATCTTGTCCTATTTTATTTAGGATCTAAATTTATTTTAGTTTTAGAGGGGGATTTTTGCATTCATGCTAGGAAGGAGCTACATATTTTCCTAACCTTTATTCATCGCAATTAGGTTCCCAAGCTACAAACTTTAATGAATATCCCTTATAAAGAAAATACGAAGCTAAAAAAATTTCATTCCTAATTTCTTTATTTTAACAATGTAAATACAAAAAAACTTTAAAATAAGTAGATATACTTACCTACTCCCTACAAAAATCCTTTAACCATTTTACCAATTTTGGAATTTTGTCATGTGGCCCACTCTAGTATACATATACACCTATCTCTTGGCATTCTTCCACCTCTTCTCACTATCTTCATTATTGATAATTTGGATGTCTTTAAAATAGTTTTGTGCTAAACTCAAGGATCTTGTCCTTGGATTGCTACTTGTTCTTGATTGATTACAATATAAGGAAGTGCTAATAGAGATTTTAGCAACTAATTTCCTATGGGGTGGAATATAGGCCTCATAATGTTTAGCTAGGTGATTATGATTGGTGGGTTGATTAATAAGATTCAAGGTAGCCAATAATTTCTTTGAACTAATAGGTATACTGTTAGGTGCTAATATTTTCCAAGACTTATCCACCCTAGAATTTATACTACACTCCTTTGCTTTTAAATAAGATATACTAGTGACAAAGGGAAGACTAGGGTTTTGAGCATACTTGGTACATGAAAAATATGCTAATTTCTCTTTACCTTGGATTTCATTACTTATTTCAATATTATTATTCCTATAGATATGATCAAATCCTATATTTTCTATGATTCTAAACCTATTCTTACAATTACCATTTTTGTTGCTAGAGTTTTCTGGATTGGATTTCGCCTAATCTTAACAACTTCACTATTCCTAATATTATGATGTTTAACCAAGGCTAAAAAGCTATTTTTTTAGATTATGGTAAAAATAGGTTTTGAAGGGACCCCGAAACCCTTTCACATCCTCAAAAAAGGAAAAAAACAAGCCATCCAACAAGAAAGAGTCCTTAAAACCTACTAAAAAGTAGAACCAAAATTAGATTTTACAAGGATCTAAAACCACTAACAGAGTCCAAATAAAGTACCCAAGTTTTACAAGGACCTAGAACCATCAGTACAGATTAGAAACTAAAAGCCAAAAAATAGGACCAAACACAAGAGCTAGAAGAAACAACTAGCTAATAGGACTTGAATAGGAACTTGACCAGAAAAGAAGACCCAATAAGCTATTGCAGTTTTGTAATCATCTTAACTACCTCCTTACCAATCTTAGTTGTGTCCTGGATGAAGTTAGCAGCCAAAGAAGTAGCAACAATCAAAGCTTTCTTCCTCGAACTCTGTCTAGTCCTCTTTCTTGGGCCCTCTGAAGATATGGTTCCTTCATTAATTATTTTGCCCAATACCGCCATAGCTACACAAATGATTGAGTTAACTTGCTTCATTTTTTTTCCACTTTCCTTGATGAGCACTCTAAGATTCTACTCATAATCCTTTAGTTTTTTTTGGATATCTCCCATTTGCACCTCTAAGTGTTGAATAATAGCCTAGTCAACCTCTTGGTTATGTTGCAAGATATCCACTTTGTTCTTCAGCCCCATAATTTCATTATATAACTAGGAGTTGACTTGAAGGAAAGAGTTAGATTTTTGTTTAGCAGAGTGAAGGAAGGAAAGTTTGGTTTCCCTCGTCGGGGATTCACTTGCATCATCAGCAGTGGTGTGTGGTAAGGGGCCAACTTTATCAATATGTATCCCCCCATCCAACGGCTCCTCCTCACCAGACTCTGCATGAATATGATTACTCTGGCCCTCCTTATCTTGTCCCTAAATCTCCTTAAAAGGAGTGGAAGCTTTCCCCATGTTTTCCTCCTCACTCGAAATGGTTGGATCATCAATTAAATTTTCTTTCTCTTTATCACCTCGCCCAGACACAATATGACTATCCTCGTTATTAGACTTGCTCTATTCCAAATTCTCCTTAGTAGTATCTTCCTCTCTCCCTTCCTCATTATTGTCTTTCAAATTTGGGTAACCATCCAGGTTAGAGCTAAACTCCCCAGCATCCATCCCCTCCTCTTCCTTAGGTGCATTCTTATTTGAGCCTTCAGTGCTCTCCACCTCTATATCCTCTTCCTCAATTTGTCTTCGAGAGATGGAGGGTTTCAGTTTAGCCTTAATTTTCTCTTTAACACTCTCATTAATTTTACCTTTTAAGGGTTTAGGGCTCTTTTTCTTGCTAGTGGATGGAGATGAAGCAATGGAATTATTTTTACAAAAACTCTCAATGAGTAAAATTAGACCTTCATGTAAGATGGGTTGAGACGGTTTCTTTTTATGGGCATTCAAAATTTGGGGCAAAGAAAACTACAAATAGAAAAGGAAGGAAATTTTGTCCTTGTACCTGAAATGGTTAAGGAAGACAAATTGGAATTTGTGCACCCTTTTATTTCTTCCATCAAGGATGAAATACTCACAAATACAACCAAGCACATCATGCCAAATACCTTTTATCTGTTGCACATCAAAGAAGTCACCATTCTTCTCCAAATACATCTCCTATTCATCTATCTTCAAGAATTTTGTATAGGCCACATTAGAAATACTGGTCTGCTTTAAAAACTTGATACCTTTCATGGGGAGACCAGTGATCTTGGCAATGAATTCCCCAGTAAGCTTTACAAAAACTCAATGCAAAGTAACTTTGTCGTCCACCCAATTTTTGAAGAAGGTAGTGGTGACATGGGGTTTGAATCCATGCAACCACTCTAGGTAGCTGACCACCTTCCCATTATGGAGAATCTTTCAAACATCCTACCTAGCCTTCCAATCATCACATTTTTTGGGTTCTTGCTTCCTCGGTTCACCTCCATTTTGCAGAGCAAACAAAAAACTAGAGACACCCAGATATTGATAGCTAAAAAGCTATTGTTATCATTCTTTTCTATTGGGATTAATTTTTTTTCTTGTAGAAGATCTTACTTAAAACCCTTTCCAACTCTTACTTTTGTTAATTACTTTTTCTGATATAATGTCATGGTTTTGGGCTTTTTGTTGCATGCTTTTAGGAATTTCCCTAATTAGAAAATAGGGTCTTCTACCTCAGATTTATGTTTCCTATTGCTTTGGTTTCTAATATTTTATTTCCTTCAATTTTTATTTACTTCATCTCCATGTAATGAAGACTTCAATTATGGGGAACCTTGCAAAGTTTCAAACCTATTCATCATCAAAATTGATGAGCTAATGACATATTTTGTCTTCATAAAATGGGTTTGTTACTTAATTGAGTTACTAATTTTACCTAAGGAAAATAGTTTAAGTAACTAGATTTCACTAAAGTACTTAACCTACTCAAATTATAAAAATTATCTAAATTACCATATTCAAACAATAATTTTGATTAATTTAAAATAAGTGTTGAAAAGACTCGAAACCTTTTAAAAGGAGAAAAGAAAAGTAATGATAAAAGTTTAAAAGAAGTTGTACATCAACACCAAAAGATAAACAACAAACAGAACATAAAGACAACAACAAAATAATTAGAAAGATAATAATAAGATAGCTATAAAGTCTTCAGTAGGTCAACAACTTGATTAGCCAAAATGTTGATGCTCACAACAGAAGCCCTCAGCTCATCGATCTCTTTATCATCCATGACCTCTATATTCTTTGAGTTTGTCCTTGTGAATTTGGTGGGACCATGATCATCCTTCATCTTGTTTGTGCCCTAGTTCTTTCTCCCCTACTCTAGCTTATCCAACAAAATATTTATATTATTAGCTATACCTTTCAAAATGGAGCAGCTTTGATTAGCAATCTTTCTCAAAACATTCTCAATTCCCTAAACTTTGTTGTCCAATATATCAATCTTTTTTTACATGTCCCTCACTATTTGATCAATAGTTCTAGTCTTAACTTTAAGAGTAAGACTCTCTTCATTATGTTAGTGACATCTTTAGCAATCCAAATTAGATCCATGAGCCTATCTAGATGTTGCCCTAAAGTCTTCTCACCCCTATTGGTTTTTCTTAGATGATCAAACTCCCTTTTGAGATCCTTCTTTTCCTCCTTCATAATGTTAATGTCCCTCCTCATCACACCAAGGTTTCCAAAGACACCTATCATATACCCATGATCATTTGGGACAAATCTTTGGTTCAAATTATCCTCATCTAGGTCTAATTTATCTTTCTCTACATCAACATTGTAATTGTCTTTGTCCTCATCATCCCCATGAGGCATATTCTTCTTACATCTCATTGTGTATGCTAATTGTGGGCCTTTGTAATCAACATGATCATTACATATTAGAATCATCCTAGAATGAACATGGAGTTGTCCATTGGAAATAACCCAACAACATAATATGTTACCTTCTAACTAATTGGATTTTGCTATCCACTCTCAGAGTCGAGAGATCAACAACTAGACCACTAGTACGGAGGATTTCTTCTAAGCTAGATGATATGCAATATTTAAGATAGATGTATGCAAGTTACTCTAAGAATATAAAGACCAACTTAATATACATGTATGCATGATTAATCTATTATGAAGGAGAGAATATGTAAACAATGTAATTGTGAATACAAGAGTTGAGTAATCAAAATGACATTAATTTGACACTTTTCATATGCATCCCCCAAAATGAGGAGTTGAGGGTTTCTTAAATAGAATCCAAGAATTTGATCAATGGTTGAGATCAAATTGAATGAATGGTTGAGATTTGAAGAAGATTTAGTTAGAATAGAAAGTTTCCATATGAAAAGGAAGTTAACAGATTGCTTATGAGTGGAATAAGGAGTTAACTAATTTAATTCCCTTCCTAATTTCAGTCAACTCAATGTTTCCAATTCTAAACTGAAGAGAGAATATTGGAGAAGATATTTGATTTAAGGAAATTAAATATGAACTCATAATTGAATAATTAAATTCAATAGTTAGAATGAGTATATTTAATTAAATAAAAAATATTTAATTTCTCATGTATATTAGCTAAAGGGGCAAATTAAATTAAATTAAAGAATTAGGACTTATAGTTAAATTAATTTAATTAATAGGTATAATTTAACTAATTCAGTTAATATTTAGGAATTAATTAAAGTAAGTGATTAATACAGATCAATGATTTTATTCATTTGACACTTAGGTCGAGTAGAAATTATCAAAATCAGAATTGCCTAGCACAATAGGACTTTAAGTAAGACTGATAAACCAAAATTGGTTCAGCATACCAATGTGCAAAATTAGGGGTATTAAATTTTGACCTCTTTGAATGAATGTGCAAGAAATATGTTTATTCAAAGAAATTAGAAGTCTAAGAATATAAACCAAGATGTGAGATTGGTCCTAAGATTGATGACACAAAGACCAATTGATGAGATTTTTAAGGTTATCTTGTGAAAAAAGCTTAGCCTTATGGAATCTAGATAGAACACCTAGATACTGATATGTGAGAACAAAGATTATCAAACTTCACAGAATTTTTCTCAGAATGAGA
This sequence comes from Cupressus sempervirens, assembly GCA_028749045.1. Lineage (NCBI taxonomy): Eukaryota > Viridiplantae > Streptophyta > Pinopsida > Cupressales > Cupressaceae > Cupressus > Cupressus sempervirens. The sequence goes on along the minus strand of CM053783.1, from coordinate 472,590,145 downwards.
CTCAATTCTCAGGAGTCAAGGTTAGCTTTCCTTGATACATGTCCATTAGAAACTAACAAGATTAATCATGATTCATAGAATTATCCCTAGAATGAAGCTTAATCCTTAGGATTCAAGGTTAGGTTGCATCAATACCTATCCATTAAATAGTGATTGAAATAAAGAATTTATTATTATCTCTAGAATGAAGCTTAATCCTTAGCAAGAAATAGAATTATCTCTAGGATGGAGCTTAATCCTCAACAAGAAATTAAATTATCTCCAGAATAGAGCTTAATCCTCTAGAATCCAAATAGAACACTTGAATACTAGTCCATAAAGAGATAAAAATACCTAATCATGAGTCACAAAATCATCCCCAAAACAAGGTTTAATTCTTAGGAGTTAGGGTTAGATTGCCTCAATACCTGTCCATTAGACTATGATATGGACTATTATAAGATTGATCAGTTGATCAAAAGATGAGATAGATGACATATGATTCTTGTTAGAGGGAAAAAAAATACATCAAGTAATGAGATACCCCTAGCAATTAGGACATTATATTTAGATTAGGTTGAAGCCAATTTTGAAAGATTCAATGATGTAATCATCTTGCCCCCTCCAAAGAAAAATTGAAAGATGACACACCATAATAGTAATGCAAAGCCATAGATTGGAAGACACTAAAGTGATTGATCACATCAGTTCCAAAAAATTTGAAGTGTGAATTTGAGCTTTTTAAGTGTGTCATATTTTGAATTTGATCCCAAAAATGAGTTCAGAGTAGTCAAATGAGCCAAGAGGGTGATTAATTGATCACTATGTAGTTAAGATGAAAAATGTGATACTTTGAAGAAACCAAAAACCTCTCATGCTGAAAGATGAAAATAAAATAGTGAGTGAAATGTACTTTTGTGCAAGTGAAGTATGGAATGAAACCCTATGCTAGATGTATCACTAAGTTTGGTTATTTAACTCATAAAATTATCATCACCGAGTGTTTACTTAGATCCATAAATGTCATACAATTCACACTGACATTGCAATCATGAGAATATAAAGATGACATGTATCTTACTTTTGTCGAGATTAAATGTAAGCATTAAGGCACAAGAAGCTAGAATGACCAAAACATTTGTCCCTTTTAATGTAGCAAGTGGATAAAAGCATTAGAGCATAAATGCTTAGATGACCATAATGTTGTTTTCATGAAAATATAGAGAGATCATTCTTTTGCTAAGTATTCAATAAAGATTTTTTCTAGAATGACCCTTGCATTTGTAACTTGAGACAAAATTATGTAAGTATACTCATAGTGACCTGTACATTCACTTAGCAAGACAAGTATCAATACTATACTATAGCATATAGAATTCACTCAAACAAGGAAGGAAAAGAACCAACCTCACTGAAGTATCCCCATAAAACAAGTTGAGATACACATGGCCATCTAATATGAGATAGAGGCTCTTATAGCAAAGACCCCTTTTACATGGATGCTTCAGATTATTGGAGCTAAACCATTAAATAGAATGCAAAGAAAAGATCATGCCCCTAGTCCTCACTTCTCTAGTCAAAAGAGACATCCTCAAGTTTCTCAAAGGGAAATGATAAAGAAAAAAGGAAAAAGAAAAGAAAAGAAAATCTTAGAATAACACAAACCATGTCAATGTTTCCATTTTAGTATCAGTGTCATTAGATTGATGTCAAGTGTCGATGTTCAAAATCATGTGTAAGAAATATCTTCCATAGGAGGACAATAGTAGAAAGACATAGTTAGGACAATTGGTGACTGATGTCAAAGAGGAATCTTCATTGAGAAGAACCTTAGTAGGAACCTGAGTGATAATAGGTAGATGTAGTTAGAACAACTAGTGATTGAAGCTTAAGAGATTTTCTTTGAGAGGAATCTCTATAGGAGCTAAGTGATAGTAGGAAGACACAATTAGAACAATTGGTGACTAACACAAAGGAGATTTTTGTTAAGATGAATCTTTGTAGTGACACAAGTGATAGTAGAAAAACACAGTTAGGACAACTAGTGACTACCATGAAAGAGATTTTTTTGAGAGGAATCTTTGTAGTGACATAAGATACAATAGGAAGATGTATTTAGAGCAATAGGTGATAGTCAGGAAAGAGATTCTTTGTGAAACTATAGGGCATTTCCTCCAATACGATGACACGATTCAATCCATAGATACATGTGTGAAAGAAACAAATGAAACCAGTAAAGAAACTATAAAAGAGCTAGAAGTCACACTGCAAGATGTAGCATTTGAAACAAGAGGCACCTATTTACCAAGTTTTAACCTTCTTGGAAGAGATTCTATTTTTGCTACCATGATGCTTGTTTACCAAGTTTTCATCAATGAAACTTTTTTATTTTTTCAATATTTTTGTGTTTTTCAATTTCTCTTTTTTGGCATTTAAATTTTTTTTGAATGTTTTTGGTATTACCAAGGTGCCTATTGCTAGGTTTTTTCCAAGATAATAAATTTTTTCAAAAATTTTAAGTATGTATAAAGAGCTTTTGAAAGCATGTTAGGTGTAAAACCACTTTAGATGGAGAGTGTTGATTGGGTCCTTGAGTGATTCTTCCTTGGTTGTTGAAAGTTGATAAGCCTCAAATCCAAACACTATAGTAAGTATTTATGGCCCAAGCCAGTTAGGCTCAAAATTCCCTTTCTGGATCCTTTGTTGTTGATTCTTAAGGTTTTCCCTCAGAATGAGCTCATCGACTTGAAAGTCATGTGGTTTGACTTTCTTGTTTTAGCTTTTAGACATACGCTTTTGATAAGCTTGGAGATGATCACATGCTACTTGTTGACATTCATCTAACAATTTTAGCTCTTGAAGCCAAGATATTTTGTAGTCATCATCAATAATGAGGCCTTTCATAGATATTCTCAAATTAGGAATCTTGACCTCAATAGGAAGCATAATGTCCACTATGTATACCAAAGAAAAAGGCGTTGTTCTAGTTGGAGTTTCAATGCTAGTTTTGTAAGCCCATAAAGCTGGATTAATTTGAAGGTGCCACTCCCTTTTAGATTTTTTGAATGTGTGATGTATAATCTTAAGGATAGCCTTGTTGGAAGCTTCTACTTGTCCATTTCCATGGGGGTAATAAATAGAGAACCAATGCTCCTTGTTTCAAAATGCCTTATGAACCTTGTTTTTAAACTATTCCCCATTGTCACTAATGATGGAGGATGGTACTATTGACATTAAGGTCATATTTTGATTATTTGTGACTCACACATAGTTAAATGGTTAAACTACTACCAAGCTCTATAGTTGCTACCGAGTTCATATTCCAATTCACAATGTTAACCAAGTGCTACCAAATTATACGGTTACTAATGAGTTATAAAGTGGTTACCAAGTTGTATAGTTGCTACCAAATTCTAGAATCTCTATTCAGTATATGGCAAGCAGTATTGCAAACCAAGCTTCATAGTATTAACCAAGTTGCACAATATCAACCATATTTTCTAGTATCTGCTGAGCTAGCAGTATCAAGTGATTCAGTCTATATGTTGAGCTTGGAATGTTAATGTAGAATAAGCCAACGTATGTCAACAAAGTGATTCAGTCTATACCAAGCTTACAATTCTAGTGTTGACCGAGCCATGCAATGTCAACCAAGTGACTTGGTTCATATGCCAAGTTTCACTGTGTTCACCAAGTTACTCAGTGTTGACTGAGTTCAAGTTGCTTCGAAGTGATTAGTATGAACCAAGCTTCTATCTCTACTGAGAGCATGATGATGCTGAGTGTTGGCAATTGTTGCCAAGTATCAGAACATCACCAAGTCTATCTTCAGAACCCAAGTGTGAGCAGTTGAGCCAACTTTGTAATTTTGATGGAAACTTATATTGTATTTGACTTTGTAATTTTGATGAAAACTTATATTTCAAATGACTTTGATTAATTTTAATTTGGATTGGTATATATGTAATTAAATATATCATATCCCAGTGTGATGATAAAAAGTAAATATAAAGAGCAGAAGTGGAAATTGATAAGGCTACACATAGTATAAGGGACAACAAAGTTTTATCTATCACAACAAGGTGATCTTTACACTACAAAGAATCTCAACCACCGGTCCATTCTAATAGGTGTATTAGTTATATCCTTTAACAAGGTAGACCTAACAATCTTTGTCAAATCTCTTTACTAAGTGCATATTTCATTGTATTTTTTGTAAATACTTTCACAAGGTTGACCTAGTAGTCTTTATTGCTCCTAAAAAGGTAGATCATCAGAAGTGATCAATTGTAAGCGTTAATAGGCCAACTTTATACTATAGTACTAAATCTTGTGGGTATCATCCCCACCCCAGTTTTACTTTCTATTTGGATGGTTTTTGGGTCATCATATCTTGTGTCAAATTTTTTATGAATGTTTTACTATTTTCATTCTTTCATGCATGCAATTAGATCAAAATATATATGAAGGATTAATTGATGAATTAGAGTCAAAGTTTTATTGGTTCTTGATTCACCCCTCCCCTCTTAGTAACCTTGCCTATATAATATTTCCAACAATTGGTATTAGAGCTCTTGGTTCTTAGAAGAGAAGTCTAACCACTTGAGAAAAAATCAAGAGGCAATGGAGGTATACAAGTTAGAAAAGGCTATTGAGAATGACAAGTTGGATTTTGAATTGGCTATTGGAAATTTGAGAAAAGTAAAGGGGCATCTCTCATAATCTGTGTAAAGAATAAAAGAACTGGTAGAACAAACCAAGAAAGAATTGAAGATATCTTTCTTGAAAGAAACTCAGATGAAGCTGATGAAGCAATCAAAGATTTACTTTACAAGAATCTTACTCCTCAAGATGAAGTAAAAAATTTGAAAAGAGAACAAGAAATCCAATTATTTAGACTATGTGAAGTCATGGAACAAAAGGAGAAATCCATAGAAAGGATAGAAGAAAAGAACAATGAAATCAATCAACTATCCATTGAACAAACAAATTTTATTGATCAACTCACTATTGCAAATGAAGAATTCATGAATCTAAGATCAGAGAATGAAAGACTACATAATGATCTAAACACTGAAAGACAAATCAATGAAAGGATGATGAAATATCAAGAAATCATAAATTAATTGAATAAGAAAAGTCAATACATATAGAAAGGTAAAGTAGGAATAGGATACCTAGAAGAAGGTGAAACATCCAAGCAAGGAGCTCAAAAGAATCAAAGGCCTAGTTAAAATCATTGTGGTAAGATAGGCTATACATCAAAAAAATGTTGGAGTAATGGAAAATCAAGATTCAATGAAAAGTGCTACAATTGCACTAAGTATGACATAGAGAAAGTGAATGTAAGGAGAAATCTTTTGAAGAAAAATGCTATAGTTGCAGTAAACAAGGACACAAATCTTCAAAGTGTAAAACTAAGAAATTGAATCTAGCAAAATAAATTATGATAACTATATTCAGTTGGGACTACAACACATGGTGTAGATGCTACTGCTATGGAGAATTTGGGCACATTGGAGAAAATTTGTTAAAACATCACATGAGAAAAAGAGACACCACAAAAAGATGTTTTAATTGTACAAAACTTGGACATCTTGCCAAGAATTGTATGAACACTAGACGAGTTGAAGATGGAAAGAAAGCTAGAGCTAATAATATTAGAAAGTAGATGAAGCAACAATTGATTCCAAAGTCTTATGAGAATGCAAGTTAGAGTCATGAAGAAAATGTCATTCAAGAATTGGGTGACTCAACAATTTCAACTTGATCTCTGACAGGATGACTAGAATTGAGATCATGAAGCAAACATCTTACATCAATTCTTTCTAATAAGAAGGAAAGATTCGTATCAACATTTAAGATGCAAAGTAATCACTAAGTAATTGTAGAAATTCAAGACCTTATCCAGCTAGGTCAGGTTACAAGACATTGTCGAGCAAGGTTGGGATACACTAAAAAATTGTATGGACACCAAGCTATGAATGACTATACCAAGCATTAAAGTTGAACCAAGTGGAAGATAGTATATCATCAAGTGAGTGAATGTACCAAGAAATTATGGTGATTGATAAGAGAAAATTCATTAAAAAGGAAGGAAATAAAATTCATTTCAAACCGTAAATCTTAGAGAGCTATTTGCAAAAAGGAAATTTTGGTGCTTCCAAGTGATCTATGTGTTTGTTGTTGAAAGATTTCTATTTTTTCACAAACCCTACCAAGCATGACATCTTTCAGTGGAAAAATTAGAAAAGGATTTGAGATGTTGGTTCAAGAAGTCGAATGGAAGGCACCAAACTTCAAATTGAGTTTGACAATTGCAAAGGAACTTGACCCAATTGGAGCTCAATCACAGATTCTGCCCAAGGTATTACTCATTAACAAAATTCATTCACATTTTTGCTATTCAATACAAGAAATTGGAACCCTAGAAATGAATCAAACTCTAGAAAAGCTATGTCTGGGTGGTGTGCTAAAACCTAAACATCAACATTTGGAAACCAAAGGCTTAAAACATATTACACATATGCCCTGAGGTTTTTAGATAAAATGGATAAGGTTTATTCTCAGATGTGTACACAATGGAAAATTATGATTAGAGTAGCCTATTCAAATAATGAAGAAAATGATTCATAGAATCATAGAGCTTCCAATTTTGAACAAGGAAAAGACTACCAAAACCCTAAGTCAAGTAGAATTGGAAAACAAGACTCTTGTCAAGTGGGATGAGAGAGGAATGAAGATCAACAATGTAATTGACATGGATCTCAAATTTGGGATTCATGTGATAGCTCATAAGATCTACAACTCTAGTCACCTCAATAATGTGTCATATAAGGAAGTTGGTCTAGCCTTCAAAGTAGTAAAGAACAACCTATCCTTTGACCTTTCCAATTTGTTTCTTAATCAATTAAACAAGAAAATGGAGAGCATCAGGACTTCACAGAAAAATCCATGTAAGTTTGGCTCACTCTTAACTTGTTTATTCTTCTATGTAAAAAAATTCTTCCCTTCTAAAGGTACAGTCATATGGAGAAAAGATGTACTAGTGCTATATCACATAAATGAATATATAGTAGAAATGGGTGAAAATATTGATAGTATCATGGACAAATATTTTGATTCATTCAAAGAAAAGATGAATAAAAAATACTAAACACCCAAGAAACTTGTGGAAGACTACAAGGATGATATTTTTTTTATGGTAGACTATGACAGAGAATACATTCAAGCAATCAAATCTACAATGGTGTGGCTTAAGCCTCTAAGCTATGAGGTTAACATTGATGACACCAAGGACATTATTGAAGCACTGCTAAATGAACTTTTGGATACAAAGGCCACATTTTTTGGTACTTATGAAGAAACCAAAGCAAGAATAGAACTTAAAACCAAGCTTCCTCAAGTAGTTAAGAAAGGAAAGAAGATGATAGAAAAACTCAAGCAAGCAAGTTCTACTATCTTGTTAACTAAAGAAAAAGGAGATGACATGGAAGAAGATGAAGCTAAGGATAAATCTAGAGAGACAAAGTCTAAGGAAGAAGAACCTATAAGGAAGAAGGGTAAAGTCATCATTACTTGACCTACCAAGTCATCTACAATAGTATTCACAAGAAGAGCTACAAGATCAAAGAAGAAGTTGAAGTTGGGAGAAGAGGAAGATGACAACCAAATTGTACTTCTCAAATCTCCTCCCACATTTCAAGAAAAGCTGAAGAAGGTTCTGGCATGAATAGCTTCAAATCTTTAAGATATGAAACTAAGAACCATGAAGAAAAGAGACAAATTGAAGATGTTCTAGTGTCTAAACTTGGTAAATGGAAATACTCACCAGATGAGATTTCTTCATAGGTTCCTAATGCACTTCTCCAAGGTATCAAGCCAAAATGGGAGCATGCAAAGAAAACTAAAAAAGATATATTTGAAAAAAATTTAAGGAAACTAATGTCAAGACTTAGTGACAAAGAAGTCAAAGAGTCTATGATGAAAAAAAAATCACTCTAAAATTCAACACATGCATAATACTGGCAAATGATATTGAATATGTGGTGAAGACAACTACTACTACATGGAAATTTTTTTTTAAAACTTCATCAAATAGGTGATTTTTTTGTTCATGTTAGTGACAAAGATGATGAAGAAGATATATAAGTAGAACATTTAAATTTGGATGACGTGGAGGAAGTATAGGAAGCAACAAAGGAGAATCTCCCTAGAATTCAAAATATTGAGGAAAATTGACCTAGAGAAGTTTGTAACAATAGTTATGACCTTATTTCCTCATTCTCTAAGCAAAGCTTTAATGCTATCAAGATAAAATAAAGATCCTTTTGAGTTGGTTGTGGCAACCACTACAACATCAAGCACCCAACTAGACTCTACACCTGTTTAGCTCAGAACCATATTGACTAAAGTACCCAACATTTCATCTACCAAGCAACTAGTGCCTCCATCATCCTTAGATTCAGCTATACAACAATAAGGTATTTCAACTATTAGTGCAATATCTACTTTTCTTGCTAGCCCTTCTATTTCTACTATTATAAAAATTTCAAATTTATCAATAACAAGTACAAAGATAGTTGAGAATAAGTCTCAACTGAGTATTAAAGTTTCAAGAAAGGATAAATAAAATCAAGAAGACATTGATCTTGATGAAGATATCATTATCCAAAATTGGGATATCTCTACTCTAAATCTTGATCAAATGAACTTAATGGGTGAACTATTGCAAAAGAGAGCTAAGCAACAAAAGCTTAGAGAAGAAAAGAACAAAGAAAACCAAGTGCTTGAACATATAAAGAACATATTTTTAGATGCACTAAGTATTGAGGTTGATAATGGACAACCTATTTTGACTCAATTAGGAGAATTTGCCTCAAAATTAAATGAAGATCTAAATGGACAAGAAAAGGTGTTATAATGAGTAGAGAAGAAATCTGAGAACAAGGTACTAGAATAAGTAGCTCAGTAAATTTCTATTCAGCAGTAAAATTTTCTAATACTCTAAGCTCATTGGAAACCTCTACAAATAATGTAACTTCATTATTTAGCAAGTTATGTGACACATCTATCTTCACTCAGGGAATAAAAGATAAATGATTTAAGATAGATGAAGACTTAAAGGGAAGTACACACCAACTATCACTTGACCCGAGTTATAGTTCTACTCACTATTCAAAAATCATATTTTTGACTAATTTGCTAGAAGAATTATTAAGGGAAGAAGCCAAGATCAAGGCCACACTTGTACATAGCCAAGGCATGATACTTCCAAACATAGATGCATTGTAGAAACACATTGCACATGCTATAACTCTCCATGATAATAACTTCCCCATAGCTGATCATATGATGGAGCTATTAGCTGGAGTACATATTGCATGTCATGCAAGCAAAGCGTTACCACATTTTGTTTGCCCCGCCAAGTTTCAAAATTTGAATGTTACCCCGCTCAATGGTCACCTCCCCAACTACTAATATTTTAATACCCACGAAGCTATCAAAATTACCTAAGTTTCGAACCTTATGACATTTTTACGCCTCGCAAGTTCTCTGCCTTCAGATCAGGGCTGATCAATGGTCGTCGCCATATCGCCATGGTGAAGACATGCAACCTTTACTATGGTGACATAGTGACAGGATGCCACATGTCTGGTGGGTCCAGCTTGTAGGGCAGAGGATGGTGTGGGTCAGAAATGTTTTGTGTCGACATAGCGCCCATCGAAAAAGGTGTGCCGATGACGGTTAGTTAGCATGTTCGACAGCAAGGTTTGGTGGGCCGGAGAAGATAGCGGCGAGGTTTCAGGCAAGCGGTTGGGTTACCTTAGGTACTTCATCTCCCCAATTGGCAGAGTTCAGTGTCATGACGGCAAATTAGAGGGAACCACATGGACCGGATCTTCAGTTCAGCCAACATAGTCAAGAGGCGAGTCTTTACGATCGTCAGATCTACAGAGATCTACGGCTGGCATTATCTCGCCATCAGAAACTACTTAGGAGATAACATCGATGATGTAGCGATAGGGCACCACGTATCCTGGTGGGACCATATTTCATCGCGCCAGCGTAGTAGGGATTAAATTACCAACAGACCAACAAGGAAGTGCCACATATACCATGGGCCCAACGAATTACGAGGGAGGAAGGTTGCAGAAAGGTGGGTCTTCGTGGCCATTAGATTAGAGAAGATCAACGATTGTCACCATATCGCCATGGCAAAGATGTGCAATCTTTACCATAGCAACGTAGCGACAAGTCGCCACGTGTCAGTGGGGCTAGGTCTCGCCAGGGTGCGGTCACTGAAGTATTGCCAGGTGTCAGTTGGATACGACAAGGTTGCAGAGGTGACATCAAATATGATGGGCCCGGGGTAAGGACAGTATGGAGTATGAGAATTCTTCATGATCATCAAATCTAGGCCGATCAATGGTCGTCGCCACCTCGCTATGGGTAAGTTGCTCAAGGTTTATGTTGGCAACACAGTGCCTTGTTGATGTGTGTCTCGCTGGCCTGATCAGAAAGGATGGTCGGTGGCTGGCGGTTAACGTAATCATCATAGTTAATATGAATATTTTCAAGGGTGGTGTGGTTAGTTTGATGATGGGAGGTCAACCATGAAAGACTTCCCCAGGTGGCAAAATGAAGAAAGGTAATTGGCCTGCATGACCCAGCTGGCTCGTATAGCCTGTTTGACTTGCTTCAACCTTGTTGATTCATGAACCAGGAAGTAAAGATGATCAAGGTTATCTTGCGATCTAATCTTTGTGATCAATTTTGACCTACCTAAAATGAATGCAAGGCATAGGGAAACACTCCACCATCTCAGTCGATCGATCTACTATATCAGGATCATTCATTGGTGCCACTTCTGTCTACTCAAGGCATTCTTTCAGTCGAATATCTGATTTTGTACTTCAAAACCATGCTCGAGTGTGATCTTTGATCAGATATTTTGGGGTTCAATGGCAGTAGTTGAGCAGTTAATGCAGAATCATTTCCCTCAGTTATGCCTAAACTATAAAGGCAATTTTGTAATCTTTTCCAAGGGTCGACTCTTTTTGATTTCTCTGATATTGCTCTGCAACTCTCAGTGTAACATTCCCTATGCCTTTGAACCGAATGATTCTTTGTTTTATCTCTTTCAGCCATTGATGTGTATGTGCATCCCTTTTGCCTCTCATTGGTGTATTGTCATGATCTGTAACCTGCATACTGTATCTGTTTCTTGCTTACTGGATAATATATAAGTGAAATTCCTCTTTCCTTGTGTTATTTAGTTGTGCTTCTTGATCTGCATGAGGTTATTAGATAAAAACAAGCCTGTATGTATATATCCTTAGTTTCATTCTGGTTCAATAGTGCATATATGGGAAAAAATGGTCTGAACACTCTATTTTGGTGCATCACCTCCGTAGTTTAGGTAGAGTAGAGTTGTTTTCTGCATCTCCTCCTTCCCCTTTTCCTTTCGAGAGTTGTTAGGTCTGCCTTGATAGTAAGAGGAAGCCAGCCTTCTCTGGAGACTCAACCTCACAATTCAAGTCCCATAGCTTGGAGGTTGTTTCCATGTTTCACTAGGTTGTCCTCGCACATAGGCCTTGGACAAGGGTGCAAACCTAAGTGACAACAATTTTTTGCACGCCCGGTGGGACAATCCTATTAAAGATTTAAAGTCTACTGGTGTCAAAGAAGGAAGAATTTCAAAGATTAATGCTGAAGAGGTAGTGCTAGCTTCAGTATTCAAGCCTTCGAGAGGTTGGTCCTTTAAAGTACTTGGTGACTCTGAACATCAACAAACCTGGTTCTAGGCCAAAGTTGCAGTGATTCATGCCCAGAGCTGAAACAAGGGCATCTTCTAGAGGTAAATTTCAATACCAAGAGCTTTCCCTTTCAAATCCTAGAAGAAGGAGGACTAGAATTTCATTATCACCAGTTAGGGGTGAAAAAATAGTTAATATACCTATAAGGTCCATCTCTACTCCTCCTACTGCTCGAACTCAGCCTAGATTGCCATCAACGCTCATTAATAGAACACTTGTTTATATGGCACAGCCAAGAGTTCATGCTTTTGCCACCTTTAATGGTGGAAGTCCTTTGTTGTTAGCCCAAAGACATGATATACCAGTATCTGCACTAAAAAGTATACCTAATTTTACTGGTGAAACTTCCATCTCCCCTTTAGAACATATCCAAGAAGTAGCAAATGTTTGTAATATTCATGGTATTACAGAGGATGATGTTGCTGTCAGACTTCTAGCCTCATCTTTAAAAGGAAAAGCATTACAGTGGTATAGAGGCTTAGCTCATGGTTCTATAACTAATTGGGATGAACTAGGAGCAGGATTATGTAAACATTTTGAGGATAAGAGTGACCATTTGTAACTATTAGAGTAGCTGACTCCAATAAAAAGAGCCCCCCATGAGTGTATGATTGATTTTAATTATAGATTCCAAAAGACATGGGATAGAATACCTACTATAGTGAAACCTACCCCTGGTAATGCCTTCTTGCATTACCTTAGAGCTTTTGACAGTGATATTGCCACTACAATCCAAACTATGGGAGGGGATACCTTGCCTAATGCTTATGAGATAGCCATAAAAGATGAGAACATCCTAATACAAGGAGGAAAATTAGCTCCAAGGCCCCCTATGCCTTTCTTTCCTGATGTTCCTAATCACCAACCATCAATGGCCCCTCTTCCTACAACTTCTACATTACAAACCCTTACTCTAGTCCCTCGAGCTTCTACATCCTCAAATGGGATAGATGAGCTCAAAGAAATGCTCCAAGGTCTAGTGCTAAATACAGATAAAAGAGAGAAGACCTTGGATAAAAAATTGCAAGAGCAGGGGAGGGAGTTGAAGGACCAGGGGAAGAGATTAGAGGATAGTCTCTCTATGATACAAAAGATGAGTAACAAGGTGTTGGCCTTAGAAAGGCAGCAAGCTCAAAGTGGCAAGCCTCCCCAACTGCAATATCAAGCTCCAAGTGGTGGTAGGCTTCCTAATCAGTGGAATAGCTCCTTTGATCAGGGTAGGAAAAATAGTCATGCTTCTGCTTCAAGCTCAAATCAGAATAGAGCCATAGTCCCTTAAAATAACTTGGCCCAAGATCAAGATTTCTGTCCTTCTTGCAACTATTCTTATACCTATTGCATGTGCCAAAAGGCAAAATCTTATGTGGCCCTAAATATCCAAGAACCTACAGCAAAGCAATCATACAAGGAGGATCATCCCAAGGAGGCATCATATATTCAAGGATGTGATGATTTCTCTTTCATGAATCATCAGGATGGGGAGCATTGTAATGTAAGCCAGGATTTCGTTGCTCATAACACAACAAGCATGAAGAGAGCTATGGAACATGCTGCCCCCCTTTCTCCTAAGTAGGCCTCAACTTCGAGTGCTACACCTCATATACAAGCAGCAAATGAACAAGCAAGTACTTCACAGCAGCAAGAGCAAGATCCAAGAAAGAAAGATGCAGGTGGTGCTTATGTTGCCCCACCTCAACCTCTTATAAGTGCAGCTCCCAAAGTTTCTACCAAAGTTTCTAATGCACCTTTCAGTGTGGTAGAGAAAATGAAGAAAACCAATGTGAATATCTCTATGTGGGATGTTGTTGCTACCATACCAATGCAAAAGAGGATGCTGCAGCAAAAATTAGAGAAGATTGAACTCAAGGATCAGCCATCTATCATGGAGAATGCCACAAGTCTAGTACAACCAGTTGGGGATGTGGAGACAAATAAAAGGGTTAGACCTCCCCCATTCTATGTTTCCCTTATTATAGGAGGCAAATTAGTCCACAATTGCATGATAGATTTAGGGGCTAGTAGCTTAGTAATGCCTAGGTGTGTTGATGATGCTTTAGGGATGAAATATGAGCCCATTGTTAGGGATGTGTTACAACTAGATGGTAGTACTGTCAAAACCATAGCTATCCTTAGGAATGTAGAGATGGCCCTACATGCATGCCCCGGTTGCACTGTGATTCAAGATATATCTGTTGCTGAAGTCAAGCCCTATTTTGCCATCTGTCTTTCAAGAGACTTCACTACTCAAATTAGTGGATTCATATCTGTTGATTGGTCATATATGTCATTTAAGACTAGATATCGAGCCAATGCCTCAATTAGAGCATAACCTCAAGCCCTTCATCACACTGAATCTTACACCCCCAATTTCATCAATATGAATTACCCTATTCTAGAGATGGATTAAAATGACATAGTAAATGAGCCTGTCACTTCCATAGCAGGGATTCCTGATTTCTTCTTGGATGAGTGGGAAAATGCATATCAGTTTGAGCATATGTCAGAAATTCTTGAGATAGGCCTTAGTACATATTGCATAATAGAGAAAGAGGCTCAAGCTCCTGATCTTGTTGGGACTAATGATGATATAAACAGAATATGGAGTATGTACTTTGATGGCTCAAGGAATAGAAATGGATCAAGGGCTGATGTTATGTTGGTCTCTCCTACACAAATAAGATACTACTTCTCCTTCAGGCTCCAATTTAGTTGCACCAATAATCTGGTTGAGTATGAATCCTTGATTAAAGGTCTCTTACTTGCCCAAAAGAGGGGAATCCAAGCCTTGAAAGTATATGGAGATAGTGACTTGGTAGTGAATTAGGTGAGAGGCCAGAATATCACCAAAAGTGACCTGCTCAAGTCTTACAAACACAGAGTCTGGGATTTGCTTGTGGGTTTCAATGTATTTAATATTTAGAGCATTCCTAGGAAAGAAAATAAACATGTTGATAGACTTGTAGTGGTGGGTGCAGCTTATGATGTACTAGGGAATATTGAGGAGGAGAAGAAGCAACAAATTAGGATGGTAGTGAGGCCTGCCATCCCTGACAACAACACTCATTGGCAAATATTTGACTCTGATGAGAAAATTGTGAGTTTCTTGCAGAATGAGGCAAAATTCTCAGATAGAAACCAATCAAGGCTGCAAGATCAGTATGGTTATCAAATCATTCACCCTAGTTCTAACAAGTTGCCCAAGGGTCTCATTACTTTGGAGAGTTTTTTTAATCCTAATGATCAAACAAGAGGCAAAGGAATAAATCTAGCTGCAGAAAAGGATGATTATGCCCCAGTTACAATTACTGATGGAAAATCTCTAAATATGGGGAAGGTATGTTCTGAAACTGAGAAAAAAAACTTCATTCAATTATCTCAAGAATTTAATGATGTATTTTCTTGGACATATGATGACTTAAAAGGGTTTGACCCTAGTTTGTTTCAGCATACTATAGATCTAGTTGATAAGGCCAAACCAGTAAGGCAAAAATAGAGACCAGTGAATCCTAAGATTGAACCCCTAATGAGAAAAGAAATATCCAAGTTGATAGAGGCCAATATAATATTTCTTATCAAACACTCATCATGGGTAGCTAACCTTGTCCCTATAAGGAAGAAGAATGGGGAAATCAGATTGTGTGTGGACTTTAGGGATCTTAATCAGGCTTCTCTTAAAGATCACCATCCTCTCCCTTCAATGGAGCAAATTTTATCCAAGGTCAGTGGGTCAAGGAGATTCTCTTTTCTTGATGGATTCTCTGGTTACAACCAAGTGTTGGTTAAAGAATCTAATAGACATAAGACAACATTTACTACTAAATGGAGCACCTATGCTTACTACAAGATGCCATTTGGACTAACAAATGCAGGTGCCACATTTCAGAAGGCAATGGAGATGGCCTTCAAAAAATTAATTGATAAGTTTGTCTTAGTATACCTTGATGATATAACTATATATTCAAAAGATGTAGAAGATCATTTTGATCATCTAAGGTAGGTATTTCTAATATGTAGAGAGTTTGGGGTTTCCCTCAACCCAGCCAAGTGTGTCTTTGCTACAAGCCAAGGAAAATTATTGGGACACATTGTATCTGAGGATGGTCTGACCATTGATCCAGAAAGAACAAAGGCAATACTTGCCCTTCCTCTTCCTAAACACAAGAAGGGGCTGCAAATTTTCCTTGGTAGAATAAACTTTGTGAGAAGGTTTATCCCTAATCTCGCTACCATGGTGAAACCTCTTACATCAATGCTCAAGAAAGACATGGTTTTCTCATGGACCAAGGAGGGGAAGGAGAGTTTTGAAGAGATAAAGATAGCCATAGCCTCAGCTACTACTCTCATGAACCCAAATTTTGAGAAAGATTTCATCCTCTACACTTTAGGTGGTGAGTCAAGTATCTCTACTATCTTGACTCAGACAAATGGCAAGGATGAGGAGCAGCCCATAGCTTTCTTTAGTGAAGGGCTCAAAGAATATGAAGATAATTATAGCTTTGTTGAGAAGCAAGCCCTTGCAGTCATCAGAGCCTTGAAGAAATTCAAGCACCTCTTATTCCACAATAGGATCCATTTGTTGGTGCCCCATGCCAGTGTGAAAGATTTTCTATTAAGCAAGGATATCAGTGAAAAGAGAGTTGGATGGATCACTAGGTTAATGGAATATGATGTTGATATTCAGATTACCAAGCTAGTAAGAGGGAGAGGATTGTGCAAAGAAATGTTATTAGGTCAGGATTCTCATGAAGAGGTTGCTATGGTATTAATAGAGTAGCAGGAGGAAGGAAATGTTAACGGCCCAAAGAGCTGGATAAATAATATGAAGAGCTTCTTATCAGGGGATGGATACCCTCAGGGATTGGACAAAGCTAAAAGGAGACAATATAGACTACAGTCCATTCCCTACGTTGTGATTAATAGTATCTTATTCAGGAGGGATTTTAATGGGACCCTGTTGAGATGCATTGAAGAGGATCAAGCTGAGAGGATGATTAAAGAACTTCATGATGGCCTTGATGGTGGCCACTTCCCTACAAGAACAACTTCCATGAAGATCATGAGGACTGGTTATTATTGACCATCTCTGTTCCATGATTGTTATAGGTATGTGAGGAAATGTGAGAAATGTGCTTTCTTTTCAAGAAAAAAAAGGCTTGCAGCTCTCCCCCTTCATCCTATTCAGGTGGATCGGCCCTTTACCTAGTGGGGGTTGGATTTTATAGGCCCTATTAATCCTCCATCTAGTGTAGGTCATAAATGGATTTTGGCTACTACTGATTATTTCACTAGATGGACAGAGACAGATGCCTTTAAGGATGCCACAGAACCATCAATGGTTGAGTTCCTTGATGGGATTGTATCTAGGTTTGGTGCTCCTTCTACTATCATCTCAAATAATGCTAAAACTTTTGTTGGAACCCAGATTTGTGCATGGGCAATGAATCACAATATCTACCTAAGCACATCATCAAATTATTATCCCCAAGGCAATGGTTTGGCTGAGTCTTCCAACAAGAATTTGATCAAAATCATGAAGAGGACAATAGAAGACAATCAGAGGGTCTGGCATAAAAAATTAAAGACTTCTCTATGAGCTGATAGAATAACACCCAAGAGATCTATCGAGAATTCACCTTTTTTGTTGGTATATGGTAGGGAGGCTAGACTCCCAATTTCACTGGAATTCCCTTCCTTGGAGTTGGCTCATCAACTGGAATTGATTGAAGATAGTGCCATGTCAGTAAGAATGGCAGAGCTGATGGAGCTAGAAGAAAAAAGGGATAAAGCTATGAAGACCCTGGAGTTGCATTAGCAACAGGTGAAGGAATTTCGACAGAAGGGCCAAGGACAGGACTTTCAAAGAGGGGGACCTAGTTCTGAAATGGGATGCTGATAGGGCGAAACCAAGAAGACATTCTAAGTTTGATGCATTGTGGAGTGGCCCTTACCTAATTTCCAGTTGCAAACAAGCTAATGCATTCCAACTGAGTAGACCCAACGGTGAAGTTCTACCTATCCCAGTCAATGGGATTTATCTTAAAGCTTGCTTCTGATGGAGATTGTGAATCCATGTACATAGTTAGTCTAGTTCCTTTTTTGTTATTTCCTGCCTTTCAAGAAGTGTGCATGCACAAGGTTCTCCTTTTGAGTTGCTAGCTTCTGAAGTTTTGACAGTCTTAGGTTGCAGAGGAAGTTTTGTTTTGGTTCAGTTACAAGGGTAGATGTAGGATTTTTTAATTTTTTGATTTCCTTGCAAAAAAGGGTTAGGGTTTTGCAGTTTTCAGATTTGTACCTTTCAGACCCATTTTTGACTCCATAGCCCAATGGATTGTTTATAGGCACTGGTCTTATGCATCGAGTAGGCTCATGCCCCCTGTGAGTCGCCAAAATGTTACCACATTTTGTTTGCCCCGCCAAGTTTCAAAATTTGAATGTTACCCCGCCCAACGGTCACCTCCCCAACTACTAATATTTTAATACCCATGAAGATATCAAAATTACCTAAGTTTCAAACCTTATGACATTTTTATGCCTCGCAAGTTCTCCACCGTCAGATCAGGGCTGATCAATGGTCGTCGCCATATCGCCATGGTGAAGATGTGCGACCTTTACTATGGTGACATAGCGACAGGGTGCCACGTGTCTAGTGGGTCCAGATTGTAGGGTAGAGGATGGCGTGGGTCAGAAATGTTCTATGGTGACATAGTGCCCGTCAAAAAAGGTGTGTCGATGACGGTGAGTCAGCATGTTCGGTGGCAAGGTTTGGCAGGCCGGAGAAGATAGCGGCAAGGTTTCAGGCAAGTAGTTGGGTTACACCAGGTACTTCATCTACCCAGTTGGCAGAGTTCAGTATCACGGTGGCAAATCAGAGGGAACCACATGCACCGGATCTTTAGTTCAGCCATCATAGTCAAGAGGCGAGTCTTTACAATCGTCAGATCTGTAGAGATCTACAGCTAGCGCTATCTTACCATCAGAAATTGCTCAGGAGATAACATCGACGATGTAGTGACAGGGTGCCACATGTCCTGGTGGGATCGTATTTCATCCCGCCAGTGCAATAGGGATTAAATGACCGACAGACCAACAGATAAGTGCCACATGTACCATAGGCCCAGCGAATTATGAGGGAGGAAGGTTGCAAGAAGGTGGGTCTTTGTGGCCGTTAGATTAGAGAAGATCAATGACTATCACCATATCACCATGGCAAAGATGTGTGATCTTTACCATAGCGATGTAGCAACAAGTCACCACGTGTCCGTGGGGCCAGGTCTCACCAGGGTGTGGTCACGAAAGTATTGCCAGGTGTCAGTTGGATATGACAAGGTTGCAGAGGTGGCGCTAAATATGATGGGCCTGAGGTAAGGACAGTATGGAGTATGATGAGTCTTCATGATCATCGGATCTAGGCCGATCGATGGTCGTCGCCACCTCCCTATGGGTAAGTTGCTCAAGGTTTATGTTGGTGACACAGCACCTTGTTGATGCGTGTCTCACTGGGCCAATCAAAAAGGATGGTCGGTGGCTGGCGGTTAATGTAATCATCACAGTTAATATGAATATCTGCAAGGGTGGCGCAGTTAGTTTGATGATGGAAGGTCAACCACGAAAGACTTCCCTAGGTGGCAGAACGAAGAAAGGTAATTGGTCCGCATGACCCAGCTGGCTCATATAGCCTGTTTGACTTTCTTCAACCCTATTGATTCATGAACTAGGAAGCAAAGGTGATCAAGGTTATCTTGCGATCTGATCTTCGCGATCAATTCTGACCTACCTGAAATGAATGCAAGGCATAGGGAAACACTCCACCATCTCAGTCGATCCATCTACTGTGTCAAGATCATTCATTGGCATTGCTTCTGTCTACTTGAGGCATTCTTTCAGTCAAATATCTAATTTTTTACTTCATAACCATGCTTGAGTGTGATCTTTGATCAAATATTTTGGGGTTCAATAGTAGTAGTTGAGCAGTTAATGCAGAATCATTTCCCTCAGTTATGCTTGAACTATAAAGGCAATTTTGTAATCTTTTCCAAGGGTCGACTCTTTCTGATTTCTTTGATATTGCTCTGCAACTCTTAGTGTAACATTCCCTGTTCCTTTGAACCGAATGATTCTCTATTTTATCTCTTTCAGCCATTGATGTGTATGTGCATCCCTTTTTCCTCTCATTGGTGTATTGTCGAGATTTGTAACCTGCATACTGTATCTGTTTCTTGCCTACTAGATAATATATAAGTGAGATTCCTCTTTCCTTGTGTTATTCAATTGTGCTTCTTGATCTACATGAGGTTATTAGATCAAAACAAGCCTGTAAGTATATATCCTTAGTTTCATTCTGGTTCAATAGTGCATATATGGGCAAAAATGGTCTGAACACTCTATTATGGTGCATCACCTCTACAGTTTAGGTAGAGTAGAGTTGTTTTCTGTATCTCCTCCTGCCCCTTTTCCTTCTGAGAGTAGTTAGGTATGCCCTAATAGTAAGAGGAAGCCAGCCTTCTCCAAAGGCTCAACCTCACAGTTCAAGTCCCACAGCTTGGAGGTTGTTTCCATGTTTCACTAAGTTGTCCTCGCGCATAGGCCTTGGACAAGGGTGCAAACCTAAGTGACAACACAAAGTACTATAGGAAAATTGGGACAAGACAATGGCATTAATTTTGAAGGTACATTCTAACTTCTTGCCACATTTTGCCATCAACATATAATATATATACACCTTTGTAATTTTTGTCAAAAAGGGCGAGAAGTATAAAGTAATGTATATTATGATATATGAGCTACGCAAATCTATGTATGAGGGAGTAGCACTATAGATATTTGTGTATAGATGAGGTATATGCATGGGGGAGTAGCATAATACATGTACACATAATCAGAAAACATCTTTTATAAAAGTAATTTTGAAAAATTTCAAAAATAGAGTATGTTACTAAGTTGCAGATACAGATAGGAGATAAAAGAATGTTTTGGATTTGAAAATCTAAGCATTCATTTTGGGACTAATAAGTCTTTTGTCACTAATTCCAAATGGGGAAACTATTGACATTAAGGTCATAATTTTTTTATTAGTGACTCACACTTAGTCAAATGGTTAAACTACTACTGAGCTCTATAGTTTCTATTGAGCTCATATTCTACTTCACAGTGTTAAGCAAGTGCTACCAAATAATATAGTTACAATCAAGTTATGAAGTGGTTACTAAATTCTAGAGTTGCTACCAAATTCTACAATCTCTATTCAATATATGGAAATCTAAGTATTTATCAAGTTGATCAATAACAATACAAATCGAGCTTCATAGTATTAACCAAGTTGAACATTATCAACCATGTTTTCTAGTGTCTACTGAGCTAGTAGTATCAAGTGATTCAATCTATATGTTGAGCTTGGAATGTTAATGTTGACTGAGCCAAGGTATGTCAACCAAGTGATTTAGTATATACCAAGCTTATAGTTCTAGTATTGACCAAGCCAAGTAGTGTCAACCAAGTGACTTAGTTTATATTCCAAGTTTCACTATGTTCTCTGAGTCACTTGGCATTGACCGAGTTCAAGCTACTTCAACGTAATTAGTATGAACCAAGCTTCTATGTTTACTAATAGAATTATGATGTTGAGTATTAATAATGGTTGTTGAGTATTAGAACATCACTGAGTCTATCTTTAGAACCCAAGTGGCAATATTTAAGCCAGCTTTGTAGTTTTGATGGAAACTTATATTATAGCCAACTTTGATGAATTTTAATTTGGATTGGTATATATGTAATAAAATATATCATATCTAAGTGTGATGAAAAAAATTGAATATAAAGATTAGAAGTGTGAATTGATAAGGCTACAAGCAGTATAAGGGACATAAAAGTTTTATCTATCACAACAAGGTGATCTTTACACTACAAAGAATCTCAACCAGAAAATCAGAGTTGTACATCAACAATTAGCCACTGGTTCATTCTAACCGGTGTATTAGTTAAATCCTTTAAAAGGGTAGACCTAATCTCTTTACTAAGTGCATACTTTATTGTATGTTTTTTAAATCCTTTCACAAGGTGGACCTAGTAGTCCTTATTGCTCCTAATAGGAAAAATTGTTAGAAGTGATCAATTGTAAGCCTTAATAGGCCAACTTTATACTATACTACTAAAGCTTGGGGCTATCATTCGCACCCCATTTTTACTTTCTATTTGGAAGGTTTTTGGGTCACCATATCTTGTGTCAAATTTTTTATGAATGTTTTATTGCTTTCATGCATGCTATTATATCAAAATATATATGAAGGATTAATTGGTGAATTAAAGCTAAAGTTTTATTGGTTCCTAATTCACCCCTCCCCTCTTAGTAACCTTGCCTATCTAATATTTCCAATAGGTACATCATACTTGCATATGATGTAGTTAAGAATGAACAAAGCTATAATTTTACTACTTCCCTCATAAAGAGGGACAACTTTCACCCATTTAGTGAAATAATCTATAGTTGTGATGATGAATTTGTGTCCATTCAAAGATGAAGGATGAATCTAAACCACTAGATCAAAGGCCATTATTGAATGGCCAAAGTATGATAGATGTAATTAGCTCCCTAACAAGAGTATGAATCAAATTTTGATGGAGTTGGTATTAATTGCAAGACCTAGCATATTGAGTTGCATCTTGCTCCATTTTTGGCAAATAATAACTAGCTCTGATAAGTTTATGAGCTAGTGTCAAGAGACTAGAGTGAGATCTATGAATTCCCTCATGTACATCAATTAATGCATGTTTGGACTCATCGAGTTCTAGAAAACCTAAGGAGTATTCCATCAAGAACTGTCCTAAACAAGTCATTAGTAATGATGACATTCCATGAAGCACCACAAATTAGGTGACATTTTCGGGTTAGATTGTCTAGAATTGTTTGGTCATGCAAGTAAGAATATATATGATGGTAGTAGGATGAATCATGTCCTACAATACAATAGATCATCCAAGACTTAGGTGAATTATAGGTAGGGTAGAGTAACATCTCCACCAAGAATTCATGTCAAAAATCATTCTCAAGCATCTGTAGCATGGAGGTGAGAGTAGCCATTGTATCAGCCACTTTATTAGCTATCTAAGGAATTTGTTGAAAATTTATATGAGAAAAATATTTCTTTAAAGCATCCACCATTTGTTTATAAGGTATCAACTTTTCATCCTTTGTCTAATACACATCATTGACCTGATTAACCACCAAATGTGTGTCACCGAAGATATCCAATTGATCTACTCTCTATTTGACCACAATCTTGATGTTGTTGATTAAGGCTTCATATTTTGCAATATTATTTGTAGAAGGAAATAGGATTTGGCAAAGAGTACTTCTATGGTGTTATGAATAAAAGTCCAGCACAAGATCCTTGTTGTGTGAAGGAACTGTCAAAAACATCACCCATGTTTGATGTATGAGCATTAGAATATATTTTTTAGAGAAGTCAATGCTCAGTGAAATAATACTTTGCATTGGTGAATTTTCTAGTTTATCTACAATTGTTTGTCCTTTAATAGCCTTTTTTTCAACATATTCAATGTTAAATTTGCTAAGAATCATAACCAACTTAGCTAGTCTACCTATTAGAGTTGTCTTTCTAAGAAAGTAATTCAAGGGATCAATTTTAGCAATTAGTCATCTAGTATGAACAAGCATATAGTTTTGTAACTTTTGAGAAGTGAAGACCACTACAAAGCAAGCCTTATCAATGACACAATAGTTCATCTCATAAGAGACCAGTGAACAACTAAGATAATATATGGCATGCTCCTTATTATCATCATCCTGCTGAGATAGCAAGATACCAAGAGATGATTATATTTCTAATATATACAAAATGAGAGTCTTCCCAAAAATAAGAGGCATTAGGATCAATGGATTAGAAAGATATTGTTTTATCTACATTAAACTTTGATCACAATCTTTGCTCTAGTCATATTTTATACCTTTATGTAGATTCTTGGTAAAAGGTCATGACCTATTTGCCAACAATGAGATGAATCTATGAATGGATTAAAATCTTCCTTGCAACCCCCTTATTTGACTAATATTATGGGGTGGAGGCATTTCCATGATTTCTTGAACCCTTTCTATGTCCACCTTGATTCCTTTTGCAGAGAACATATAGCCAAGAAACCTCCCAAAAGTTACACCAAATGCACATTCCTTGAGATTTAGTCTGTGACTAAATTTTTCCATGTGATCTAGGATAGATCTCAAATCTTGTAGATGAGTGTTGCATTGTATACTCTTGACCAAGGTCTCATCGACATAGTCCTCCATTGTCTTATGCATCATGTCATGAAAGATTGTTATAACTACCCTTTGATACATGGCACCAACATTTTTCAAACAAAATGGCATTACATTCCAAAAGAAAGTACCCCATGTGCAAGTAAAAGTAGTTTTCACCTTGTCTTCTAGTGCAATTTTAATCTAATTATAACCAAAAAAACCATTAATGAGTGAGTACATTTCATATCCTATTGTTATATCCATGATCATATTGATATTGGGGAGGAAAAAGTTATCTTTTGGACATACCAAATTGAGATCTCAAAAATTTGTGCAAACTTAGATAGACTTGTCATGTTTGGAGACTAGAGCAATGTTTGAGATCCATTCAACATAGTTAATCACATAGATAAAACTAGCTTTTAAAAGCTATTCTAGTTTAACTTTAACAAATAATGCAACATGAGGATGCATTTTCTTGAGGTTCTACTTGACTAGTTTTACTATTGATGCAATAGATAAATGATGCTTTGTGAGGTTAGGATCTAAGCCTGGCATGTTTGAGTATGTCCATGCAAAATTAATATTTTTCTCTTGAAATAAAGTAGTATCATTGGAATATAAGGACTTCACAAGAGCATAGTCATTCAGGGATATAGGGACTTCACTAGATGTATCATTGCAATTCTAGTTTATGAGCTTAGGATAGGTGAGTGAAAGAGAAGTGGCAAGTTCTATGGTGTTCATGGTATAGTCATCAAATGCATGGACAAGTAATTTGTGACTTAAAGAGACTTCATCCAAAGGTTTGTTCAAATTCCTTTGTGTGCTAACAACATCAATCAAAGGCCTATTGATACTAGTAGGATGAGACTCATCTGACCTAACCCTAGATTTTTTACCTACTTCACACTAATTTTCATATATATGAACTTGATCTACATCCTTATTTGAAGTGGCCTCTAAGAGAGAATAAAATTAATACTCTCAAGAATCTATGTTACATGGAGTCTGATTATAGTATTCCCTAATAGTTATGGGAACCCGTTCTCTACTTTTGTTATTATCTTGATTTTTGAAAATATATTCAACAACTACAATATGACTAGATTCTTCTTATTCCTATTGAAAATATGGAGAATTAATAGTATTTTAAAAATAATCATTACCACCATCTATAGTACCACATGTGTTATGAAATCATATGGTTTTGCAAAGAGCTTAGCAAGGTTTAAAGGAATTGGATAATGAAAAGTATCCTCATCCTTAGAGCTATCCTAATGATTATCTAACATAGTTTGTGACTCTCTTTTAGGAAAAATTTTAGACTCCAATATGAGTTTATTGATCCCTAGATGAAAGGGAATATTCTTGAAACATAGACCTATTGTATCCTAAGACCCTGTAGATATCTCCTTGGTAGGATCAATCAAGCCATTGTGTTACATCCAATTGGATCATTTCCTTTGTAACTAAAGTGTTTCATTGTCTTAAGACTTGGACCATACTTTTCAGAGGTAATCTTTTGAGACTATTCTATGAGATCAGCATGATCTCTTCTTTATATATCCATGCAGCTATGGCTCTATCCTCATCTTCCTCTTCTAGAGGTATAGAAGCTTTGAAAAAAGTATCATTGAATTTAGTCTAAGGTGACAACACATAAGGCCTCTTCACTTTAGATGGTCTCTCATAATGATCGGGAGACTAAGGAAGAGATGTCAAAGATAGAATAGGTTCAATATGATACTCGCCCATTCTAGTTTCTATCAATTTGATGGATTTCTCCATTTGTTTTAGCTTATCATCATGATGATCCATAGATTCTCTATTAGTGGGTACAAATTTTTTAGTATATTTTAGCATCGTATAGGTGTAACTAGTATTAGTAGGCATGGTGGCTTCAGAGTCGTGAAATGGGAACTTGATGCATTGATAGTACATTGAAGGCACAACTTGCATTTCATGTATCCATGGTCTCCCTAATAGGATGTTGTATACTAATGGAATGTCAATGACTTGACAAGCAAAATCTCTTTCTATTGGACCAATGTGAAGTGGTAAGATGACAAGGCCTAAGGATTTATGCTCAACTTCATCATATGCCTTGATGGTTATTTTGTGATAGGGATCAATAGACTCTTCAAAATAACCCAATTGCTTGAGAAAAGTAGTAGAATAGATGTTTAGACCAACTCCATTATCAATGAGCATGTAATGGACATGTTTTTTGTGTATCATAACTTCAATGTGCAATGGTTGGTTATGAGGATGACTCAATAAATTATCATCTTCTTCAGAAAAGGAAAAATAGTGAGGTGAGATCAAGTGACCCACCATGGATCAAAACCTATCAAGATCAAGATCTTGAGGTACACTTGCCTCAACGAGGGACTTGTCTAGAATCTTCCTAAGAGTAGGCAAGATTTTGAGTAATTCAAAGATCGTTATCCAAGCATTCATTCATTGCAATTTTTCAAGGATATTGTAATTCATAATTGTGGAAGATGTAGTTTTCATATTCTTGCCAAATAGACCAAAAATAGGTTTGTCTTTGTGTTGATCTACCTTAGGAAAAGAAGGCATAGGTTCACCCAAAGGCATGTACTCACATTTTTGTTGAGGACCCCAAGGTGAATTCTTTAATTTATTCCTAAATTTCTTGTTATTGGGGGGAGGTTTGTTATCAGTCTTAGATGCATCAATGTTATCTGTAAGATTGGAAGCCATTTTAGAGGGTTTAGGAGTAATTTTATCAACCACCCCATCATGTACTACCTCTTGATTCTTGTTGACATATTTGGTTTATCCTTGCTAGAGGTAGATCCTTGTTTGATGCCCTTTTGAAGGGTTATCTTTCCCTTTTTCACTGTGCACTCCTCTATTCAGATAGTTTGTGTAATCATATCTTCAAAGGTGCATGGACCCTGAAGTTGTATTCTATACCCAAAATTAGGCAAAATATTATCTGTGAAAATGTCCATTTTTTGTGTTTTAGGAATCTTTCATGATTATTTGGTGTATTATTGTCACCATATTTGGAGAAATGTTAGAAAAGGTTCTCCAACTTTTTGTTTTAGGTTACAAAAATCTTGTATGTCAATTAGATGTTGTATGTTGTGGGAATGTTGTTGAATAAACGTATTAGCAATTTCATCAAATGTTTTAACACCAAGAGATAATCTTGAAAACCACTCCATAGCTTGACCACCTAGACTTTGTGAAAATAATTGCATAAGTTATGTTTGATCATACATGAACTCCATAGATAAGAACTAAACTCACGCAAGTGATCTTGGAGATCAAATGTTCCTAAGTACTTTCCATATTTAGGTAACTCAACTCTTCAAGGAAAAGGAGGAATATTCAAGTCCTTATTGAAAGGAAATGGACAAATGGTGCCTATTGTGTATGTTTTGATTGTTTTATCCTTGTCACCCATCATTTGGGGCAATTTCTCTTGCATGGCTTGAAGCTATTTTCATAACTGGGAAGTTTCAGTTTCTTCTTCTTGTGTGACAATTGTTTCAATGTTGAAGTTTTGAGATAATTTTGCTCCTTCTTGAGCTAGTTTAAGGAAATATTTCTCCTTCTCATCATGGAGAATGATTTCCATCATTTTCTAAAAAAATTTATCATTATAACATTTCTCTATATATTCTTACGGTATCTCCTCAATTTCCTCATAGTCGTTGGCATAGCTATGAGAACCTTTCAATCTTTCATTGGGTTCATGATATTTTCCTCTACTATATTCTCCATTTTCTTGCCCTTGATCAACCATTTTAGGAGTGTTGCAAGTTTTAGTATATGTCAATTGAAAAGGTGTTTCAAACATACATTCAATTTTTTTGTTGAAAGATGTAAGTGTCCTATCAGTTTCAAGATTCTCTTACTACAAGGGATTCCTATTTTTTTGCAAGTTGATGGGAAATGTTCTTTGAAAACCATGTGAAGTAACAGGTGAAGGAGATCTTGAATATTCTTCATTGGATTTAAATTGTGTGTATGTTTGAGAGCAACCTCTTCCATGATTTCTACCTCTAGCTCTACCACATCGTGGTCTATAGGGAGTAAACAAGTTTCCACTCCTTGTTGCAACAATCATAGACAATGATGAAAAAAAAATTAGACTAGGATCGCACTAGAACATAGTATCAAAGTGAGTAAGCATATTGTACATCTAGGTATGAATAGTTTGAGAAGTGTCTAGAATAGCCAAGAGTTATGACTATCATGACACAAGGTATATAAAACACAAGAGAACAAAATAGGACAACCAAGTGAGGAGACTAGTTCATGTGTAAGTCACAAGTTGTCAACTAAGAAAGAAATCAGGGTTGACACTATTGTAGATATAGAAATGAATAAATATTTCAGACACAGATCAGGCTTGGATCAAGTTTTGATGAGGGGGGTTAGAATAGCTTGTTGTTTTGGACAAACTTGGATAGTTTTTGCATAAGAAAATTACTCAAGGGCAAGGAAATATAAACAACTTGGCAAGGAAACAACCTTAGCAGAGTAATTTTCTATAGTTTGAGGATAAATTCTCACACAAAGATTCACATATAGCTATGCAAGGACACATAGTAAACTAGGTGAAGATTTAGAACAACAATTTGGAGCTTGTTTTCTCGTGTGAGAACTTGGATCAAGCCACGTGAGGAAAGGGAAACTTGATAGCAAAGACCAATTTTGGAGTCAAAATTTTAGTGTTTTGGCAATCTTTGGTGCAAATGTTCACAATAAAGGATGGGGAGAAATGTAGAGAACATCATGAGGAAACACAAATTGACACTTTTCTCATGCAGAATCTTGTTGAACTACAAGCGATAAAATGACAAAACTAATAGGTTTGATCTGTATTTAAGAGATTCTTAATGGTTTTGATAGTTTCTAAACAAAGACCTGACATTGTTTGAAAGTTTTAGGTACATTATGGACATTGTTTTCAAGTTTTAGACATCATTTTTGTTTGTAAAATAGTTATTTCTCACACAAAGGGATGTGAGAAGTAGTCACAAATAATCCAACCAAGGACAAAGAAACTCAGAAGGATGGGGGAGTCTTGATCTTTTATTTTTTGGATGAACTGGATAATTTAATGACTTGAAAAAAGACATTCTTTATCCCTAAAACCAAAAATGGTAGAGGAAGCAAAACCTTTTTCTCACAACTTATGTGCATGCATTGACCTCACATAGCCATGTCACCCCACTAGATGACACTCATGTTTTTGGTGTATTCCAAGGACTCAATAACATATATGGTCAATAAGCATCCTTGTGGCAGGGGTCAAGGGTGTATACCACTTTCCAATGTCCACATGCATCCCTATGGTGAGGATCTATAGGAGAGATTATTTAGCCTCCTTGCATAAAGATTATGCCCCCTTTTAGAGGTAAATCAAGTAGCAACTAACTAAAAGGTTTTTACTTGGATTCTATTTATATTAACCCCCAATGGCTTCATGAATGAAGTTGATGCTAGTAACCCAGACCAAAAACTATAAGTGCACACACTCAACTAGCAAGATTGGGGGTAGTGCTGCCTAGTGCAACATATAGAGCCTCTTCTTGATATGAGATATAAGAATGAAGAAGATGAAAATTAACATGGATTTGGATTCCTTCACTCTACAAAGCTTCTTTATTATAGTGACTTGGAATCATCGATGAAAGGTGTGTTTTCATTTGGGTCATTCCTAAAGGTTGGATTTCTCTGGAAGGCCCTCTAGAGGTTGAATTAGACTGGCAGCTCATATTCAAGGGTCAAAGTTTCTATTTTTCCCAAAGGGAAAAGAGTATACTCCTCTAGCTCATCACATTACCCAAACCCATAGAACATGTTCATCACCAAGTTAGTTTATCAATCCCAATTTGTATTTTTTTAAGACTTTGATCTCTTAAAAGAAAATCATCCTCTTCATAAAAAGCTTTTCTTGCAAGAACCGTTAACTTTCTTATCTCCCTTAGGAATCATCTTTCAAAGGCATCTAGTTTTCTAATTTACTCTTGGGTATCACTTCCAAGTAGAAAAGAGCATACAACCCTATGCTTTTGTCTAGAGCCCTATGAATTTCACAAGCCCTATTAAACTATGTATGTAAGAATGCATTACACAAACACAATTTTTGAGTGCATTTGAATATGTTCTTTGACAAGTGAATATTTGATTGAGCATCCTACAATCAAATTGTCAGTATTGTCTATATGTTTGTGATAAGGTATCTTTGACAAACAATCTACACACCATTGTTAGGCTATTTAAAATCAGAAATAAAAAATAAATGCTTCAAAAAAAAGCGTCATGTCAAACAACATTATGAAAAATAGAACTTGAAAATTGCATTTTATTCTTACTAATGCCAAGTTTTGTGCAAATTCCTACATAGACCCATGCAAGAATATGTTGTGTACTACATGACAAACTGCACAATTATACAATATTTTCACATGAGAAAGTGTAGTACTATAAGAGAAACTCTAGATTTTTCATGCAAGAATTGGATTTTTCACATGAGAAATTGAGGAATTGTACAGACAAAAATGAAAAACAACAAAATTTTGAAAAAAAAATCAATAGATGAGGCCAAAAAGTTGATTTCTTGGCCCCACAATGGGTGCCAAAAATGTGTATGTTAATTGTGGGCCTTTGTAATTAACCACACTTCAACATGATCATTACATGTTAGAATCATCCTAGAATGAACATGGAATTTTCCATTCAAAATAACCCAAAAAAATGATTTAATTCCTTCTAATTAATTGGATTTTTTTGTCCTTTCTTAGAGTTGAGAGATCAACAACTAGACCACTAGTACGAAGGATTTATTCTAAGCTAGATGATATACAATATTTAAGCTAGATGTATGAAAGTTACTCTAAGAATATAAAGAACAAATTAATCTACATGTATCCATGATTAATTTATTGTGAAAGAGAGAACATGAAAATAGTATAATTTTGAATGCAAGAGTTGAGTAATCAAACTGACATTAATTTGATACTTTTCAAATGCATCCCCCAAAATCAGGAGTTGAGGGTTTCTTCAATAGAATCCAAGAATTTGATCAACAATTGAGATCAAATTGAATGAACGGTCGAGATCTAAAGAGGATTTAGTTAGA
Organism: Cupressus sempervirens; assembly: GCA_028749045.1. Taxonomy (NCBI): domain Eukaryota; kingdom Viridiplantae; phylum Streptophyta; class Pinopsida; order Cupressales; family Cupressaceae; genus Cupressus; species Cupressus sempervirens. The sequence goes on along the minus strand of CM053783.1, from coordinate 472,558,965 downwards.
ATAGAAAATTTCCTTATGAAATGGAAGTTAATTAATTATTTTTGACTGGGATAAGGAGTTAACTAATTTAATTCCTTTTATGATTTTAGTCAACTCAATGTTTTTAATTCTGAACAAAAGAGAGAATAATGGAGAAGATATTTGATTTAAGGAAATTTAAAATGAACTCATAATTGAATATTCCAATAAATTAAATGATTAAATTCAATACTTAGAATGAGGATATTTAATTAAAACAAATATATTTAATTCCTCATGTATATTAGCTAAAGGGGTGAATTTAATTTAATTTACGTAGTAGGACTTATAATTAAATTAATTCAATTAATAGGTTTAATTTATCCAATTAAATTAATATTTAGGAGTTGATTAAAGTAAGTGATTAATACAAATTAACTATTTCCTTCATTTGACAATTAGGTCGAGTAGAAATTATCAAAATTAGAATTGCCTAGTACTTTAGGACTTTAAGTAAGATTGATAAATTGAAATTGGTTCAAGATACCAATGTGCCAAACTAGGGGTGTTATACTCATATCCTTCTCATTCTTTTGAGTTAGGGGATCATCATCCAAGGAGATATTCATGTCTCTCTCGATTTTCTGCATTTTATTTCTATTTTTTGTTCTGCCACCAATTGTTCCTATGATAAATTTTTTACCCTTACTCTTTTTCTCTTTTTCTTTTGCACTCTCCTCATCAATCCAAGTCTTTGTCTCATAATCCTCCTCATTTATTTTCATGCTCTTAGAGGATGATCCCCTAGGGGTTAGATTCTTTCTCTTTTTCTAGACTGGCCCAGCTTCTTCCTCCTTAGTTTCCTCATCATAGGCCTTTTCTAAGTCACTCCCCTCAGTTTTACTCAAATGGGATCTATGCACTTTCTTTGATTTTAATAAACTTGTAATCAAAACCATTAGATCTTCATGACAAGCATGATCCCATTCTAGGTCATTCTATAGGGTTAAAATGGTACTATCCAGAGGTTGCCAAACATATAAGGGAAGGTTTTTCCTAACCCCATGCCTAAAGTGATTAACCAACTTGAAGTGGTGGCCACAAATCTATTGTTCTCATTTTGGTCCTTACAAGACAATGAAAAAACACTTAGGTCATTATTTAACAAAAATTAGTGCATGTCGAGTAAGTAGTGTATGTTGAGCATAAGTTGCTAGATAATACATGCCAAGCAATATACACAGTTAATGCTAAGAACCTGTATGTGCTGAGTAGATGGTATGTGTCAAGTCAGTCCAGTTCCAAGCAAGTTAATGTATGTCAAGTAATTAAAGTGCTGAGTAAAACACTATATACCAAATCATTTAGAAGTTGAGTTACAACATTAAGGATGTAGTAGATACCAAGCATCAGAGCTTTCAAGTGTTGAGTAAACAATTTTTGGCATTATTTCTTGTAATGGAACAAACTTCTATGTGAACCTTTTTTGGGCTGACCTAAGGATTGTTTTATGATTCTAGAAGAAAAGTAAGGAGGTATATTGAGAATCCCTATGTAATACATGCAATGAATCATAAAAAGGGATGTATTTGTAGGACTAGATAATGGGTTAATATCTAGCATACTATAAAAAATCACAAAATTCAATAAAAATACACTAAAAACCATCTATTCTACCATAAAAGCCAACTAAAAAAAAGAAAGAAACATAAATTAAAACTCCCTCTTTAGTTGTAACTCTCATGTCATTCTTTCTTCTCCATATGATGTAGCTCCAATTGCCTATAATGCACATAATTGAAAGCCAAAGACTTGCTATGATGATGGTATTAAGAGTACTAGAAGAAGTTATTTCAATCCTAATGGATACTAAAGATGAAAAATCCTTAAAGTTGTTGAATATCTTGAATGATGTTCAAGGACCAAAAATGGGAGAAATGTGGCTCATTTTATAGCCAACATGTAAGAGGAGAGAATTGAACATATCACCTTAGATGTTCAACTTGGTAAGAGATTTCCTTTGAAAACATATGACACAAGATGCCAAATGTAAGATTCTATGATGCATGGAAGTCATCTTGACTAAAAATGGAGAGGAATCTATGACATGTATATGACATCCCAATGCCACTTGTAGCCAAGGATCTATGAGGATGGAGGCTTATTATAGCCACGTGTAAGGAATCAAATGTATCAAATATAATGCATTTAGCCAAGTGTAAATGGAGAATCTATGATGTGTCATGCCCATGTGTCATGATGATGTCAATATTTTGTGGAATATTTGAATTAAAAATCCATTATTCTACAAAAATAGAAATTAGTGAAAATGGAATTAGTGGTGGAAAATATGACTTAGGAAATTGAGAATTTTCATGGTTTATGAATAATGAACCAATTAATTAATAAAATTAATTAATTGAGGATGCCAGTTAGAAAGAATCATTAGTAATGTGTGATGAAAATGATTGGAATGACATAAGATTAAATTATTGGTTATTTGATCCTACAGAGGAAATTAGTAAATGATTGGCCAATTTGATTAAATAAATACAGGATGAAATGTGATGATTATGCAGATTAATTAGGATGATAGTGAATAGATCAAATCCATGATCCACTTAATTGATTGATTAAAATTGATAATGTGCCAAGGACACATGACATGAACTAAGGACATGTAACATTTAACTGACATTGTAAATGCTATAGGATCAAGATTGATTGAAAGGGTTGATCTTAATAATGTTGAAGGATACTTTCAATGTTATTCAATTGAATTGATAATGACACAATCTGATACTGAGGGAATTGACAATGTCAAATATTAGATGATGTGAGTGATAGTTTGACATAGCCTTGAGAGACAAGATAGTGCTAATGTCCAATTTGACAAGTTTTATAGGTTTTGATAGGTTTCCAAGGAATTGAGAGACATGATAATGCCTAGGGTTGGACAGATGATAGATTTGGGACATTTGGCACATTGTGGGTTGATTAGGACTAATTTTGGGTAGATTTGGGGTGATTCTAGGTTGATTTGATATGATTTTGGGTTGATTTGATATGATTATGATGATGCTAAAATGGTTATGGGTTGAGTGGATGAGATGCCAAAATGATCTACAAATGATATGAAATGGGATGTGAATGATAAAGGATATTATTAAAACTTGCTTGGGTGATATTCAAGTTTGGCCAAAAGATCAAAATTAGTGAAATGAGAATATGGGATGAGTTAGTATGAAAAAGTGATTAAATTTTAGACACAAACCATTTTTTAGTGTCTACATTTTTCCCCTCTTTGATACAATGTGATGTAGAGTGTTGTGCCAAAGAATATTGATGGAAAAGCTAGAGAAGTATGCCCCAATAGGGGTGGTGTATATGGGTGCCCCCTCGAGAAATTATACTTGTAAGAATTTGGCTTAGGCCAGAATTCAACCAAGACCAAGGAACTCAAAGACAAGCACACAGTAGACCAAAATAGAGAGTATGATCAAAATGATAATATATTCATTCAATATGCTTAGTTGAGGGTACACTAGGAGTGCTTGTATATAAAGGCCTCAGGAGAGCTTCTAGAATGCATAGAAGTCAGCATCATGATAAGTCATACAACCAAACACATTTTCACCAGATATGGGTTATCCTTCATTAAGCACAGAATTAAGTGTGATGATGTGAGGATAAGCCTAAAATGGTGTAGCACACAGATTAATGGTGTAGACAACATGTGCTAAATGAGGAGTGTGGATAACTATATTGTCAACATGACAACTCAATAAATGATGCAAACTCATGTATTGTAGACACCATGTGCATAATTAGAGTTTCGTAACTCATTAGAGTACACAAACTCCTAAGTGTATGGCCTAAATAAATAATAAAATAATGCATTAACCTAAGTAAACTTAAGTAAGTGTAATAAGTAAATACTTATTTACACCACCACCCCCCCTTAAGTGCAACTTAGTGGAATGCTCTTAAGCTTACAAAATCTAGGATGCCATGTAGGATGGGTCCTGACTACTAGGCCATATTAGGTACCCATGTACATAATGATATGAAATCTCTCATAAAGTGGAGAAAGAGGGAAAACCTCATGGGAAAAACCCTCCCCCAAAAGAGAGATAAATAGGGATGCATGGATGGATGGAGTAATCAAGACCCCCCCATTACAACATACATCCAATATATACATAAGAGAATTATGAGAAGAGGAAGAGAGATAGGATAGGCTCCCCCTCACAAAAGAAGAATGCCTACTAGTGATTGCTCCGATGAAGAAGTTGATCCAAGACTATAGAATGGTGTTCCTCCCTTTAGGAAGAAATAATTTCAAGGGTAAAAATGAGACTCTTTTGCTATGTGTGGAAAGAATCCCATGGATAAGTGATGTCTCTGAAACTTGCTCAACTAGTTGAAGAACCTATCTCAAAGAGTTGTTTGTCTCTACAACTAATGAAGAACCCTACTACAACTACCGATTATAATTATCCACAATCACTTCAACCTGTGACAATTGATCATATAGAGAATGAACAAGAGGATCAGATGGAACCCTCATGACAACTAAAGAAGGTACTTCTACATCAAGAAGAAAAGGCAGATCATCAATACTATCTCCCAAATCTATCACTAAACATGTACCTAGAAGACTAGATGTACCCTACTATTCTGGACCTATCACTATGGTGATGTATGCATGTGGATTGAATTGATGAAGTAACCTCTTGTTGTAACAATCAATAGAACCCCATGTGTTTGAATCTATTAAAGCACTATCTATAGTTTCACTATCAGTTTCCACACTATATGATATGCGAAGAGGACAAGAGGACAAGCTTGATGAACTTTCCTCAAAGTATACATCCTTCTCCAAAAAAATCTAATGTGTCTTAGGATATAGAAGTCTATATGCCTTCACACTGTCTTCATAACCGATGAAAGTAGAAGGTTGAGATGACTATGCCTTGCATCCCCTAGAAGATCTATTTGCCCATGTAGGACAACCGAAGACTTTGAAGTGTGTCACAATAGGTTTTCTACTGCACCATTCCTCAAAAGGAGTTTTTCCATCTAAGGCTAGATGAGGAGAATGATTAAGAATGTGAGTGGTACTAGAGATTTCTTTGACTTCTAATGATGGATCTAGAGACTTGGCTTGTATTATCCAACTTTCCATAGACTTAAGAGTTTAGATCCTTAAAGCTACAACATTTGTATTATGTAGACTGAATGTTGGTGGAGTCTAAAGATCAATTCCTTCGAGTCTACAAAAGTTCATAAGTATTTTGTTCACATACATGCTTCCATTATCCATTCAAAGTACTTTGATGGCCTTTTTGGATTTCCATTCTACATGAGTCTTGAAGTTTAGAAACTTGTCCAACACTTCATTCTTATTATGAAGAAAATAGACCCAACTGTATCTTGAAAAGTCATCAACAAAAGTGAGTATGTAGTGACCCTGGCTGAATGCAAAAGGACTTGCTAATACCATATGAACCATCTATAGAACACCTGTTGCTCTTGAAGACTTTCCTCTCTATAACTTCCCTTTTGGATGCATATCCACAAAATCTATTAAACACTCACCCTTAGAAAATTTATTTGAGGTAGACCTTTGACCATTCTGTATGTACAAAGTTGTTGAAGATAGTGGAAGTCAAGATGACCATACCACTCATGTTGTAATTGCATGTTTGAATTTGATTGAGATAACAAGGCCTTTGAAGGAGACTAGGGTAAAAAATGAGAGAAAGAGTACAACCTCTTGTTATGATTCACTTTCCCCACTACAACCAAGGAATCATCTTTAAGACTGTGCACTTTTACTAAGTCTAGAAGGAACTCAACTTTATGTCCATCTCTGAGGTGAGTGATTTGGTAGATTGAAAGGAGATTTGAACTTAGGTTTGGAACATAGAGAACATTTTGAAACACTCCATTTTCCATTTCCACATTTCCTTTTCCTTCAACTTTCATTTTTCTATTATCTCCCATGAAGATGTGTGATACCCTTGATTACTTCATTGAAGAAAAATCCTCCTTTGAAGAACCCGTATGATATGAGGCACCTGAGCCAAATATCCACTCCTTTGAAGAGTTTGTATTTTCCATGAATGCTTGCCCTTTTCCCTTTGAATATGACTAAGAACCTTTATCCTTATAAGCATTAGGCAATGGAACATTATGTTTCTTCATGATGTTGATCAACTCATCAATCTTCTTGAGCTAACACTCATGCTCTTCATGACCCAATTTCTTGCAATAACTGCACTTCTTTTTCTCCTTATTGTTGTCCCCCTTATTGTTGGAATTTGAGGACTTGCCATGTTTATTTGTGCATCCTCTGATTTTGTCTTCCATTTCTTCTTACCCTTTCCTTTGTTTGAAGACTTTTTAGTTGAATGTTGAGAACCCTCATTGGCCACCAATTCTTTGGACTAAGGTGATTTGAGAATCCCCATTGATTTCAATTTATTTTCTTCATCATCCAATAGTTTAGCATATTCATCAAAAGTGACTTTTTTGTAGCTAGACCCTAAGGTAGTCTTTGAGGTGTTAAAAGAAGATACAACTGTGGAATACTTTGATGGTAGCTTGTTATGAATGAGATAGATCAGTCTATCATCTTTAATAGAACTCCCACAATTAGTAAGCTTTGTCCTTAGTTCATTCACCTTGATGATGAAATCCTATATTGAGTCATATGACTTAAGATCTAAGGAAACAAGCTCATCTTCAATTTTGAACACATCCTCTTCAGACACTTTACCATAAAGGTTTTCGAGGGTATCCCAAGCTTCCTTGGATGTAGAGTACTTCTTGATTTGATTCATGATCTTATCATCAACCAACAAACATATATCACCTAGGGATTTCCTATCCATTGCTACCCATGCTGAAATATCACTTTCTAATACATTATCACCTACTAGTTTAGGAAGAGTACCATCTATATATTGTGAAACTCTATTATGCATTAAGTGATACCACATTTTGATTGACCATGTAGCATAGTTATGAGAAGTTAATTTAGGAAACTTAAAGTTTCCCATAATGCAAAAAATGAAAGAAAGTGCAAAAAGAGAGAACATGACACCCAGAACACCTCCCCTTTTCACTAAATCAAGAAACCCCCCCAAAATAGATGCTTTGGGCACTTTATCAATAGTGTGACAACAATGGGCCACTTACCAATTTTGGCCTTCGTGGACTTCTAATTTTTCTTGTTACAACCTCTTAATGGATTACAAATTTGGAACTTTACAATGTGGTACAATTTTGAAGCATTACAAAGCAAAGAAAGGCCCTATTGCTAAAAGTAACACTTTTTTCCACATGACCCTACAATCTAATAGCAGATCTAGAAAGTAGACAAAAAGTAATGCACTTTCAAAAAAAATGGAACCTATTTTTTACTCTAGATGTGCCCATACGGACCATGTGAAGTTGCAAAATGTAGGATTATGTAGGTACAGTCACCAAAAAATGCAATTTATGAACAATATATGTACCAAAACTAGAAAAGAGCTACACCACTAAAAAATTTAGGAAATTCTACCCAATTTCAAAAAAAATTGTACCTAATTTGGAGTCTAAATGTTCGAGTTATGGCCTCCCAAAGTTGGGCTATAAAATTGAAAATAAATTTGGAGAGGGGTTACATCAGTGAATGATGGGAATAAATTTAACGATCATATGGTTGTCATAGCTATTCAAAATTGGCCTAAAATGATGGTCAGATAGCCATCAAATTTAGGCTCACAAAATAGATGATGTTAGCATCCCTAAGGCCAGTGATGATGTCAATTGTGTAGATGGTGATGTCACTTGTAAGGTTTCATACATTCATACTATATGGACAAGGTAGGCAGAAAATGATAGGGCTATCACATTTTGCTAACTATGTTGGTGATTTGGTTGCCATGTGACGAGGATGACACAGATTCCATGTAGGCACAAAGGATTATGTGGTAGTTGCCATGTGTACACCTGGTTTATTGTCCATGTGGGTGACTAATTGCAAACATGTTTAGTGATCTATCATAGAGCTCTATCCATGTGTCGTAGGGTCTGTGCACTTTGCATGGACATGAAATATACTTGCTGATGTAATATTCTAATGCATCATCAGAGCAAGCACTAGAAATTTTTTTTCATCATTGGATTAGTGGGTTCTAGTCCCACATTGGTGGGATCCATTCTATATGCACTCTTTAAATGTCTCAACACTCAAAGTGTTTAGTAAAGTAGCCTGTGGATGACGGTAGGGCATGGTTTGACCTCTAGGTTAGTTCCCTTTGCCAAAAATGGTGTAAAGGCCAATGGAAGTTTGTAGATACAACCCTATTTGATGTAATGCATGGTTGTATTTAATGTAGAATGGCTATAGAATAAATAATAGCAAATACCTGCTAATAATGAAGAATACCCTACAAATAAATAATATAAAATCCTCCAAAATTGTAGAACCAGGAGCTAATAGCTTGGTTCTACAAAAAAAAAATTCTCTAATTGGACAACTATTCTGAAAATTAATTTAAAAAATACTCAATAATTGCAGAGAATAAAAATAATTTAGATCTAGAAAATAATAATTGGATCAAATACAATGACCATACCCAAACAACAAATTGGGCCTTCGGGTTTTGATTTGCAAAAATGTTTTGCCTCACAATCAACTTTCACCTAGCATAGGAAAATTTATAGTCAATCTTCACTGAATCGACACTTTGAACGCAATGGTGAGGTTAGATCTGGCTCTAGATGCTCCCAATTTCTATGGATACTCTAGATTCATGTCGAGGTACTGAAGCATGAATGGTCTTGAATGGCTATGTGTAGAGAATCTCCCTTAGCTTTGATACCATGTAAGAATTTGGCTTAGGCCAAAATTCACCCAAGACCAAGGAACTCAAACACAAGCACACAGTAGACCAAAATAGAGAGTATGATCAAAATGACAATATATTCATTCAATATGCTTGCTTGAGAGTACACTAGGACTGCTTGTATATAAAGTCCTTAGGAGAGCTTCTAGAATGTATAGAAGTTAGCATCGTGATAAGTCATATGACCAAGCACATGTCCAATAGATATGGGTTATCCTCCATTAAGCATGAAATTAAGTGTGATGATGTGACGATAAGCCTAAAATGGTGTAGCATGCAAATCAATGGTGTAGACAACATGTGCCAAATGAGGAGTGTGGATAACTGTGTTGTTAACATGACAACTCAGTGAATGATGCAAACTCCTATATTGTAGACACCATGTGCATAATTAGAGTTGTGTAACTCATGAGAGTACACAAACTCCTAAGTGTCTCACCTAAATAAATAATAAAATAATGCAAAATAATTAAATAATGCATTAACCTAAGTAAACTTAAGTAAGTGTAATAAGAAATACTTATATACACCAATAGACCCACATAGGCATATGATAGGTTAATTTTTTGAGAACAAGAAGACAAAGCCACAACAACTGATGGATCATAAATCATAGCTCAAATTTGAAAGTTAAGGGGTTTGGGGTGCAAAAGAAATTACGACCAACATAGAAAATTCCCCTTGTACATCCATCTAGGAAGCAACAGACTATAAAAGGGCTTAGAGATGGTTTTGAAGCCATTTTCACCCTTTAGTTTGAAGAAAAAGCTCTAAAGCAAGAAGAATGGACCGGTTACCTAGGGAGAAACATCCTAGAAAATGGGTACATACTTATCAATGTCAAGTAGACATAGGACCAACAATGAGTACATTGAGGCCTCCTTTGTGTGTTTTGTGCATTTGTTTCCTTTCGCTATTAGTTAGAAGTCAAACAAGGCCCATTCAAGGTCTTGGAGGTAGGTTAGGGTATCAAAATGCCTCAACTATGCTCAAAATGATGTCAAGTACATAGTGAACACAATTGGTCATGCCAACTGTGCACTAAGCACACTTGGGGGCCCCAACTGCACTCCAGGATGCTCTGAGGCTCCGAAAAGGGTCCAAATGAGCTCATAATGACCAAAACTTAGCACATATGCTCAAAACTTTAGGAAAAGGTTAGAATAAGGGTTGACTTGGTCAAACATGATTGAAAGTGGTCAACATTGGTCAAACATAGAGCATATTAGGGCATACTTGGTAGGCATCTAGGAAGGAGCAAGGAAAAGGGTCAGAAAGAGTGCAAATAGACCAAAATGACTTGAAACTTGGACTACATGCTCAAAATCCTAGTAAGAGTTCAAAATGTAGGTCAACATAGTGAAACATGTTCAAAAAATGTTAAACTTAGTAAAATCTAGGCCAGGTGTTGGTGAAAAGGATAGATAGGTAGGCAGAACATAAGAAATGATGTAGATGAACTCAGAATGACCTAAAATTTTGTAGGTGTGTTCAAAACCCTAGAAAGAGTTCAAAAAATAGGCTATCCTAGTCAAAAATGTGTAGAATTAGGTAAACTTAGTCAAAATGAAGTCAAACTTGGTCAAACCTAGACAAATTTGGGTCAAACTAAGGTTAGACTTGGTAGAAAGCCATAGATGGTTGACATAGGACATATGGTTATGTACAAGGATCTACCTTTCATGTAGACAAGGGGCCATAGACCTCAATGCTTTTTGTTGTGACACTAGATGAATACCAGTGAGTGAGAGATCTTGGCAAGACTTAGATCATACCACATTAATTTCATGTCCAAGGTGAGAGGTAATAGGTGGTTGCTGATGACACTCTAAGATGAGCTCACTCCATTTTCCCACAAGAGAGGCAACAATGACATTAGAGGATGTGTAGTGTATCCTCTAGATATTGATCCATGGGGAGCTAATAGTGTATGAATTAGCTACTAGGTAGGCAAGTTTACATTGAATTTTTAGTTGTGGAGATGCAAAGCTAGGGATCTAGGACTATGAGATTAGGTGGGAGTTACTAGTGTTGCTTCATGAAGGACTGATAGTTGTGATCTATTGTGTGGTGGGTAGACTACTAATACTAGATATATGAGGACATGGATTCCCTATCAAATGAGGACATGTGCTAGAGCACATGGTGATGGATGAGGTCATGTTTGCATGGGGACCTTGCATGCTTGGCATGTTGTACTATTATCTTCATCAGGGTACATACAAAGGTGGATTGGCATTCAGTACTAGAGGTACATTACTATAGATATGGGTGTATGAGCATATTTTTATCTTCAAGACACAGGTAGAGAGAGAGCTAGTTGAGGATATACCCTATGCTTACAATTATAGGGGTATAGTAGCATCGGGGGCACTTGGGAACACCTAGTTCTTCAAACACAAACTAGATACTATAACACAATTTGTATGGAGACCCTATAAAAATTTTCCATGGTGGGATGATGATGAGATCCACCATCCATACTATAGGAAGGAAATCTATTTGATAGGGTGTGTAATGATTGGGCATCTAGTGATTGAGATGTACTTGCTAACATGAGTATGCAAATAGTTTGGTGAGAAGAAGGATGTGCCAATAGGGCTTGCACTATTTTCTTGATTGTAGGTGGAGATCAGAGAGTTGGAAACAACTATTAGGACATAGGTGGCATATGCATAGTTGGAGGAGCTACAACCTAGGGTATTGGGAGTAGTAGTAGATGTATTAGATGGAGGTACAATAATAATATATGAAAAAAAAAATTCTTAGCATTGATCAAGGCAATTGATAGATCCAATGGTGCTAGTACCATAGGTGAGACCATAGGTAGAGCAAGATCAAGAGGAGGAGGAGGAGGATGAGGCTGAGTGTGAGGAGGAGGGAGATGATGAGGTGGCAGATGGAAAGTATAGGGGATGATGAGGAGGATGGGAGGAAGTAGAGGAGGGAGAGGATGATGAGGGAGATGAGAATGATCATGATGAGGGAGATGGAGATAAGGGAGATGATGATGAGGGAGATGATGATGAGGAGGGTGGGGATAGTGAAGTGAGGGTGATGACATTGGAGAGGATGACAAGGAGGATGGATATGAGGCTAGAGTAGGGGAGGATGATGGCAATAAGGTAGGTGATGATGAGGATAGAGGTGGGGATGTTGCAGTAATGGATGTGGAGGAGGATCCAATGGATGACACATGGAGGATGCTAGTACCACTATCGATAGGGACTAGATAGTTAGAGCTGATGAAGATGATCAAAGGGATCCATAGTTAGTTAGACAAGGTTGTAGTAGAGAGGGATGTAGTAATAGAAGAGCGAGAGCATTCATGGTGACTATGAAGCTTATGGAATAAATATGAATTATAGAATTAGTTAGAGAGAATAGAGAAGAGAAGTTAGAGGAAAAAGGAGACATATATGATCAGGAGGATCAATAATGCACTTGGAAAGAGGAGATCTAATATCTAGCAGTAGAGTGCTAACCAAAGGATCAATGCTAAAACATTCTAATAGGTGAATTAGTGAAAAATTCTTAATAGAGTAGTCTTAATAGACTTTTGTAAATCCTTTAACAAGGTACTTACTTTATTGTGAGTTAAATTCCTCTAACATGGCACACTTTTAGTAGGGTGTTAAAATCCTTTAATAGGGTAGACCTTTCATAGGGTAGGTCATAGATTATCATAAAACAATTTTAATATTCATTGGGTACACTTTACAGTTGTAGTAGTGAAGATTTGTAGGTGACATCTCCAACCCAGTTTTACCTTCTTTTTGGAGGGTTTTGAGGTAACCAATATCTTGTTTCAAGTGTTATTTGCTTTATCTTATGTATGATATGCATGGATAGTTATTTTAGTTTACATATTTGATTATGAGATGGAAGTGTGGTGAATATATTTTGGTTAAAGTTTTGAATTTTTGATACAACCCCCCACCCCCCTTAGAATTGACTCTTCCATTAAGTAATTTGAACAACTAGTATTAAAGTGAAGGTTCTCTTGAAGGAAAGCTTGATATCTTGAGAGGAAAGATCTTGAAGATGGAAGTCTACTTATTGGTAAAGAACATTGATAATTAGAAGATTGAAATACAACTTATCCTACATAAGTTGAATGAAGAAAGGAGTGTGTTGCAACAATCTTTAACAAAAAAAAAAAAAAAATTGGCCATGCAACTAAATGAAACACAATAAAAAGAGATTGACACAACTGAACTATTTGCAGAAGGAAACTCTAAAAAGTTTGATGTAGCTATTGCAAATTTGATGGAAAAGAATGGAACCATAAGTGAAGAAGTTAGGAATCTCAAAAGAGAACAAGAGATGCAATAAATATTTCTGTGTGAGATGAATAAAAAGAAAAAGAAAGCTAAGGATGAAAAAGTAATGATTGAAGAAGACAAAAGGGTATTTTCTAGCATAGTAGAAGTGAAGACATCATATGTGCAAAATATTACTAACATGTAATTGGGTACAATGAATCAATTGATGATTTCTAATCATGAGTTGAATGGAAAGGATATTGAGATCACAAATTTGAAGTCACAAAATGATCTACTATAGAATGAATTGAGAACTAAAAGAGAAAAGCTTAACAAGCCTAGTGAAACCATAAAATACTTTGAGAAATTGATGGAATCACCAAGACCTATCAATGATAATACTAGATTGGGTAACAAATCTACTAAAAAAGGAGAATCATCTAAAAGTGGTGAACAAAGGAGAAATAAAGGTAAGAACACAAAACTCACTTGTCATAATTTTGGAAAGCTAGGTCATACAACTAATGTGTACCAAAGTAATATTTCCAATCAAAGTCCTAAGCAAAAATATAGAGAAAATTGCTAAAACTACAACAAGTAAGGACATCATGTACATGAATGCAAGACCAAGACAATGAACACTCAAAGATTTGAAGGATACTACTATAATTGTCAAAAGTATGGACACAAAGCATATGAGCACAAATCCAAGTCTAAATGGTCATCAAACAAACAAGCCAAGGTAAATCATAATGGAAACTCTTATAATTGGGATTATAATACATCATATAGTTGTCACTATTGTTAAGAGTATGGACATGTTCCTAAGAATTTCATAAGAACACATTTTAGAAGTTATTACAGCATATGGTTGACTAGTACTATACACTTTATTTGTTTATGTAATCACCTAAAAATGGTCATCTAGACTATTAGCCCCCTTTTCAACATTTTGGCTAAATTAATTTAATCACTTACCTAAGCCAAATTGCTAATAATCAATTTATTTAATTATAATCTATAGTTTGACTGTGCTATCCTAAGTTCATTATTTGATTAAAAGAACATGTCCCCTTTTAATTAAATAAAAGACCCCATTCTTCTAACCCACTTAAAGTGCACACATAAAGTCCTTTTTCTATTTTGCAATTAAAAGAAAAGGCTTTGTGACTTTTGTCTTATATGACAAGTCAACTTATATTCTATTGGTTGATTTGTGTGTGCACATGGATCACTCCTCTTTTCAAATTCCACCATTGATCATCCACCATCTTCATCTTGATCTCTACCATCCATACATCTTTAAAAGGGAGAGAGCTTTCCCCCTTAATGAATCCTCATTTTTGAATATTGTTATGGTACAGGTTTTCTAATAGGTTTCTTTGGAGCTTTGTGGAGAACTTCTATTTCTTGTCTACATTCTCTCATCCATGGCATCATGGCATTCTAGCTTAGCTTAGCTTTCATTTTTACATGTAGCTTAATCTTACATAGCTTAGTAATGGTATTGTAACACTCTCATACATGTTTTAGCATAGCTCCACTTTGCATCTCATTCTAGCTTAATTTTCATTTGCATTGCATCCTTGAGGAACTCCTTGGGACATTTGCATTCTTGCATCTTGTCTTTGGAACCTCCCATTGCATGGTTTACTAGCAAGAATAGTATCTCTAAGGCTCATCTGAGAGCTTTCTTATTCTTGAAATATACTCTCTTGCACTCCGTGGATAGGGAGCTCTAAGCTGGCATCCAAGCATTCCAAACTCATGGAATCGTTTGGATAGAAGGGTTTAGAGTGTGACACACTTTCGAGTGTCCAGTTTAAGGACTGGTGATGTAAGTAGAAATTGTCCAAAAAGGTCACCTACACCAAGCAATAAGGGAAAAGAGAAAGTTGATGTTGAAAAGGTGAAATTTCATATGAACAAGACATGAAAAAGAGAGAAGATTTCAGTACATCAAGTACAAATGAGGTTACTTCATCCAATGGATCAAGTGATCACATCACCCCCAACTAGGCAATCAAAAGGTATGTGTGGGACTGATATTTTAAAAGTTTCATTATGCATTAGTTCCAAGAATATAAGATCTGAAGAGTACATATATGCATGAATTAAGATGCAATGGAATAGAAAAGAACTAGAGAAAATCTATAGTTTTTTTGTTTTATCTGTTGCTTCTAAGCATAGAAAGATTCATAGTGGTTGTCAAGCATGAAAGGTATGCTATATCAATTAATGTCAGGCTATTATGTATGATAATATTGGCTAAGCTTTCGATGTAAGCTAAGAATAGTAGAAATTGTGTGTAAGCTGAGTGAGTTAGAAATGCTATGATAGTTGAGCTTACAAATATGTAAGCATTAAGCATTTATTCCCAAATTTTAAGGGTCATATAGTCATTTCTTGACTCATTTGTATTTATTAGAGATCAACAAGAAAATGAAGAGAACAAAGGAAATTTTCAAAGAAGATTCAAGTGTTAGTGAACTAGATTCAACTACTAATCATCATCATTCATTTTGATTGAAAGGTATTTATCATGTGCTAAGTTACGTTGTTTGAATTTTCACAAACCCTAGTTACTTGAAATGGTGTCTAGCTCTTTTCCAACTATTAGGAAGGGAGGAAAGGAATTTTATAATGTTCAATTAATCAATAATGATGTAAGACAACCACCTTTCTAAGAAATACCAGATATAAGTTATAAAGAAGATCTGTTTGGTGTATTATCGATGATACCACCACAAGTTCTCATGATTTAGGATGTTTAGGTGTTATTGTACCTATAAGGTTGGAAGCATTGGAGATATGGAGATTAGAGAATTGTACATTTGACTTTATGTAGATGGATTCTTGAGGGAATAAATCAAAATTATAGAAAGAAAAGGGTTAAACTATGCCCTAGATTTCCTCAATGTATTCCAAACTAAACGTATAAAGATTGTGCTCAGACAAATACATGATGACTTCATATGGTTAGAAAATGGACCCATTAAGATCACAAAAAGAACCATTAAGTGATTCACAGGGTATCCTACCCTAGACAATCCCAAAAACATGAGAAGTGATGCAAAGGAGGTGATTTAGAAGAACATAGGAGTAGTGTGGAACAAGAGAGGGATATCAATAGATTCAATTTTTGACCACATAATTTCCTTAGTAGTGAGAGTGATTTCTCACAAGTTCTTTTAGTCAAACAAACTAAACAGTGTATCTTGCATGGAAGTGGATTTAGGATATAAAATAGTTAAGAGAAACAGTAACTACAACCTTGCCGAGTTGTAACTTCAATAACTATCTAAAAACGTGGAGGCTATAAAGAAGACAAAAAGTGCATCATGCAAATTTGGTTCACCATTGGTTTGCATATTCTTTTTTGTGCAAAATACATTTCCCACATTTGGAAAGGTACTGTGGAAGACAAAAAAGCTATTAATAGTGCAAATTTTAGAATTGGTAGAGTGACTTGGAGAGAATTTTGAGTCAGTTATGACTAGATACTTTGAAGAATTCAAGAAATCCATGAAAGAAAGACTAAGGATTCGAGTATCACTAGTGGAGAAACATTATGATGATTTTTTCTTTTTAGTTGACACTAATTATATATGTGTGTAGGAAGCTATTCTTAGGGTCTAATGGCTTAAGCCCTTGCCTTATGAGATTAATGTGGATGGGGCATTTGCATCCATCACAACACTTACTGGAAGAGGACATAGATAAAAGTACCACCTCATTTGGAAATTATGAGGGAGCTAAATCAAAGATAACAATCAATTTGCAAACAATTTTTATGATTAGAAAGAAAAAAATTGGTTAAGAAGCTAAAGGAGAGATTTGCCAAAGGGGAAGAAGAAGAAGATGATGATGATGATGATATGGACAAACAAGCACAAGCCCCATTGGCACTCACTCAAGGTCAAGAATAAGACCAAGTAGTAAATTTAGAAGGTGACAAGGAAGAAGAAGCTAAGGAAGCATATAAACTAGAGAAGAAGAACAAGGAAAAGGAGCCCATTGTAGAAAAGACAAAGAAAGTTGAGAAACCTTCAAAATAGAAGCCAAAAATACCCATTACTAGGGCTAGCACAAGGGAAACTACAAAGAAAGTTAAGGAAATAGAAAATTCAAAGGGTAAAAGGACCATTGCTATAGAAGAGCTGAGTGAACTAGAAAAGAAAAAATATAAGAAGAGAAAGTATACAGCTCCAACCAAGTCGAATGAGGGGAAAACTAAATTAGATGACATCAGTCAACTCAAAGTGGTAAGCCATAATCCATCTTTTGATTTAGACAAGTTGTGTGACAATATTAAGCAAAATGCAAATTTCTCTCATTGATCTCAGATTGGTTTGACAATTGGGTGTCAACACACAAGATATTTACCAAGTTCATGCCAAGCTAGTAACACATGTTGAGTATAATATGTATAGATTCCGAGTTGCAATGAGTGTCAAGTCACTCATGTGCTGAGTAGTTCTAGTGCTAAGTGAATAGTTGATGTCGAGAAAGTTCAAGTGTTGAGCAAGACATAATTATAGTAAGAAATGAGCATTAGTATTATCAAGTGTCAAGTAACACAGAATTGACCTAGTTTTTTGTAATGGCACAAACAACTATGTAAACCATTTTTGAGCTGACATATTGATAGATCTTCAAGCTTTAAAGATAAGATCAAATCTATTTGGATTCCCTATGTGATCAACATGCAACTAATCAAAAAAATGGATGAATTTCAATCATAGATTCATACCTAACTCTAAGCCACCAAAGTCCTTTTAAAGGGAGATGAAGCCCCATAATTTAGTATGAGAGAGAGGATAAGTGAATGTGTACACAAGAAGGTGATGCTAGTGAAGATTTGAAGGAAGTGAAAGGGGTGAATTGATCACTATACATTCAAGGTGACTTAGAAGAAGGACAAAATTGCAGAATCAATTTGTAGAATAGAGGATAGAACAAATTCATATCAGATAAAAAAGGATCAAGATGGACTGAATTAAGATATGAAATCAGCAACAATAGATTATAAGTGCATCAAATCAAACATTCTACTATACTTTCTAACAACTATATCAGTAGGATGAAATCCTTAGGATTAAGGTTGACTTATTAGTCATACTGAAATCCTTTAATAGGGTGACATTCCAAGTGAGTGTTCTAAAGTCCTTTAGCTAGACACACTTTTAACAGGGTGTTAAAATCCTTTAAAAGGGTGGGATCTAAAAATTCTTTGTAAGATTTTAACAAGGAAGATCTTTCATAGGGTGGATCATGAGAATGGTTAAATTATATAACCTTAATAGGTGAATTTTATTGCTGTAGTAGTGAATAATTGTTGGTGTCATCCCCACCCTAGTTTTACCTTCTCATTGGAGGGTTTCTAGGTAATCATATCTAGTGTCAAGTCTTTATGTGGATGCATTTATGTTATATTTTATTTCAATATGTTTATGCATGTATTGTTTTAAAAGTTAAAAGTTTTTTTGGTTAGAGATTAATACTTTTGATTCACCCCCCCCCCCCCCCAAGAAGTATACACTTTCTATTTGTATTTACAAATATTGGTATCAAAGCTAATTTTTCATTAGGAGAAGCATTACAGGTTGGAGAAAAGATCTTGAGATGGAGGTTTACAAGTTGGGAAAGACCAACAAGAATCAAGAGATTGAAATACATCTCTTACTACTACAACTGAATGAAGCCAGAGATGCCTTGAGAAGTTTTCTAAAAAGAAGTAAAGAGATTTCTATAGCAGAAAATGACACACAATACAGAGAGATTTACACCAAAAAGTTATTTGTAGATGGTAACTCCTATGAATTTGATGCAACAATTGCAGATCTCATGGACAAGAATAGATCACAAGCTAAGGAGATAAAAAATTTCAAGTTGAAACAAGAATCACAAGCTATATTTCTATGTGAGGTGACTGAGAAAAAGGAGAAAGCTATAGAAGACAAGACCATGATTGAAGAATAAAAAATAGTTTTGGTAAACAAATTGGAAGAAAAGTCAGCAGAGCTATCTAGGATCTCAAACATGAAATTGGACACCCTAAGCCAAATGATGAATACCCATCATAATTTGAATGTCAAGGACATTGAGATAACTATATTGAAGTCATAGAATGAACAACTACAAAATGACCTAAAAAGAGAAAAGGAGTTTGCCAAAAATTTCAAAAAGCCAAATGAAGCCATCAAGCACTTTAAACGACTACTGAAATCTCCTAGATCTAGTATAGACACATCAAGATTGGGCTATATAAGAATTGAAGAAGGAGAATCATCTAAAGTTGTTGAAGAAAGAAACACTAAAGGTAAGAATTCTAAACCTACTTGTCATTATTGTGAAAAGAAAGGACATACAACTAATGTTTGCAGGAGCAAGAATGCTAATCAAAATGCTAAGCCTAAAAATATGACTCATTGTCACAAATGCAACAAGCTAGGCCATCAAACACATAAATGAAAAACTAGAACCATGTGTGCACCAAAATTTGAAGGACATTACTACAATTGTCAAAAGTTTGGACACAAAGCCTTTGAATGTAGATCCAAGTCCACATGGTCATCAAACAAGTCAACAAAGGGAAGAAGCTATGAAAATTTCTATAACTAGGATTACAACACAAGACATAGTTGTCATTATTGTCAAGAGTATGGACACATCCCTGAAAATTGCATAAGAACACACTTCAGTGGTAGTTACAATAGATGGTTGAGTCAAAATACATGCTTTAGTTGTTTGAGGACTGGTCATATCAGCAAGCACTACTCAACAAGGACAAAGGCACCTAACTCAAAGTTCAACAAAGGAAAAGGTGATGTAGATGTTGAGTACATCAAAGGAGAGATGAACAAAACATGGAGGAAGAAAGATGGATGTAGCACATCAAATGAAGGGATAACTTCACCTGAAAAGTCAAGTGGTCACTTCTCATCAAACTAAGTAAAAGGAGGTATGTGGGATTGATATTTGAATGCTTCATCATACATTAATTCTAAGATAAGTTAGTGCCAAAAGAGATAAATTAACATGAATAAAGATGCAAGTCAACAAGGAAAAACCAAGGTTAAATCTTTAAGTTTTCATCTTATTACCGAGTGTGAAAAGTCCTCTTCAATTGCTGAATAAATCCTAGTATGTGTTGAGATGTTAGCCAAAGCCAGTTGAAGTTGAGTTAGTAGTAGCTGCTGAGTAAAGGAAATTTCTATAGAAGCTGAGTAAGGGTAATTCTTATAGCTATTGAGTGATGGAAGACTAATGGATGCCGAGTAAAACAAAAATTGTATAGAAGCCAAGTTTTTAGCTGTACATGTACCATGCATTAAATGTGATGTTTTGTAAGGGTATAAGTTAGATTTTTGCTCATTTTTCATCATTACAAAAATAGATAAAGAGTAAGAAGAGTAAAGAAGTGATTTTTGAGCAAGAACAAAGCATTTGCATGGATTCTAACAATGATTAAGCATCATTTCATTGATTTAAAGGTATTCTTCATGTGCCAAGTTACACAATTTCATTTTGTTAAAACCCTAGTTTGCAAAATGGCATCAAGTTCTAAGAATCCAAAGGATAAGGTACCAGTTGAAGCTCAACTAGTTAGTAACAAGGTTAAGCAACCATACTTTAGAGCCATACTAGAGGTTTCATACAAAAATGATCCCACAAGTGCATTATCAATCATTCCACCCAAGGTTGTAATGGTTCAAGATGTGAGGAAATGTTATAACTGCAAGGTTGGAGGAATTGGAGACATGGAAATATGTTAGGCATATGATAAATTATGTGAAAATTGAGTGTTGAAGGAAGAGTCCAATATCATAGAAAGAAAGGGACTAACCTATGCCCTAGATTTCCCCACCGTCTTCAAAATGTAATGGATAAGAATTGTCTTGAGTAGAATCCATGATGGATACCTATGGCTAGAAAGAGAACTTATCAAACTTTCACAGAAGATTATATAGAGGGTTACAAGATACCCAACCCAAGATCAGCCCAAGACCCTAAGGAGAAACTCTAAAGAGATAATAGAGAAAAATATAGGGGCAAAGTGGAACAAGAGAGGAATGACAATTGATACTATCAAAGATCCACTTCTTGAATTTGTAATGAGGGTTATATCACATAAATTCTATCAATAAAGTAGATTGAATAGTGTCCCATGTATTGTAGTTGATGTAGGATATAAGATTGTGAAGAATGATCATACTTATGATCTTGCAAAACTATAATTGCAACAAATAATGGAGAACCTAGGAGCAATAAAGAAGAATAAAAGTGCTCAATGTAAGTTTGGTTCCATATTGATCTACGTATTTTTCTATGTTCAAAATGAATTCCCCTCTTTTGGTAGAGTAGGATGGAAGAACAATAGGTATGTGGCTATGCAAATAAATAAGTATATTGGAAAAATGGGAGACAATTTTGAGTCAGTAATGACTAATTACTTTGAGGATTTCAAGTAGTCAATGAAACAAAGGCTAAGAATTCCTATTTCCCTAGTAGAGAAATACTAAAATGATATTTTTTTCTTGGTAGACATTGACTACACCTTTATCTAGACTACAGTGCCTAGAGTTAGATGGCTAAGGCCTTTGGGTTATGAAATCAACATTGATGAAGCCTTAGCTACCATCAGCGCACTACTTGTAGATGAAGTTCATAAGACAATTAAAATCTTTGGTAATTATGATGTTGTCAAATCAAAAGCAAAGATGGAGTTGAAAATTGCCTCAACTCTAAAGAAGAAGGATAAAATGGTGAAGAATTTTAAAGCCAATTTTGGTGAAAGAGCAAAAGGCAATAATGAAGAAGATGATGAAGAAGAAGAGGAAGAAGAAGAGTAAGGCCAAGAACCTCTTGCCCTAACCCAAGGTATGGGTGAAGATAATGAATAAGAAGGTTCCAAGGAGGAATAAGCTAAGGAAGCACCAACCAAACAAGAACCAAAGAAGAGAAAGGCTAAGATATAGCCTGCAGCTTAGCCAAAAGGAAAGAAAATTGGCAAACCAATCCCTACAAAGCCTACTACTTCAGCTACAAGATCTAGCACAAGGGCCACCACTCAAAAGGCCAAGGAGAAAGTAAAAGAAAAGAAAAAGGCTACTAAACAACAAGGTCCTTTGCAGAAGAAACTAAGAAGAAAATATGTGGCACAACTAGAATAAGATGATAAAAGGACTGAGTTAGAAGACACAAGCTTGTTTAGAATGGTAAGTCATGCTCCCAAGTCTGATATTGAAAATATTTGTGATAATGTTAGGGATAATGTAGACTTATCTGGTTTGAAAAATATTGAATTTAATAAATTGAGTAGAGAAGATCAGAATAAGTTAGAAGAATCAATGTATGCCATGATGGAAAAAATCAAGAATACCCCACTTGAATTTGATAATACAATGCCCAAATATTTATATTCAATTGTTGAGAATAGATGGAATTATTGCCTAAATATGGAAAATGAAATAAGAGAATCTACATTAGCATAATTGATGCCAAAATTATCATAGGGGCAAATCACAAAGGTAAACAAGAAACATGGTAGAAAATTTGCACCTAAGTATAGGGCATTCAACATTCTTCAAAGTAAGATTGAAGATGTTATAAAGAAATACACTCAAATGTGAAAGTTGATATATGGCTTAACTACTATCAAGAAAGGAGAAGAGGATCCCTTTGAGGAAAAAAATAATGAAGAAGATGAGGATAATGATAAGGAAGGAGACACTGAGAAAGAAAAGAGAGATAATAGTAGAGGAGCCACAATAGAAAGAGGATGAAATGGAAATAGTTGAGGAGTAGAAAATAGAAAAAAGTGTACAAGACACACAATTACCACCATTAAGCCCTCCACATGACACCAACATAGCTACAAAGATAATAAAAGTGAAAGATGTTCCTAACAGCTCAACTTAGAACATCAATCCACTAATGCAAAGGATCTAAAGAAGATCCTTGACCAATTCACACTACAGGCTAAATTGTGTGATAATTCAATGTTGGTCAATGTGGATGAGCTATAGAAATAAATAGCTAACATAACTAGGGATAAGGGGAATAAATAAGAACCACCTTCTACCATCCCTACAACTACTAGTGGTCAACCTCTAGTGCAAACATCAGAGGATACACTAGAAAAGGTTGACACCACAATCAAAGTTGTTATGATTTAACTACAAACTCAGACTATAGAGGAGTCCATAAAGGAACAAGAAGGATAGACAAATGACTCTATACCTACTAAACAAACATAAGGTGCACCATAGATAATTGTGATTGATCAAGGAAGATCAAAATAAGACAAGGACATACCCAAGGAAAAGGAGCAGGGAGCCATACAAACATTGGTTAATTTACCAACAACTGGCACTCCTACCAAAGTCTTGTAGGAGCCGAGCACTGATGCAATGCCACTTTAGATTTCTACAACAGGCTTGAGCTCAACAAAGGTTGCAAGGTTACTTCACTATGGAGACCCAACATTAAATGAATAAAAATTTATACCAAAATATGACTATGCAATCATGAACTTGGAACAGATTACTATCATGCAAGAGGCATTGGAAAGAAATAAGAACCAAGAGATACTAAGGAAGGAGTATAAGCAAAGGCAAGAACTAATTTAAATCAAAGACATCTTTTTAGATGCCTTTAGCTTGCAAACACCTTATGAAACTAAGCCTATATTGGAACAATTGTCAAAAATTGTTGAACAGGTGACAAATGAAGACCAGGAAACCAATGTAAAACTCGTGGAATGGTCTGAAAAGAAATTTCAAGGAAAATTCAATGAGAATATATCTAGTGGAATAGTACTATCACAAGTGGAATTGGCTTCAAATATTTTAAAAATTGAAGAAGGTACTTGAGAATATATTCTCATTATACACAAAATTGTGTGACCCCACACTCTTCACACAAGAAATGAGCTAGAGGATTTTGAGTCTAGTAAGAAATTTTAAAATATGTGGTATGCAATTACCACAAAGCCCAGCTCAGAGTGAGAAGAACTTTTTTTCAACACTTCACACACAAAAGGAACTAGTTCTATTAATAGCAAAAGAGGCTAAAACAAGAGCCAAGCTAGTTCACATTCAAGCCTCCCCTACCACCCACATGGAAATACTCCAGAAGGAACTAGCCTATGTTGAAATAGTGCTAAAGAAAGATCCTAATCTTTCAACTTTGGACAACTTAATTCACCGTGCGGCAAATACATCCATCCAAATCAAATCCTTAGATGTTGCAATAGACAATTGGGATGTTTCTCTAAAGATTGTAATGGAAGTCAATAAGAATTTTTTGGATAAATACACAACTAATGTATAGAACCTTTGACATAAGTGTCAAAAAGGGGGAGATAAACATGCAAGGGGAAAACATGTGAAAGGTGGAGATAAAGAAAATAGAGAGAAGAGCAAACAGAGGGGGAGTAAACAAGAGAAAAGAAAAAATAGGATATATCAGATAAAGAGTATCAGCAAGAGACAAATCTACTTAGAGAGATTTTGGATACAACAAAGACAAATTAACTTAGGAGGAGTTACAAAGTTTTGAGGTATATAGTCTGTTACAAAACTTTGAGCAATTTAGAATTTTTGTATATATGTTGAACTAGATGTATATTATACTCAAGTAAATTAGATTTGTTATGTATAGTTAAGCATTTTTGCCACTCATGTCAAAGGGGGAGATTTTTGATCTCATATTAGTTTTGACGATTGAGTGTCAACACACTTAAGATATTTACTAAGTTCATGCTGAGCTAGTAACATATGCTAAGTATAATATGTATAGATGTTGAGTCACTCATGTGTTGAGCAGTTCAAGTGTCAAGTGAATAGTTGATGTCGAGAAAGTTCAAGTATTGAGAAAGATATTATCAAGTGCCAAGTAACATAGAATTGACCTAGTTGTTTGTAATGACATAAACTATGTAAACCATTTTTGAACCAACATATGGATAGATCTTGAAGCTTTGAGGATAAGATTGAATCTATTTGGATTCCCTATGTGATCAACATTCAACCAATTAGAAAAATGGAAGGAATTGAGTGGAAAAGAATGGATGAATTTCAATCATAGATTCATGCCTAACCCTAAGGGTGATGAGGCCCCATAATTTAGTATGAGAGAGAGGATAAGTGAATTTATATGCGAGAAGGTGATGCCAGTGAAGATTTGAAGGAAGTTAAAGGGATGAATTGATCAGTATACATTCAAGGTGACTTAGAAGAAGGACATAATTGCAAAATCAATTTGCAGAATAGAGGATCAAGGATACAACAATTTCATATCAGATCAAAAAGGACCAAGATAGACTAAATTGACATCTAAAATTAGCAATACTAGATTGTAAGTGTATCAGATCAAACATTCTATTGTACTTTCTAACAACTGTATCAGCAAGATGAAATCCTTAGCATTTAGGTT
Organism: Cupressus sempervirens; assembly: GCA_028749045.1. NCBI lineage: Eukaryota > Viridiplantae > Streptophyta > Pinopsida > Cupressales > Cupressaceae > Cupressus > Cupressus sempervirens. The sequence goes on along the minus strand of CM053783.1, from coordinate 472,533,398 downwards.
GACTTAACAATCATAGTGAAATCCTTTAATAGGGTGACATTCCAAGTGAGTGTTCTAAATTCCTTTAGCTAGACACACTTTTAATAGGGTGGGATCTAATAATCCTTTGTAAGCCTTTAATAGGGCATGCCTTTCATAGGGAAAATCATGATAATGGTCAAATTATATAACCTTAATAGGTGAACTTTATTGCTATAGTAGTGAAGAATTGTGGGTCTCATCGCCACCCCAGTTTTACCTTCTCATTGGAGGGTTTCTGGGTAATCATTGTAGACACCTAAATTTGATTACACTATTTAGTAATCCTATTCAGTTATCTAAAAAGGCATTATTAATTAAATTTCTATTTAATTAATCCTTTGTCATCCCCTAGTTGATTAATTTAATTAATCATCTATAGTCCTGATTGATAAATCAAATAATCTATTATTTATCAATTAAATCCTTTGAAATCCTCAAATTCAAAAACCCCTAACCTATCTCACCAACCCTTATTAATGCCATCCACTTGTACACCTCTAATATCCCTAATCTAATCCTAAACCCAAGCCTAATCCACCCCCTAATGTTGTCACATTCCTTAAACAAGTTTAAGACTTTCCTAATCCAAACCAAAGTCTCCCCTCAAAAAACCCAACCACTAAGTCATGAGTGCTCTTACAAAACATAAAAGACTCTTACAAGCCCACTCATGACTCTTACACCCATCTTCCACACTCTTCCCTCTTCCACACTCATCCCTTTTACATACTCAACCCCACTCATCATGCCTTTAACCAACCCTTTACCCTACCCTCTCACACTCATCCTCCTTGTGACAAGTGTCACCTTCCCATTGGTGCTAAACAAGCACAATCCATGTGCTCTCCTTTGAGTGCATCCTAGCCCTCCTTAAGCCTTCATCCATCCTTGCATCTAAGCCATCCATCCCTCTACCCCTTAGCCTATAAATTGAATCCCATCCCAAGTCATTTCATCAACAATCTTTGAGCTAAAGTTACCATGCCCTTTTGAGAGCCAAAAGCCATACCCATACCCTTATAATGCCAAAATGAGAGCTCACAAAGCTACCAATTTTCTATTATCCATCTCCACCATTGAAGCAACTTTGAGCATTTGAGCATACATCCACATCAAAGGACACATCTACAAAATCAAAGAAGCATGGAGTTTTTTTCTTTTTTGGATTTGCATTCTCTAATTGTTTCTTTTGTCTAATCTCATATGTGAATATAGTTTTAGTTTGTGAATGTTTTCTTTAATGTTAATGTTCTTTGCACACTAAGATTCTTGTTCTACATTTTGGCACGCCCGGTGGGACCTCACTATGGGTCATTTAATCATCCATTTTCATCTATATGCCATTTTTTCTAACCATCTAATGTTTGTTGTTGTTTGAGTGTGTTGTAGGGTGTTTTTCTTGTTTTTGTAGGTTAAAGAATGCACTTAGGAAGAAGAAATACCATCTAAAAATTCAAAAGTAGCAAAAAAATTGAAAAATTTTGAAAAAAATTTGTGTTTTTCAACTTTTTTTCGCGCAGTGTCGTCTCTGCAGTTTTGGCGTCTGCGCATGCAAACTGTCATCTTCGCCGGCTACTTTGTTGTCTGCACAACCAAATTGACATCTCTACATTTTGGCATCTCCGCCTAGTTTTCTATTTTCGGTGCTGCCACTAGACTGTCGTCTGCGCATCCTCAACTGTCATCTCCGCAGATCCGTGTCTCCACCAACTACACTGTCATCTTCGCAACCTGTTCTGTCGTCTCTGTCGTCGCCAACCCAAATCGTTGTCTGCAAAAATCAACGTCTGCGCAAATCGACGTCTCCGCTTGTCACATATTTTTTTGTGCCGCAAAATCTGACCTGTCGTTTCTGAATACTAGCATATTCACATTTTAGCGTCTACGTATTTTGGCATCTCCGCTTGATAGACTATCATTTCTGCCTGCTTATGTGGCATTTCTGTTTTAAAATCTTTATTTCTGCACTTTGTAGCTTAAAAAAATTTGACTTTTAGTGGTTTCATAGGATTTAGACCATTTTAAACATTTTTACGCGTAGGAAAAACAGCAAAAAAAGTTTAAAATTTTTTTTCCCATAGTTAAGCTCTCATTTTTGAAGATTTTGGCTAACTAACTAAATTGCTTTTTTTTTTTTGTCTCATTGCAGGTTGGAGCACATATGGAACCACTAACCATGTTTCTTGCAGGTTTTCATGTTGCTAAAAAATGAACTTGAATGCTTAAACATTTGTCTTTGAATGCATGTTGCTAAAAAATAAACTTGAATGGTTAAACACATTTTCTATTGAATGAATGTTGCTCAAAACACACTCTTGAATGTCATGGATTAAAATCAACTTTCCTTGGAATGCATGCTTAAAACAACAAATCCAATCTTGAATTCCAAGGATCAATTAACCATTGCAATATCAAACACTTCATTTGGAGCTTCTAAAATTGAACAAAACAAATCTCTTTTCCACATGCAATCTAGGTAAAGTTTGATTTTTGGACATTTAAGAAACTTTGTTAAGTTCAAATACAAATTTACAAAAATCAATTTGAGTAGTTCCTTGGACTTACCTCTTTTCTAATCACCCATCAAATATTAACCATTGGTTGCAATCTCAGCGCCATTTATGGGGATGGGTCTACTTGAAAAAGGTGTTAAATGTTCCACAATCTAACTCACTCACTTGGTCTTTGAACGTTTGCTTTAACTTTATCAAAATTCTTAAATGGCCAAAACTCTAGATTAAATCGATCACACTTCAAGTTTGGGCACTAAAATTGAACAACAACTGACGTGGAGAGCCTCCGGGTGCGCACTTGAAATCGAATCTCACACACTTTTGTTTTGGGCTTAAAAAAAACTCACACTCAATCTTGAATGCCTTAAAGAAAATTAATCGATACTTGACGTGGAGGGCCTCCGAGCGCGCGAGTTTTCTTTTGTTGACCCTAACTCTTCTTATTGTTTGCATTCTTCGATCGATTTCCTTTTGTTGGCACTTCAAGTTGGAATTGAACATTGTCTCTTAAACATGAGTGCTTGCAAAGTCTAGATTAGCACACATAAGAGTCAGTTGGTAAAAGAACAAGCATTTTTTTTAGCCCAAGGTCATCCAAGTCTTCTCTCCCCTTGTCGTCTTTCGAGGCCATCTTGGGTGCATAATATTAGGATCCAAAACCTTGTTTCTTTTTAGGAGGCCTACTTGGGGATTTCATCACCCTTTGGACGACCTCAACTCCAGCATTCCGGCGGAGTATAAGAATCGAAAGGTGAATCGAAAGACACCTCTCTTGGGATCAAGATTTTGTCATTCAGGCTGAGCCTCAAGGAACTTTATACCCTTGAGAAGTGAAAGAGGAGAAGTGGGTTACCACTCCTCTCGACTATGTGACATCCTTTTGGTCTCATCTACGGATTTGGGCCTCACGTACCTTGCGTATATCGAGGACTCCCTAGCTAAACCAATTGTCAGCCTTGCAAAAAACCATCTAGGATGTTAATGTGTTTGGAGTGACTGATTGAAACATTTGTAGAACATACACACTCCTCGACGCAAGTATCACATTCTGAGAATCATAAACTTCTATCGCGGTGTTCCTATCTATTGCTTGTTTTTATTTTACTTGTTGAATGAATGTTTGCCAAACTTGGTCAATCCTAGCTTAGGGCACACTTAGCGTAGTCACTGCCTATTTTAAAAGTTGAACAAGTTGAAGCAAAACAACTGAGATTTTTCCCAAAGCCAAGAAAATTTAGGAATTTATGTCGGAACAACCCAAACCCAAACAAAAGTTTCACAAGGTCAAACTCAAGCCATCTCTAGCATACCAAGAACTTTCAGCCAAGAGAAAAGAAATAACACCAAGACCATGAATTGCCAAACTCCACAAAGTAGAGGAAAAAGCTACCGACAAAGCACTTCAAGAGGCATAGTTAGAGTGCACCATCAAATTTAGCCAACATCCAGGAGTTAATCCTGCTTATGCCTTACCAACTAGGCATGATTTCTATGATTAGACACCCTTGTTTCTCCACATCTTCTTGGATAAGCTTCACTTTAGAGTCATCTTTGTAGAAAATAAATCCATCTTAGGTTATCCCCTTAAGCATTATTAGCTCATCCATCTCATTTAAAATCATACCATCTAGCCAATAATTGAAAATCTGCACATCTAAGCTTTCAAAATTGTTGTCACCTTGCTAAAAGTTTGCCATTCCTAAAATCTTCCAAATCCACCAATCTCACCAAGGTTATCCCTTTGACAAAGCTTTGTCTAGGGTAATCTAGCTTTGTCACTTGTTATCCCTCATCACCTTGAGCTAAAGGTTGGGATCCACAAGTGGTCAATCTCGTGTTCTTTCTAAAGGATCATCAGTCTATCCTTAAGTTGACACAATCACCACCAAGCTTGCACATAGGAAAGCAGACCTTTTGTGCTTTGACAACATATCTTTGAAGTTAGAATCCCCAACCCAATCCTCCTTAGGTTTTGTCATATAGCTTTGCCTCAACCTAGGAAATCATTTGCATAGAAAAGCCTTCCCCCTTTTGCATCCATCAGCATTATTGCATCTCATCCCTAGGAGCATTTTTCATGCCACCCGTCACTCACTTAGCCAAGAAGAAAGAAACAATGGAGCCCTATCATTTGGATCGAACAGCCTCACCCCCCTTGAGCACTCATCCATCCTTCAGCCCAGAGCAAGCTATGCCATCACCTACTAACATTGAAGCTTTCATGAACCAACCAGGAAATGCAGTATTGGTAAACGCCATTATAGACAAAAACAAAGAGACAATCATGGCTAATTTTCAAAGGGACAATGTAGGAACCTTTGACTTTGGAAGACCCCCTCCATTATCAGATCCATCTCACCCAGATTTTGGGCAGTTGCCACCACCCATAGGCTCTTATGATCCAAATTATCCTCAATATATTCCAAAAGAAGAGCCTCCAGCCAATCCATATGACCCAACAGACCCAAACATACCATCATCCACCCAAGTTGAAATCTCCATGCCGCAAGCCAACCCAGCCACCACCACTCCATCCTTGGTTCATACCTCTCCGCTCCAAACCCCCTTTACCCAAAATACCTCACCGTTCACCCCCTTCACTATTGCTGCTGCTCCCCAACCCAGTCTTCCAAATCCACCCATCTCCCAAATTAGTGCTAGCATCTTTGGCCAACCTCATCAATATACAATAGGGATGCCACCCATGGGGCCAAGTAATCAACCTTTCATCACCCCCAGCTTGTTCACCATAGCCCAAAGTACAATCCCATCATTTCTATTAAGTCTTGGGAGCTCAATACCACCAGCCACAAATCCACAAGCTACTACCTTCACTCCACAAACCTATCAAAACCCACAAGCTACTGCCAATCTTCTACCAAGCTCCCAAGTGACCCCAGCTCCCACCACCACTCTACCAAGCTTCCAAATCCAGCCAAAAAGCTATCAAAACCCATCAGTTCCATTCCCAAGTTTTCAATTCCCACCACCTCCACCACCAACTAATCCATTAAATCCAATTACCAACTACTTTTCAATGCCACTTCTAGGAGGTAATCCACCACCCCAGCCAACCACCAATTATTTGTAGATACCTTCCCAAATGGGGGCACAACCCACATATATTGGTCAAACCCCACAAGCCCTCTGATCCTTTCCCCAAGCCTCACAACCATCTTATACCTTACCTCCACAAAGCAATCCATTTATCCCACAGCCAGCTTATGTTCCTCAATCCCAACCTCAAATCCCATATCAATAGCAAGCCTCACAGCACATGCAGCAATATGCGCCACCTCCCCCTCAACAACCCGTCATCCACCATGTAGCTGCCCAAACAATGTACAATCCCTATCAGCAAATCCCTCACAACCATCCATATTCAGTGGCCCCATCCAGCACATACCTACCTCAAGGCACTCCTACATTGGGAGCACCCCAACCATCACCTATCAATTCAGAGTGGGAGCAAATGAAGATAGCTCTGAAAGCCATCCAAGAAGGGAATGAACCAAAGACATTCAAGTTTGAGAATGTGTGTCCTTACCCATTTGACAGAGCCATTACCATGACACCATTTCCCAAACACTTTGAGGTACCTAAATTTGACAAATTGAGAGGAAAAGGAGACCCTGTCACACATATCAAAGAATTTTACATGCATTGCCAGGACGTGGCATACAATGATGTCTTCCTCTTGCGCCTTTTTCCCAAAAGCTTGGCTGGACTAGCTCTTGAATGGTTTTATAGAATCCCCTATGGCACAATTAAAAACTTTGCTGAATTATCTGAGGCATTTGTAGCCCAATATGCCCATCTTGTTGAAACGGAGCTATCAATAGTTGATCTTGTCCACACCAAGCAAAAAGGTGGAGAAAGCCTTGCCGAATACCTACAAAGATGGAAAACCCTTACCACCCACATATCCTGCACCTTGCCAGAACACCATGTGGTGAAAATGTTTATTGATAATGCACATCCTAGCTTGGCTCACCACATGACCATGAACTGTTTGTAGACCTATAAGGATATCAAAGAGAAAGGAATGATCCTTGAGAAATGACTCATCAAAGATGGTGTGGTAAAGATTTACAAAGAGGCCAACCAAAATCAATCACATTCCAATGACAAGTCTAGGTATTGAAACAAAAACAAGCATGTTGCAATAGATGGGGTTACTGACACTAGACATGTGAATATCGTTGGTCCTTCTCAAAACCAGTCTAACCCACCATATCAAACAAACAACCAACAAGCTATCAATTACCAACAACAAAATAACCAAAGCTATCAAAACCACAATACCCAACTTTCAAGGGTCTAACAATCAAGCTAATGCCATCAATGTAGCTGCAGGGCAAAAGCCCAGATTCCAACCTGCACCTAGAAACTATACACCCCTTGGTGAGCTATTGGATGTTATTTTTGAGAAATTGGCTAAGGAAAACCTCATCAAATTTCCTCTTATCTAGCAAATTGATCCAAGCCAATCCAAAGCTACATGCTACAAGGACAATGAGTATTGCAAGTTCCATAGGGTAAATGGTCACACCACCCTCAGATGCATGAAACTGAAAGACTATGTGCAAGACCTCATTGATCGGAAGGAAATCACTTTTGGTGCCCAAACCTCTCCCAATGCAGGCTTACAGATTTATCAAAATGCTTTTCCTCCACACAACAACCAAAATCCTAGAAAAGCACCTATCCAAAACAACACCAACAACTGCCAGCCAAACCAACAACATGGGAAGAACAATGACCACACTTCATCCTATATAGACTATGGTAGCCTTATAGGTTGTATATCTGAGAAAGAGCCTTCTATCAATGTTATCAATATCTGAGGACCAGACAATGAGTGTGTGGTCACCACTCGAAGAGCGCGATTTAACATCGCAGGCCCACCAGTTTCATCAGCACCATCAGCTCCATCAAAAAGTTGGTACAATATCTTGGAACACCTTGGGAACATGCTAGCCCAAATATCCATTTTAGACCTTCTTCGCACTAGTCCTGTGTACAAAGACATCCTTGATAGTTCTCTCATAGAATCCCGTGTCCCTTCTGATATCAATGCTACTGATTTTCATAATCTTGTTGGACACCTTTCATCCTCATGTGCTCTATCTTTCAAACCCATCGACATACCCACGGTTGAGCCAGATCACACCCTTCCGCTTCGCATAGCCATCATGGTATCCAATTTTGCCATGAAAAGAGTAATGATAGATAATGGATCAGCCTTGAATATTTGCACCCTAAAATTCATAAAACAAGCTGGGTGTACTGAGGCAGATATGATCAGTGAGGTTATCACCATCAAAGCTTATGACAACTTGGAAAGGACCATAGAAGGGACTATTTTGCTACCAATCAAGGTTGGGTCGGTCATCCAAGAGAAAATTTTCCATGTTGTTGATCTAAACCTACCATTTAACATCCTCCTCGGTCACCCATGGATTCATGCTATGAAGGCCGTTCCATCCACCTACCATCAGTGCATCAAATTTTCGCATCAGGGCACTGAGGTAACCATCCACGCCGATCTAGAACCCTTTGCTTACTGCAATGCGGTTGAAGCTTCATATATAAACCATTACCCTAGAATAGATATTGGCACAGCCATCGCCAGCTCATCCCACACTTGTAATGATACAGAAACCATCCTCGCCTCCACCCTATCTACTGTAAAGATCAACAAAAAAGGCTGTGGAGAATATAGTCTATCAGATGCATTTGCTGTCGGAGCAATCCCACTTGATCCACATACCCATGGACGGCCAACATATCACAAAGCTAAGGAGATTCCACCTCCTCAATACAAATGGTTTGGCCCAACCACCTTTGTGTCCTCAAAAATGCCTCTTCATGAGGAGCTCACTCCAGATATCAACAATTGGTTACATAAGGATGCACCTCCAAGAAATCAAGCACGCCTTGATCACTTCAGCCAGAAGTATCCCCAACAACATCAGCTCATCACTAAAAAATGGAACTATCAAGGAGGTGGACTAGGACCAGAAGAAAGGGGCATGCAATGCCCCATCGAAGCACATAATTGGGAAACAAAGTCAGGTCTTGGCTTTGGCATACCCACAACTGGGGGCACCAACGAGAATGGTCACGCTTTTTTGAACATTCACCGCGACCTTGTCAAAATCAAAGACATTCCTGAGGAAGTTGAAAAGAGAGCCTACGACGATATCCTAGACCAAATCTTCCTAGGAGACTCTGTTCTCCGAGAACTATCCATCCATCTCATTGACCTACCACTCGCTCATCCACAACTCATAGATTGAGACCAACCAAGTGTCATACATATTGATGAGTTCGCATCAGAGGAAGCGCTTCTAAGATTCATGGAAGCCAAAACTCCTCATAAGAAGACAAATCCAGATTCTGCCTACATCTACAAGCTAGATCCCAAGGGGTATTTTGGAGAAAATCCCCAACCTAGTTTCGATACACCCAAAACTGAAACTAAGGTAAATCTGGGACTAGCTAAGGCAGTGAAGAGAACCCCTCAGCAAGAAAATCCAGAGCCACAAGCAGAACATGAGGATTTAGTATTGCCTCCTCAAGATAATCAACCAGAGGTGTCTTCTATTGTAATAGAGGATACTAGAGAAGTCAACATTGGTTCTTCAGAGATCCTTAGAATTGTTCACATTGCTGCATCCCTATCACAAGACCAAGCTGACCTCCTCTTTGAGGTTTTATGAGAGAACATTGGCCGATTTGCATGGTCATATCAGGACATGCCAGGACTTGATCCAAAGCTTGTAGTTCATCATCTTGCAGTCGATCCAAAAATCAAGCCCGTCAGACAAAAGCTTAGAAAAATGCACCCCAAGGTGGCATTACTAGTCAAAGCTGAACTAGAAAGAATGTTAGTTGCTAAGGTTATCTGACCTATCGACTACTCATAATGGATCTCCAACATGGTCCCTATCACTAAGCCTTCCGGTGACATCAAAATTTGCACTGATTTTAGAGATCTTAACAAAGCTTGTCCAAAGGATGATTTTCCCTTGCCCAACATAGATATGATTGTAGATCTTACAGCTGGACATGAAATTATGTCCCTTATGGATGGATTTTTTGGGTATAATCAGATCAAGATTGCAGAAGAGGACCAGCATAAGACAACATTCACTACCCCTTGGGGAACCTTTTGCTACAACATGATGCCTTTTGGCCTAAAGAATGCTGGGGCTACCTATCAAAGAGCTATGACAACCATTTTCCATGATCTTATCCATAGCATTTTGGAGGATTATGTGGACGATATCCTAGTCAAATCTCACACCTTCATGGATCATCTTGCTGACCTAGAGAAAGTCTTTGATAGGTTGGCCCAATATCATCTCGTGCTAAATCCCAAGAAGTGTGTCTTTGGGGTCACATCTGGCAAGCTTCTAGGCTTCATAGTTTCTAAACGAGGTATAGAGATCGACCCCAAAAAGGTCAAGGCTATCTTAAACATGCCTCCTCCCCAGACACTGCGACAGCTTCGCTCTCTTTAGAGAAAACTTCAATCTGTCCGGCGCTTCATCTCCCAACTTGCAGATAAGTGTACACCATTTTCACACTTGCTAAAGAAGAATGAGAACTTCAAGTGGGATCTTTTATGTTAGCGCAGCTTCGATCAGCTCAAGCAGTATCTCACCAATCCCCCTATCTTGGTTCCACCAGTTCCTGGTCGTCCCTTGATCTTGTATATATCAGCAACACCTACTGCTCTAGGGGCACTTCTAGCACAACATGATGATTATAGCAGAGAGAGAGCCATCTACTATATCAGTAGAACCCTAGTTGGTTATGAACTCAATTACACTCCTATGGAAAAAGCTTGTTTGGCAGTTGTTTTCTCAACTCAAAAGCTTCGCCACTACATGCTAAGTCATACCATCCAACTAGTCTCCAAGATTGACCCTCTCAAGTATATGCTCTCCAGAACAGCACTTACAGGCCATTTGGCCAAATGGGTTATGCTACTAAGTGAGTTTGACATCCAGTATGTGGACAGAAAGGCAATCAAAGGGCAAGCTATAGCAGATCACCTAGCTGATGCACCTCTAGTAGATGCATATCCTTTGCTCACAGAATTTCCAGATGAGCATATCTGCCTAATTGAAGAACAACCCCCATGGAAGCTTTATTTTGATGGCTCATACACCTCTCATGGATCAGGGGCAGGAATATTATTAGTTACACCTCAAGGAGATTACATTGCAAAAGCCTTCAAGCTACAATTCCCTAGCACCAACAATATAGCAGAATATGAAGCTCTTGTAGCAGGATTAAAGATAGCTACAGAATGGAATATCACTGAGTTACAAGTCTTTGGTGATTCCCAACTCATCATCAAACAAGTCTTAAATGAATATCAAACCAAAGATGAAAAGCTATTACCCTACAAAGAGCTAATCGATCAAATGACCCAGCATTTTACAAAGCTTCAGTTTACACAAGTGCCACGAATGCAAAATAAAGCAGCAGACGCCATGGCCACTATCGGCTCACTCTTGGAAATTCCCCAAGACACTACGCAGTATGAATTTTTAGTTGAGTAGCTCCTCACACCCGATTATGCGAATGAGGATTCAAACCGTGTTTGTATCTTGGTTGGTCCCCAATCCCCTTGGTACCATGAAATTCATGCTTACCTTAACGATGGTATCATATCCCCTCACCTCACACGCACCCAACGCCAGAACCTTATTCAAAAATCATCCGCTATGTTATCATAGCCAATACCCTATATCGTCGAGGTTATCACGATACTCTCTCTCGATGTTTAGATGAAAATGAGGCTGCGATGGCATTAAAAGAAGTACATTCCAGACTTTGCGGTGCCCACACGAGTGGTATTGTCCTAGCATGACAAATCCTTAGAGTAGGCTACTATTGGCCTACCATTGAAGAAGACTCTTGTGACTTTGTCAGAAAGTGTCTCCCATGTTAGCAGCATGCAAATCTTGTGCACGCTCCAGCACAAGATCTACAGCCTATTGCACCACCTTGGCCTTTTGCTTGTTGGGGCCTTGATCTAGTTGGAACTATCACCCCTCTCTCATCTGATGGACATAAATGGATAATAACAGCTACAGACTATTTCACTAAGTGGGTGGAAGCAATCCCCCTAGTCTCAGCTACAGGAGTTCAAGTCTCCAAGTTCATCTTGTACCACATTGTTTGCTGCTTTGGCATCCCATCCACCATCTTCACTGACCACAGAGGTAACTTCGAAAATCTCAACATGGAAGAATTATGCACTTCCCTCCGCATCCATCACCACTTTTCTAGCCCATATTTCCCACAAGGTAATGGCCAGGCAGAGGCAACTAATAAAACCCTCCTCAAAATCCTAAAGAAAGTTGTCAATGATTTCGGCCGTGATTGGCACCTTCAAATAAATCTAGCTCTATGGGCCTATCGAACTTCCTTCTGTACATCCACAGGCACAACTCCATACTCCCTAGTCTATGGTTCCGAAGCAGTATTACCTATAGAAGTTGAACTTCCCTCACTATGCATATCTTTGTGAGGGAAAATCTCAGATGAAGAATACAGAGTAGCTCGACTCACCCAGCTAGATCTCTTAGACGAGAAGAGACAACAAGCTTATTACAATCTCACGGTCTACCAAACTCATCTCAAAAGGAATTTCAACAAGAAGGTGCTCCCACGACACTTTCAGCTAGGCGACATGGTCCTCAAAGAAAATATGAAAGTCTACACAGATCGAGAAAAGAAAGGCAGGTTTGAACCTACATGGCTTGGTCCCTATGTGGTTACTACCTCCTTTGGCTCTGGAGCCTATCAATTATCTACACCAGAAGGAGAACTCTTGAATGATCCCACTAACATCATTCATCTCAAGAAGTTCTATGCTTGAATATCCTTGGTATACCCAACTTTTGAAAAAATACAAAAAAAAATAGTAAAGAGAAATAAGCGTCCAATGGTGAAAACTTGGCAATTCAAGCGCCTTGGATAGGTACCTTGGTGAAAACCTGGTAATTCACGCGCCTTGTGTGCTAAAGACTAATCCATTATCTATCACTATCCTATCCCTCATCCATCCACCCACCATCCCATAAAACACTTGCTTGTTCCCTTGGTGTTCCAATCAAATATCCAAAATCTGATGGAGTTTGTTAATACCTCCTGTATAGCTTGTAAATCTTGTACCAAAGCTTGTATTATACCTTGTAAATCTTGTACCATACCTTGTATATATCTGAATCTTGTCCAAAGCTTGTACCATATTCTAGCTTGTAAATAATCTTGTATCCTAGCCTGTATCCTATCACATGCACACACAGAATCCCATTTTCCTTAAGCTTTTCACAAACCATCTACCTATCCACCTATCAACTATTATAGACATCCCATCCTTCACAAACATTTCCATCTCACAAAAAACCAAAACATGAACAAACTTGTACATTTGTAACATATCTTGGTCTGTCAGCTTGTACATCCTCTTTAGCTTAGTATCATTGTATCTATCTGGCTTTCATGTTAGTTCATCCTTGGTCAACATCTTGCACACATCGCACACCTTGGTTAGATATTCCAATGCATCCTTTACCTAGATCTCCTGTCACCAAAGTGTTATCCTTCTTAGTTCAACTTGCCAAACGCATCACTCATCTAGATCCATCAGCTTAGGTGCTCTTTGATAGATCCTTGCAGGATATAGCTTTCCTCATGTCTGATCTTGGTCCGTTAGTACCTCGTCCTACCCATCTTGTTGGCAAACAGTTCTCTTTTGGATTTTTTCTTTCTTTTGATTTGGGATCTTCCCTTTTGGGTCTTGAAATATCTTTTCCAAGCAATCTCCTTGTTCCCTCCTCAAGGTTGCCACGATCTTCCATATCATGGTATGCTACGAATGGGGCAATTAGAGCGTAAGGTCTTGATCAGGTCTTTTGCTTGTTTTCTTTTTTTGCTTGTGGGTTACCTAGTGTCGTTTCCATGCTACTTCCTCTGGGATTCATGTGTGATACTGGGGCAATCCTTGTGTGTTTGTTTTGAGTTAGTTCATCAGTCCTCTGGACGGTTGGTAAATAGGCCTTAATGTTCTTGGTAACCCTGGCAATTAACCAACAGTCCTATAGCAAATCTAGTGCTCAACTACATGGTGGTACTTCTCTTTGAAGTATCCCCCCGCTCAAAAAGCTTCAATGGATTCCCTTCATCTCCATTATCCCCCATCTATATTCTGCATCTCTCGCTCCTACCCCAGCTTATGCATCAGTATCTCTTTGAATCACTCCTCACACTTAGCTTTAGGGATCCACAATCCTAGTCTTAGGGATCCACCAATCAAATCAATCCACCAAGCCTCATCTTTCAAGATCCACAATCCTAGTCCTAGGGATCTCCGAAACCCATCTTCCACCAATCTGACTCTTTGAAATCCTGTTGCATCAGCTATATCATTCTATCATCCATCTCCCTACCATGGATTCCTTTTATAGCGCTCCGCTCCTCCATCTCCCCCCCCCCAATCCTAGAAAGTCTTAAGCTTGCTTTACTTTTGTGCCTTTGATTTCCCTTTATCATTCTCCCGTAGTGAGAGTTTGAGCTAATTCAGCCCCTTCTCTTTTCCAACCTGTGTCTCAGCTCATCTCAATTTCTTGTACTTTTCAAGAAGTCGTCGAGCCTCATTTCTCTCCCCGTTGCCTTCTTGAGGGGGCATCATCTAAGTCTAGTCTCTCCTCTTCTTATCCGAGACTGGGGCAACCTTGTTGCTAAAACATCTTCCTCATGTCGTCTTCATTCAAACTTCTTTGAAATAGTGTTGTCTCAACACTATGTCAAAGAGGGGAAAAATGTAGACACCTAAATTTGATTACACTATTTTAGTAATCCTATTTAGTTATCTAAAAAGGCATTATTAATTAAATTTCTATTTAATTAATCCTTTGTCATCCCCTAGTTGATTAATTTAATTAATCATCTATAGTCCTAATTGATAAATCAAATAATCTATTATTTATCAATTAAATCCTTTTCTCCTATCTAATTCCAAAAATCCCCATTTATTAAATAAATCTATTTGATAAATGAAATCCTCAAATTCAAAAACCCCTAAACTATCTCTAATCCTCCATTTAGCCTAATCCACCCCATCCACCCATACTAACCAAGCTTAGCCACTAACTCACCCACCCTCATTAATGCCATCCACTTGTACATCTCTAACATCCCTAATCTAATCCTAAACCCAAGCCTAATCCACCCCCTAATGTTGTCACATTCCTTAAACAAGTTTAAGACTTTCCTAATCCAAACCAAAGTCTCCCCTCAAAAAACCCAACCACTAAGTCATGAGTGCTCTTACAAAACATAAAATACTCTTACAAGCCCACTCATGACTCTTACACCCATCTTCCACACTCTTCCCTCTTCCACACTCATCCTTCTTACATACTCAACCCCACTCATCATGCCTTTAACCAACCCTTTACCCTACCCTCTCACACTCATCCTCCTTGTGACAAGTGTCACCTTCCCATTGGTGCTAAACAAGCACAATCCATGTGCTCTCCTTTGAGTGCATCCTAGCCCTCCTTAAGCCTTCATCCATCCTTGCATCTAAGCCATCCATCCCTCTACCCCTTAGCCTATAAATTGAATCCCATCCCAAGCCATTTCATCAACAATCTTTGAGCTAAAGTTACCATGCCCTTTTGAGAGCCAAAAGCCATACCCATACTCTTATAATGCCAAATTGAGAGCTCACAAAGCTACCAATTTGCTATTATCCATCTCCACCATTGAAGAAACTTTGAGCATTTGAGCATACATCCACATCAAAGGACACATCTACAAAATCAAAGAAGCATGGAGTTTTTTTCTTTTTTGGGTTTGCATTCTCTAATTGTTTCTTTTGTCTAATCTCATATGTGAATATAGTTTTAGTTTGTGAATGTTTTCTTTAATGTTAATGTTCTTTGCACACTAAGATTCTTGTTCTACAATCATATCTATTGTCAAGTGTTTATGTGGATGCACTTACTTTAAATTTTATTTCAATATGTTTATGCATGTATTGTTTTAAAAGTTAAAAGTTTTATTGCTTAGAGATTAGTACTTCTAATTCACATCGCCCCCCCCCCCTTTTGGAGTATACATTTCCCATTTGTATTTTCAACATGTCTATATTCACATATGTTGAATTTGATAAGTTATGTAAGGTTGTAAAGAATAAGGTTGAACAAACAATATATGAAATGATGAACACATTCAAGACCACACCTATTGAGACTACCATCTCATTACCAAAGAGCCTATATGAATGAGTTGAGTAGAAATGGCAATTCAATTTACATACTGAAAGATAGATCAGGGATACTATTCTAGCTCAAGTCATGCTTGAATTTCCCAAGTAAATGGTAGATGTGGCTATAGAATTTCACAAAGGAAAATTTACCCAAAAATATAGAGCACTCCATATCTTAAAGAAGAATATAGAGGATGTGATAACTAAGAGAAAAGATATATGAAGATCTATTTATAAGTTACCTACTCCTACTATAATAGAGAAAGGTGAGAAAGAAATGCAAAATCCTAAGAAAGTTGAACAAAATGCAACTGATACTACAAAAGCTGAATTAGTCAAGGATGGTCATGTGGGAGGCACTAAGAAAATAGTAGAAGAAGAGGCCACAACTAAAGATGAGTAATAAGATGATCAAAATATATCTGAGGTACAAGTGTTGAGTACTAGTCCTCCATATGTAGATTGAGTAAGTTAGTAGGACTTAATAGAAATCAAGGATTTTTTTTTGGTAATTCTACTCAAAACATCAATTCCTTGATAGAGGAATATTTGAAAAAGATATTGCAAGATTCCACCATGGTAGCTAACTTATGCACAAAGCGTGTACTAGTAAGGATAGATGAATTTGACAAGGTAGAATTAGCATCAACATGGGAGAGACAAATAGACAAATCTATTTTTCCCCTACACCTACAAAGACAAAAGAGATAGAAGCACCAAGTTTCATGTCTGACACACAAGTTTCAATTCCCATTATGGTACATTAGGTGAAGGATGTAGTGACACCAAATGTCAACACTTTAGTGCCAAATATTTTATCATTGCAAGTAGTTTCAACAATTGAAATGGATGGAATAGAAGTTCACATAGGTTAGGAAGATAATCATGCACCTATTTCAAAGATGCAAGGTGGAGATGGAATAGACGTGAAGGAAAATAGGACTGAAGAGTTAGTGTTGACTACTAAGCAAGAGGAACAAATAGCTATATAGACCTTGGTTACCCTACTAGTCTTTGTATGTCCTATTACTAGTCAAACTCTTCAAAGTGCTACACCATTACAAATATCAAGGGCTAGTCCTAGTGCTTCTAAGCATGTTGAAGATACATTTGATGGAGATGTTAGCTTAGATGAGGTGATTGAACTACCAAAGTTTGATCTTGCAACAATCACCATATAACAAATGAACATTCTATAGGAAGCTCTTCACAAGAAGAAACAACAAAAATTTCTTAGAAGGGAGCACAAGCAAAAGAAAGTTCTACATGACATCAAAGATATATTTCTTGATGCATTCAATCTCATAGAGCCTAATGATGATAAACTATCACTAAGAAACTTTTCAATATTATTGATAAGATCAGGGATGAAGACCTAGATTAAAATGTTAAACTTCTAGAATGGTTTAAGAAGAAGTTTCCCAAAAAATTTCTTGAAAATATTTCTAGTTCTATTGCACTTGACAAGTTGACTTAGCAACCAAGATGGTAGATGTGAAAAAGGTGTTGGAGAATATATTTTCTCTTTACACAAAGTTTTGTGATGTGAATTTATTCACAAAAGAAGTACAAAGGGCCATTGAACTACTAAAAGGAGACCTACAAACAATAGGTAATACTCTTAAGTTGTCTCTTGGTCAAAGCCAAGCTCATTTTCAAATATTGTTATCTACTAAAGGTTAGTTAGCCATGTTACAAACACAAGATGCAAACATAAGAGCTACCTTCATCAATATTCAATCCATGTTGACATCACACATGGAGGTTTTGCATAAGGAACTAGCCTATGCTGAAACTTTGATGAAGAAAGATTCTCATATTTCCACTCATGATGGCTTAGTCAACATTTCTACCTAGCTAGATGTCTAATACAAATCTCTAGAGGTAGCATGCAACAATAGGGATGCAACATTAAAAATCATAATGGAGGTCTAATATTTTTTTGGGCTAACACACCATTAGTGTACCACCTATAAAATTAGTGTCAAAAAATGGGAAATGAGAATGAGAATAAAAAGGGGAAGTAAGTCAAAAGGAAGAACATGACAAATGTGCACAATACAGTTTTGGGTAAGTGAGTACTTATGCAGAAATAGGGGACAATAAAAGAACACACATTTACTTAGTAGGAGTTATAAAAAATTCAGCTATAGGAAGGACATATCAAGTTAGGGGGAGTTATTAAATTTTGGGAGAAATAAGGTATGATTGTTTAGTCATAAGTTTTGAAATTTTGAATGAAAAATGAGTAATGTATACTGATTATCTAATTTATGCTCATAGTTAAGGTATATATGCATGAAAACATGTTTTTTCCACTCATATCAAAGGGGGAGATTGTTGATCTCATTTTGGTCTTGACAAAATAGTGACAAAAACTTAGATCATTACTTAACAAAAATGAGTGCATGCTAAGCATAATTTTCCAGATAATACATGTCGAGAAATATACATAGTTAGTATCAAGCACCAGTATGTGTCGAGCAGATTCTATGTGTCAAGTCACTCCAATGACCGAGAAAGTTAATAATGTTGAGTGATTTAGGTGCCGAGTAAAATAGTGTATGTCGAGTCATTTAGGAGTCGAGTCAAAACATTAAAGATATAGTGGATGTCAAGCATCAGAGCTTTCAAGTACCAAGTAAATAGTTTCTGACATAGTTGTTTATATTGCCAAAAAATTCTATGTGAACCATTTTGGGCCTGACCTAATGATTTTTTTATGATTTGAGAAGAGAATTATGGATGTATATTAAGAATCCCTATGTAGTACATGCAACCAATTAGAAAAATGCATGTATTAAGTAGCAAAATGGATGAATCACAATCGTTGATTCCTACCTAACCCTAGTTCACCTAAGTCTTCTTAAGGAGAGAAAACCCTAAAGATGTTATGTGTGAAGTGAGAGGTTTACATGCATGTATGAGAGGAGAAGGATGAATTCTAAGTGCGGAGAGAACATTCATGGTGACTATGAAGGTTATGGAAGAAATGTGAATTGTAGAATCAATTAGAGAGAACTTAGAAGAGAAATTAAAGGACAAAGGAGACATATATGATCAGAAGGATCAAGGATATCCTTGGAAAGAGGAGATCTAATATCTAGAAATAGAGTGTTAATTGAAGGATCAATGCTGAAACATTCTAATAGGTGAATCAGTGAAAATATCTTAACAAAGTAGTCTTAACAAGATTTTGTAAATCCTTTAACAAGGTTCTTACTTTATTGTGAGTTACAGTCCTCTAAAAAGGAACACTTTTAGTAGGGTGTTAAAATCCTTTAACGGAATAAACCTTTCACAAGGTAGATCATAGATTATGATAAAACAATTGCAACCTTCATTGGGTACACTTTACAACTGTCATCCCCACCCCAATCTTACCTTCTCTTTTGAGGGTTTTTTAGTAACCAATATCTTGTGCCAAGTGTTGTTTACTTTATCTTATGTATGACATGCATGGATAGTTATTTCAATTTACATATTTGATTATGTGATGGATGTGTGGTGAATATATTTTGGTTAAAGTTTTGAAGTGTTGATTCACCACCCCCCCTGCCTACCCCCTCTCTCATAATTCACTCTTCCATTAAGTAATTCCAACAAAATATTGGTATAGCAGCCCTCTAGGGTAATATACTCAATCAAAACAAACAAAATGAACCTCCAAGGTCTAGAAATACTATTAGGGAAAAATTAGGAATTGCTAATTTTAACCAACATTTTTCTCTCCTTAGCCGACTCTGCAAATTCATCCACAACTCTGTCAGACATCTTCCTATATTTGTAGAAATTAATCCCTTCTATGTCTAGGCATGTGGCTTTGGAAATGATATCTTCCATGACCTCCATTCTTTTATTTCTAACTAGAATGGTACTATTCTTCAAATTTTTGAGAAACTTCTTGGTGATAGATGATTTAATTCCCTTTAGTTTCTCTAGATAGCCCATAATCTTTCCCTAATACAAGATGTCCCATATCTATGGTTTTTGTTTCTACTCCTAACAATTCTTGGGATAACACCTCTTTCTCCTACTTTCTATGTTCTTGATTTTAAAAAAAAAAAACAAATCTTCTTAGAGAGCTCTAATAGGTTCAGATTCTCAGCTTCGAAGTGAGAATAGGCTTTTCTAGTTTGTAAAAGAAACCACAATTCATGTGGTAATAAGTGAGTATTCACATCATACTTAATCACCATCCAAAAAATCCCTCTCCAAAATATCTCATAATTAATCCTCATTATCATTACATTCATTATTAAAACATGTTTATTTGCTTCCAATCCTATCATACTCCATCAGAGATAGCCCATCAATTCAGATATCATTGCCATTATACCATAACATCTTCATTTACTTTTACAAGCCATGTTAGCTACCCAGTTAGCTAGTTGATTAGTTTATCTATAATTATGAGTAGCAACACATTTAGTAAAGAAATTGATCAAATTTATAGCTTTTCATATAATATTATGTCTAGTCCATGAAGGGATTAAGATGATTGATGATATTTAAAGAATCCCCTTCTACCCATATTTTCTCCATATTCATACTCTTAGCATATAAAAGTCCATAAAGGGCAGCACTAGCTTCCACTATGTGATTAGTTTTCTTTCCAATAGGAATTGGCATTGCACCAATACTATACCCATTATCATTTCTGATAGTAATACCACAACTTGCTATCCTTGGGTTTCCCTTTGAGGCCCCATCAAAATTTACCTTAGATCCGCCCTTGGGTGTGTAGTCCCATCTAGCATAGCTTCTCAAACTTCTCTCAAATTAAGGATAACTAGCATCTTCAACATTCCAATTCTTAATGACTTTGGTTTCCCACTCATCTTTAGGCTCTTGGAATTTACCACTTACCCTAACATTCTCAATCACCATCCTCTTGATCTTATGATAGATCTAATTGGAATTTGACTAACCCCTAAAGACCCTATCATTCCTTTCCTTCTAGACACCCCAACATAAATAATGTAAAATTTAAATCTATAAATTGCTAATCAAAGCATTATAAGAAGAAAACTTCCAAACTAAGAAAAAATCTTAAATACTATAAGGGAGAACCCTTTCCATTTCCAATAGTCTAAGGATCTCTTCCCATAAATTTCTAGTGATTTTTGGCTGGATTTTTTTCTTACCTAGTTGCTACCAAAGTTCTTTGAAAAATTAGGATGAACTATGTTGAAATGACCTAGGGTTTTTGAAATTTGTGTTATCCCTTAAGAAAAAACCTAGTCAAAGTCTTTTATTCTATCTTGATCAATTGATGCTCATTCGATATAGTTTTCTTTTAAAAGGGGGTATATAAAAAATAAAATTCATAAATATTATTTATCCCAAAGTTTGAGCTAACATTTGATCTTATGTTTCATAACATTTCTCATATCTCCTAAGTTGCAATTGTGTGAAGTCAGTGTTAGCACAACATCACATGGCCTTTTGCATTATTCCTTTTCAAGGTTGTGAGCAGGTGAAGCAATCTATTTTCATGCTGAGTATGGCTTCACTATGGTTATTTTCAACATTTTTTTAAAGTTACATTGATGTGAAGAAATGGGGAGTAGCCAGCTAAAGGTTAATAAGATGATCACGTGGTTAAGTGGTAGAAAAGGTTGTATAGTTGTGATGCCTTGAATGATATCTGATAGTTAAAATTTATGCTAGTGCATGATCACTTGAGTTATTGTTTGAATGAGGGTAAAGGCAGAAAAGTGGAAAATGTAGTACATCACACTATCACAAGGTCTAACTCTAGTTATCCCATTTAAGCCATAAAAAAATGAAGATAGTTTTAGACTGGTTAAGTTTAAAGACCATCGCATGTTTGTAAAATTTTGTATAATATTTTAAGTTGAATTTGTGATGCTATGAGAAGAAGATAACAATTAGAAAATGTAGTGATCACACCTTCGAATGTTAGAATCCAAAGGAAAGAAGTTATATTGTGAGCTTGTGAAAAAATAGACTATTGTAGTTAAAGTTAATTCGTACCATCACATGGTTTCAAATAATGTTATCATTTTAAGTTTCAAAGAAATGATTAATTGTAGAGTGAAGGTTCACAAGCTTTCATGAACTAGTTGAAATGATGAGTTGTGATGTTGTGAGGTAAAGGAAATGTTAAAGAAGTTAACTAAGCACAAAATTGCATGGTTAAATTGAATATCTCATCTAATGGTTGTAAAGGGTCAATAAGGTAAAAAATTAAGATTAACACATCCTTACAAGTATAATGATGTTAAGTGAATGAATAGTTGTGAGTGTGGAATATTAAATGAAAATTTTATCCCTAGTTTGCAGTGGTTATGAAGATAGCATAGCTTTAAAGTGGTGATCAAATGCAAGGTTGGGTATTCACAGCATCGCAAGCCTAATTCAACTATTAGAAAGATAAGATGTGAGGTTTTGAAAGATTAAGAAAATAATCCTAGTTATAGGGTGATAGCCTAAATTAAGAAAAATATGAAAGTTATACCAAAGAAGTGATGAGTTGTTCTTTGTGTCATCTCAGCTATCAGTTTTAAAGCATGGCAATAGTTTCAATGGCCATATCTCAATTGGATAAAAGGGACATGAGCTGGAGGTATGAAGATATGAAAAAGCATATATTTTTCCCATCTTTTTGACATTTGATAGGTTTTCAAGTGTGTTGATTTTAATTGCAATTAATGCCACACTCCCATTACAAAAACAAATAAAGTCTGAAAGATAGGTAAATTTTCATTATCATTTTCATAATTGCTTAAGTTTTCAGAGTGAATTATGAATTGCAAAGTGATTTCTAGTGACCTTTTAGCATCCAGTATATAGAGTTGACATAAATACTTGTAGAAATGGCCCAGAAAGAAGGAAAACTAATTGTAGAGGGAGTGATTGAAGATCCAACTACATCACCAAAAGTCCCCAACATATTTGTAGAAGAATGGATACATATCTTGCTTTGTTCCACCAATGCTCAAAATGTAGATGATCTTGCCTGCAAAGAGCAATATGCACTATGTAGAGACACAAAGATCCCTGATAGAAATGGGTATGAATTTTTCTAGTTTTTCTACAAGAACACAGTAGCAGAAGTTCCAATATGTAACCCTTGGGTGAGGAATTTGGGAAAATTGATTATGCTAGAAGTGTTTGTAGATGTGGACTTGGTAAAAATGTTAATCAAATCCTACAATCTTGTTAACAAGTAATTCTATAGGAAAGATATGAGCATTTTCCTAGCTTTGGACAAAGAAACATTCATAGAGGCATTTGACTTAGGTGGACCTATGTCACTACCAATTGAGATAGAGAAAATTAATGAAAATTTCAAGAATCATAGGAATTTTTTCATGGATAAGAATATGACCAGACATATTCCTAAGGTAAAGAAGAATGTGGGAGACATTACAAAGAAGAAAGATGTTGAAAAGGTAACTATGCCCTTGGAATTCTTCCAGAGATAATTTCAGAACATTGTATTTAGAATAAACAAGGCCTTAGTTTAAGATGGAACCATGAATGCCTCAAGAGCTCATTATATCATGGCTCTGGATATCCAAGATCCAAATTATTATGTTTGAAATGATTTTGTGGAATATATCATTGAGAGTATCCATAAGAAAATTATTGTTGCATAGTAGGGAGAATTGAAGGATTTCAAGTTGCATCCCTACTCCTTAATCATGTATCTAATCCTACTCAAGAATGATGACATATTTGATTAGAGTTTCTTCGAATCTACACAAGAATGGGGAGAGAAGTTCCCTGTAGAAAGATGGACAAGGGTATGACAAATGTTTTACCCATATTCTAATGTTATTTCTTTTTATAATGATTTTGTTTATCCAATTTTTAAGATGATAGGGTTATTAGTTGAAAGAATCCCTAGAAATATCAAAAAGGTTGTAGACCTAAATTGTGCTTTGATGCTAGAAAATAATTAACACATGATTGGGGAAGTGCTTTCTTATTTGAAGAGTATATTGTTATAAGAGTCTTTGGATGCCCTCAGCCACCCCACATCCTACCCAAATATTTTCATGAAAGGCTAGGGTTTGTAGAAACATTTTGGCAGTTAATTTCTTTAAATAGAGAATACCTAGGCAAAGGTGTTAAGAGGAGAATCTTTTTGTGTAGATGTACTAAAGTGGGAGATTTTGAAATTGGCAAAAATTCTATTGAGCAAACCAATGAATTTTTGTAAAATTATAAATTGCCAACTGGGCTAGCTAGAACTTATGATCCATGCAACTTGGGTGCCCCCTCAAGAAATTGGCTCACATGGGTATATGATAGGTCAATTTGTTGACAATAAGAAGACAAAGACATAATAGCTAATAGATTGCAAATTAGAGCTCAAATGTAAAAGTAATGGGGATTAGAGTGCAAAAAGGCATCACAACCAACACTTAAAGTTCCTCTTGCACAACCATCTAGGTAGTAACAAACTATAAAAGGGCTTGGAGAGGGTTTGAAAGTCATTTTCACCCTCTTAGTTGGAAGAAAGAGCTCTAGAGCAAGTAGAATGGACTGGTTATCAAGAGAGAAACATCATGGAGGATGGGTGGTTACCTATAGTTTTCAAGAAGACATAAGATCATTGGTGAGCACATTGAGGCCCCCTTCATGTATTTCATGCATTTCTTTCTAGTCAGTGTCAGTTAGAGGTCAAACAAGGCCCATTCAAGGTCACTAAGGCAAGTTAGGGCACCCAAACACCCCAAGTATGCTCAAAATGATGCCAAGTGTGGAATGAGCATATTTGGTCTTACCAAGGCACACCAAGTGTACTTGGACATGCCAAGTGTGTGCTAAACATAGTTAGGGGGGCCAACTACACTCAAGGATTATCCAAGGCTCTGAAAGGGTTCAGATAAGCCTAGAATGATGCACAACTTGGAACATATGCTCAAAACCCTAGGATAATGTTAGAACATAGGTTGATAAAGTAAAAAATAGTCAAAAGTGGTCAAGCTTGGTCAAACTTGGGTTAGATTTAGGGAAACTATGTAAAATGCTAACAAAGAGTGGTGCAAAGGGTTATAAAGAGTGCAAATAGACTCAAAATAACTTAAAACTTGGACCAGATGCTCAAAACCCTAGCAAGAGTTCAAATCATAGGTCAACTTAGTTAGACATGTGTAGAATTGGTAAAATTAGTAAAAATGAGGTCAAACTTACTCAAACCTAGTCAACTTTGGGGAAAACTAAGGTTAGAATTGGTAGAAAGCCACATAAGGTTGACATAGAACATATTATTATGAATGAGGATCTACCTTTATTGTAGATGAGGTGACATAGACTTCAATGCTTGTTTTTGCAACATTACATGACTGCTAGTGAATGAGAGGTCCTAGCAAGACTTGGATTATGCCACATTACCTTCATGCTAGAGGTCAGAGGTAATAGGGGGTTGCTGACGGTGCTGACAGAGAGATGACACTCTAAGAATGGATCATTCCATATTTCAATGGGAGCAGTGATGGTGACATTAGAGGATGTATGGCATATCTTCTAGATACTGATCCATAGGGAGTTGGTAGTGTATGAACCAACTACTAGGCATGCATCTTTACATTAGATGTTTAATTGTGGAGATGTAGAGCTAGGGGTCTAGGACTATGAGATTGGGTAGGTGTTACTAGTGGCATGGCATGAATAGCTAATAGTAGTGATCTATTAGGTTGTGGATGGATTTTGAATACTATATGGATGAGGGCATGGATTCCCTATCAGATGGGCTCGGGTGCTAGAGTGGATGGTGATGGATGGGGTCATGTTTGCATGGGGCCCTTGCATGCTAGGGATCTAATACTACTATCTTCATTAGGTGGCATACAGAGGAAAACTAACCTTTAGTACTAGAGGGTACTACAAATATGGGCATATGAGTATATTTCTATCTTCAGGCGAGTAGTAGAGAGAGAGAGAGAGCTAGTCAAGGATATGCCCTATGTATATAGCTACAGGGGAATACTTTCATGGGGGCCACTAGGGTACAATTAGTTCTTTAGACACTAATTGGATACTATGAAATAGTTCATATGGAGACCCTATAGTGATTGCCTAGGGTGGGATGATGATGAGACCCACCTTCTATAATGCAAGTAGGAGTGCCATCTGATAGGGCACTTGGTGATCAAGATGTACTTGCCAGAGTGAGTAGTTTGATAGGTTGGTGAGAGGTAGGATGTACCAATATGTCTTGCATTTTTTTCTTGATCAAGCACAGAGATCAAAGTATGGGTAGCACTGATCTGGACATAGGTTGTGTATGCATAGTTGGAGGAGCTACAATCTAGATTATGCGAGGTAGCAATAGATGTGTTAGATGGAGGTACAACCATAACTTATGATAGATGGTTTTCTCAGCATTGACTAAGGTCGTTGATAGATTTGGTAGTTCAAATCCCATGGGTGAGACCACAAGTAGAGCAAGGTAGATAGGAGGGGGAGGGTGAGGAGGGTGAGGGTGAGGAGGAGGGAGATGAGGAGTTGGGGTATAATGAGTATGGGGGGGATCATGAGGATGAGGGGATGATGAGGAGGATGGGGAGGGTATAGAGGAGGGAGAGGAGGATGAGGGAAATGGGGATGATGATGATGATGAGGGAGGTGAGGATGAGCATGAGGGAGATGATAATGAGGGAGATGATGATGATGGAGATGATGATAAGGAGGGTGCAGATAATGGGGGTGAGGGTGGTGATGGTGGAGATGATGATGAGTAGGATGGAGGAGAGGATGGAGTGGGGGAGGATGATGATGAGGGGTGAGGTGATGATGAGGATAGATGTGGGTATGTTGTAGCAATGGACATGGAGGAGGATTCACTCGCTGACATAGTGATGCAAGTGGTAGGGTAATGATAGTGTTAGTTGGGAGAGATCAACCCACAAATAGACTTTAAAAAGGCCTTAGAGCCAAAAGAAGCCCTAGAACCCCACACTTGCACCTTTGTATAGAATGACTTAGTACATGAAACGTACTCAAAACATGTAATCATGAAACAAGGCTTAGGGGATGTTGTTTTTACATCAATATGGTCATATTGACTGAGTTTGAGGACCCCAAAACAAAGAAATTGCATAGTTCCTTCAATATACACTTGGAATTCTAGTAGCCCAAGAAATTATATTTTGGCCTACAACTTGAATATTTTGGATTGAAACAAGGAAATTAATCATCAAAATAGTTACCACTTCTAATGTACTATAGGAACCTCAAGTGATGAGACCCTATGGATAAGAGTACTATCAAAACCCCTATAACAACAATTAGGCTAAGAGGGCTAATTAGGGAAGTTTTACAAATGAAGTACCATTTAAACATGTAACAAAAACATTAGACCAACTAGGTTGGGTAGAAAACATCACAAATATACCAAATTTGAGGTTACAAGTTGTGAAATTGAGTTTTGGGGTCCCAAACTATTGTAGAAAAATAGTGCATTGGTGTATACATGAGATATACACCTAGGGCATCATTTTTCTCCATTGTCCCTACATCTTAGTAATTCAAACAAAAATAATCTTAAAGAGGACTAGGGGTACAAGGATTCCACTAGAGGCTATTAATTTCCTATGGTGGAATCTGGAGTTATGAGGCAATTTCCCCAAAAACCCTAGAAACCCTCAAAACTTGGGTTGCTTGAACTAAAATAGTTATAACTTGAGTTTTATAGTGTTTTAGGACTTCAAACAAAATTCATATGAAAACTAACTCTGCATCTAATAGTACTAGGCTCAAACTCCTATGCATCTGTACAAGTCTATACCATGTAGAAAACTCATCCAGAATGTAAGAAAAAGGGTTCTTCTTTATTGATTTCATGGCAAAATTATACATCTTACCTTATACCCACCTAAAAAGGCTATATTAAGGTCTTCCCCAACTGATGTATCCAATTTTCAAAGGTTTTGACCATTGGGGAACTAATTACAATCATTTTGCCTAATTGTGCAAAAAGCTGCAAAGTTGTATAGCAAATTTTGCAACATTTGTTGCATGTTTACATTTTTTAAGCCTCAAGGGCATTTTAACCATCCAAATGAGTCCTAATTGACTCAATGCAGCTAATAGACCCTAGATTACAAGTAAATTCATTCAATTTACATGAATTGTGCCCTTGTGACCTAATTGAGCAATAGGCTTATAAAAACACCCAAATCACTAATGGGCCACACAAAAGGGTTAAGAGTAAACCTAGGAGTCTAGAATCATTGCGTTATTGAAAAAAATAAAAAATAAACTTTAAAAAAGGTCATAAATGACCCAAACAACTTTATTTCATGGTTTCATGAGATGGTGCTCCTAAACCACATAGGGAGGTGCTAGTACTAGTATAGATAGGGCCTATCTAGTTAGAGTTGATGGAGGTGATTAGAGGGCTCTAAAGTCAGTTAGACTAGGTTTTAGTAGAGGGAATGTGGTGATAATAGGGAGAGAATCAGTGATAATAGAGAGGGACTAGGCTATTACAAATATGGATGCAGTGGTGCAGAGGGTAGAGAGGGAAGTGTAGAAGTCATGGTAGTTTATTAGTTGTATAAGGGATCCATCATTTCAAAAGATGGTCACAATGATTCTTGTGGCACATGTAGAGACATAGTATTAAGGGATCACTATGAAATGGAAGTGCCACCAAGGTAGAGAGTGGAGAGCTATCAAGCAGTGAGGTTGTACTCTCAGCAAACACACAGACACGGAGTAGTGAAGGGGTGATAGGTCCAATAAGGTCACCATAGGCAAGTGAGGGGTCATCCATGAGGTCAGATAGAAGCTGAGAGGCAAGGGACAGTATAGGTTGAAAGAGAAATACTCTTGTGCAAAGTGGATTCTTTTTCTTTTTTTATACTTTTTCATGGTTCATGCCTACGTGTAGTGAGTATTGATGTAAACCATGATCATGTACTCTGCTACTTTTTTGAGACATTTATGAGATGTAGCTATGTTATGATGATTATATGAGATGGATTATGCACATGCTTGTACGCTTTATATGGATGCATTTATGCTTTTCTATGTGGACTTTATATGATGACATCATGTGTTGGTTTATCAAATGTTATTATTAAGAAATGATATGTTTATTTTTGCCACATATTTTTCTCATGAAATGAATTCAAATAAAATATAAAATGATATGAATGTCATATATATATATATATATATATATATATATATATATATATATATATATATATATATATATATATATATTGCTTTGGGTTTTTGGGACTTTTTGACATATGTAGGGATGTAGCATGGCAATGCTTTTGGTTTATTAGAGTATGACACCATGGTGGTAGTGAGAGAGATGGACATTCGAAGAGGGGAGAGATAAGGATCAATTAGTATAATGTAAAGAATTTTTCTTTCATAAAGTGTGCTATATGTTGAAGGAGCTTTATTTTGATATGGCAAAGGGGATGCAACACATCATGGCATAAAGGGCCAAAGCACAAATGAAAACTTTTTGTGTAAGAAAGCATGATGTAGATAGAAAATGACCTTATCCTTCCTAAGGTATATATACATGCCCCAGATTCTCAAACATACATTTAATAGATAGAAAACAAAAGATGACCATGAACCATCTCGATGACTCTCAAAGATCAGTTGATATTATTGAGTGGCAAAGGAATATGATAGAAGAAAAACAACTCAAAAATAAATCACTCACTAAATAGTGCAAGCCAACATCTATTCTTGTCCATTATTACTTGTTTTTTAATGTTTTTTGGTCTTTAGAGAGTGTTTGAGATATTAATGATGTGATAGGTTAGATTGTTGGTTTGGTTGATAGTGACAAGTTGGATTGATTATTGGTTCACATTGCTCTGAAAGTATGTTTGTCATTGAAGCGTCATGCATTGAGTTTTAGTCTACAAAAATACAAATGTTTAAGAAAAGGGGCAATTATCCACAATGACTATTTACAAGGTTTATTACAAATTTTTGGCGGGCTTTGTGAGTTTTATGGTTTTTGAAGACATTTGATGTTTTTATCTTACTCATTTCTTTAAGACATTTTATGATTTTTAGGGTTTATTTTAGGACTTTTTTATGCTTTTTATTAGGTTTTTTAGGACAAAATGTGATTTTTAATGATTTTTTAGGATATTGTATGATTTTTATGGATTTTTTCAAGACGTTTTATGATTTTTATGGATTTATTCAGGACATTTTATGATTTTTATGAATTTTTCAAGATCATATTGTTGGAATTCTTTTAGAATAATTGAGAGGGGGAGTGAATCAATTATCCAAGTTCTAGATGTATAAACAAAACTTTTCACAATTTAGTGAATCCATAAAACATTTATCATCATGCATGCATCCATAAGATTATGCAATCACTTAAAACTTGTAGGTTACTATCAAATCAATTTGTAGAAATGTAAATATGAAACATAATAGATTCAACAACACACTTGACACAATGATTCAACCACCAGTAACATGCTACTCTTTCTCATTCTTCTGAAGTGATTCCCTATGAAAGGTTGACCCTATTAAAGGTTACAATGCACACTATTAAATGTGACCCTGTTAAAGGAATTCAATCACCCTGTTAGGAGTGAGGCTTGTTAGAGGACTTTAGACAATTCACTTGAAATATCACCCGATTAAAGGATTTGTAGATGACTATTAGGTTAACCTTAATCCAAAGGATTTACCCTAGATTGATACAATTATTAGAGAGTAACAATAAGGCTTAATCTGATAATAACTCACAAATCCATTTGCAAATTACAGATCTTTGTTTTAGTCCTCCATTCTACTTGACTTTCACACATTTAAGATTTGATAGCTTGTTCATCCTTCAAGAATCCATACCCTTAAGCCTTCTTTCTTAACTTGCCAATGTAGACTTTTCAGTTAGGTCACTTGAAGAAGCAATACCCTAGACTCCTTGCCTTCCTTAGGTTCTCACACATTACAATCCTTGCTTCTGACTAACCATCCCTATAAATAGAGAATTAAGATATTTTTGTCATTCATTCTACACCATCCAATTTAGGGGTAGAATAGATTAGGTAGGATTCAATGAATACACCCCTCATTCCATTTTATCTCTAGAAACTTCTCCTTTAATCCTCCTTGAATTTTCCTCAAAATGGTTTACCCTGAGTTATGTGCCACCAACTCATCAATCTTATCTTCCACCTATTCACACAATCCAAGAAAACAAACTTATCAACTCAGATCCATCGATTCATGATATTTTTGATAATGTTGACACTTGACATAAAATTTCTTTTGATGCTTGACACATACTGCATTGCTTGACATCCTCTGAAAAATCACTCAGCATGAACTAAAGTTTACTGGTGCTCAGCATTAACTAAACTTTACTCGGCATCAACTATTTTTCTTGGCATACACTAAAATGAACTTTTACTTGGCTCCAATTGAGTTTCTACTTGGCTTGCACTAACTTTTCTTGGCACCTATTATCCATTTGGTCAAGCTTGGCAGACAAACTTTGTTTAACTTGTTTTTCAAATCTTGCTTAGTGTAACCAACCTTTGTAGCCTTAAGTAGATTATCAATGCACTATGATATCATTGTCTTAGATGATCCTTGTACTTCTTTTGCATATCATAACTCAACCTTTCCTCTAGGTGCTATTGTTACATCATTTTATCAAATCCTCTTCATCAATCAAATAAGTGATAGTACTTAAATCATATAAGTAGTTGCCCTACTAGAAAAATAGTTGGTTTGACATTAGTGGCAAAATAATGATTGAAGCACATTTATCATACTTGTATCAATCTATTTTCAAAAATTTCCCTCTTTCAACAATCTCCCTCTTTGGCATTGATAGAAAACAAAATTGATCAACTAAACAGACTTGATTAAAGCAGTAAGACCAACAAAATACCAAAAAGAAAATAGTTCCTTGTATCAAAATCTCTCCCTCTATCAACAATTTTCATCTTCTAAATAGGTTACAAAACTCTATTTTGTCATCCTTATAACTCCCTCTGAATTACATTTTATAACTCCCTCTACATTATCTTCCTCTTACTAGATGGATGTACTTAGCAGATATACTTACTTTCGGCAGTCAAAATTTCTCCCTCATACTGTGTATTAGGAGTTTTCCCTCTTTATTTAGTCTCTTGTATTTCTCCCTCTTTGAAAACTATGCCAAAGACTTCTCATCTTAATATGTAGATATGAATTTCTTTAGTTTCTCCTTTTAGTCACCTTGCTTGCGAGTGATTTTTTAGTTTCAACACTTTGATTACTTTAGGTAGCCCCTAAAATAAGATCCACTGCATCAATGTGTAACATATGTCAATTAGTTTGTTTGATGTAGGGCTCTCCTCTTGTTTTTTAGATAGCCTTTGATAGGGGTATCACCCTTAGTTTACTTCTTTAATTACTCATGAGCATCCTTAGGTAATTCTTTTGCGATAATATGAACAATTTTATTTCTTGTGTTAACATATTCCATCTTCACCTCTTTATCTTGAACTAATTCTCTCAATAATGATACTTGATTGTAATGTGCTTGGTCTTTGTGTACATCACAAGATTCTTTGATATATTTATAGCACTAGTATTATCACAATAAAGTATCACTTATTCTGTGATCTCTTCCTTCATACCTTTGAGTAGTTGTTCGATCCATACAATGTTTGTACAATTTACAACAGCAACAACATATTTAGCTTCGATAGTAGATTGTGAAGTACAATTTTGTTTCTTGCTAATCCATGTAGTCCAAGCACAGTCCATTACAAACCTATTCCTTCTTTCAAAAGTTCCATTTTTTGGAGGGCTTCTAGGAGAAAATGTCTATCTTTTGATTCCTCTATCATTATAGAACATCTCAAACTCATTTGATGTAAATTTTGCTCCTTTGTCAGATCTCAAACATTTTAGACTTTTACCTATTTCCTTCTCAACTCTTGCTAAGTACCACTTAAACATTTGGAAATCATCAAATTTCTATTTTACAAACATAATTTTCATCATTCTAGAATAATCATCAACAAGAAACATAATGTACTTATCTCCTTTGTAGCTTTGCATTTCAATTGGTCCACACAAGTCAGTATGAACAATCTCTAGTATTCCTTAGAGGTACAAGTTTTACTCTTAAAACTTGACTTTGTCATTTTGCATAACTGACATTGTTTGCACATTATATTAATAGGCTTCTTCAACTTAGGCAAACCTCTATATTTTCTCATATTACTAATACTGACCAAGTTATCCAAATTAACATGGCATAGCCTCTTGTACCATAGCCATATATCATAAAATTTTACAACTAGACAAGTAGCATCCTCTATATCAAGGTAGAACAAATTACTCCTAGTTTGATCACCCTTTCCATTAAATTTTCCTTTAGTATCATATATCTCAAAAAATTTGTTTTCAAACTCAACCTTACATCCTAAATTATTCAGTTGTGACACACTCAATAGATTATAGTTAAGTCCTTCAACATAGTAAGCATTGTCACATAAAATCTTTTCTATGAGTATAATAGAACCTTTTCCTTTTATCAAACATGGTGCATAATTACCAAATCATAAACTATTTCCATCATAACAATTTAAGGTAATGAACTTACTTTTATCTCCATTCATGTGATGTGAAAATCCACTGTCTATGATCCATCTGTCATTTTTGTTCATACAAGACACAAGTGCAGTTTCCTCATCTTCATTAGATTCATCCTTTGTTGCAACATACACCACATCATCATCATGCTCATTAGATTCATCTCTTGTTTCCTCTTCAACAATGTAGAAAGACTTCTTGCATTTGACTTTGTAATCTTTGATGTCTACATCTCCTCTACTTTTATACTTGTCAACTCCTTTGTAGTTCTTCTTCTCTAGACATCTAGCAGCAATATGACCAACCTCATTGCAATTAAAACAAATGATAGGTAGTTTATCTTTAAACTTGCCTTTACCTATGTGAAATCTTCTCGCCAATAGTGCTTCAAGTTGATCTACATCTTCCTCATCTATATTATTATCACTAGACACATATTTTGTCTTTTTCTTCTTCTTCTTCTCATCAGGTTCGTTTAATGATAGCTTAGCTTTGAAAGAAGATTCAATATTTTTAAGTTTTTGATTATCAAAGTTAGATAGCTCAAAAGCTATGAGTATACCTACCAAGCCTTCAAGAGTTAGATCAATCCCTAGTATACATCTTAGTTTTTGAATTGCAAAAAATCTAATAGCATATATAGGTAGCAGTGTTCTTAAAACTTTTCTTAGTATAGTATCATCATCTATTTTACCAATAGCTCCTCTTATTGCATTAACAACATCTTTTATCCTTGAGCAATATTTTCACCTTCTTGCATTCTCATATCATCAAACTTATCTCTGAGACTTTCAGATTTGGCTTTTAGAACATTCTTGTCTCCTCCATAGATGGTGTGTAAAGAATCCCACATTTTATTTTCACTATCAATACTTTTGATATCATCAAAATCAACATAGCTTAGGGTAGAGGTAATCTCCAACATTGCTTGGTTTTGTTCTTCCTTCTTTTTCATATCCTTAATAGTTAGGGTTCCAGTAGGATTAACATGCTTAGTAGTAATGGTAGACTGTGTATGATCTCCAAGTCCTCCAAGGTGTAGCTTCATTAGGATTTTCCATGCAAGAAAGTTATCTCTATTAAGCTTGGGTACCTCCCTTTTTGACATCTTGATCTTTGTGCTTCTAGTACCTTCAAACTAGTCCTCTTAAGAATATTGCTTTGACACCAATTATTGGAATTCTTCTAGAATAACTAGGGGGGGGGGGTGAATTATTTATCCAAGGTTGAGATGTATAAATAAAACTTTTCATAACTTAGTGAACCCATTAAACATTTATCATCATGCATGCATCCATAAGATTGTGCAATCACTAATAATTTGTAGGTTACTATCAAATCAATTTGCAAAAATGCAAATATAAAACATAACAAATTCAACAACACACTTGACAC
Organism: Cupressus sempervirens; assembly: GCA_028749045.1. Classification (NCBI taxonomy): domain Eukaryota; kingdom Viridiplantae; phylum Streptophyta; class Pinopsida; order Cupressales; family Cupressaceae; genus Cupressus; species Cupressus sempervirens. The sequence continues at coordinate 472,498,586 of CM053783.1, read as the reverse complement.
AATGATTTATGTGAAAAATAAATTTGGAAAAAATAATCAGTAACATGCTACTCTTTCTCACTCTTCCAAAGTGATGCCTTGTGAAAGGCCAACCCTATTAAAAGTTACAATGCACGCTATTAAATGTGACCCTAATAAAGGATTTCAATCACATTGTTAGGAGTGAGCCTTGTTAGAGGACTTTAGACCATTCACTTGGAATGTCACTCAGTTAAAGGATTTACAAATGACTATTAGGTCAACATTAATCCAAAGGATTTACCCTAGACTAATACAATCATTAGAGAGTAATAATAAGGCTTGATCTAATAACAACTTACAACTCCATTTGCATATTATAGATCTATGTTTTAGTCCTCCATTCCACTTGGCTTTCACACATTTCAGCTATGATAGCTTGTTCACCTTCAAGCATCCATACCCTTAAGCCTTCTTAGCTTACCAATGCAAACTCTTCACTTAGGTCACTTGAAGAAGCAATACCCTGGACTCCTTGTCTTCCTTAGATTCTTGCACATGAAAAACCTTGCTTTTGACTAGCCATCCCTATAAGTAGAGAATTAAGATATTTTTTCCATTCATTCTCCATCATCCAACTTAGGGTTAGAATAGATTAGGTAGGATTCAATGAATCTACTCTTAATTCCATTTCATTTCTAGAAACTTCCCTTCAATCCTCTTTGAATTCACCTCAAAATGGTTTACCATAAATTTTGTGCAACCAGCTCGTCAATCTTATCTTCCACTTGGTTCACACAATCTAAGAAAACAAACTTGTTGGCTGAGATCCATCAAATTCACAATATTTTTAATAATGTTGACACTTGACATTAACTTGCTTCTAATGCTTGACACATAATGCATTTCTTGACATTCTCTAAGGAATCACTCGGCATGAACTAAAGTTTACTGGTGCTTGGTATCAACTAAACTTTACTAGGCATCAACTATTTTTCTTAGCATACACTAAAATGAAGCTTTACCCAACTCCAACTAATTTTTTGATTGGCTTGCACTAAATTTTTGCAGCACCTACTATTCATTTGGTCAAGCTTGGTAGACAAAATTTGTTTAATTTGTTCTTCTAACCTTGCTTAGTGTAACCAACCTTTGCAACCTTAAGTAGATTATCAATGCACTATGATATCACTATCTTAGCTAATCCATGTACTTCTTTCTCATATCATAACTTAACCTTTCCTCCAGGTGCTATTGTTACATCATTTGATCAAATCCTCTTCATCAATCAAATAAGTGATAGTACTTAAATCATATAAGCAGTTGTCTTACTAGCAAAATAGTAGGATTGAAAACAATGAAAAAATAATGATTGAAACACATTTATCATATTTATATCAATCTATTTTCAACAATTTTCCTCTTTCAACACATATTTGAATTTTTAGGATTTTTTTAAGGATCCTATTTGAATTTTTAGGATTTTTTCAGAATCATAAAGGATTCGCAAGTGTTAGATCCATTTTGATAAGATATAAGTCTAATGGATGACATGTGCCTAGGGATGTGCCCCTAGTTCAAGTTCAAACTCATACACTATGTAGGTAATATGCCCCCAGACAAGACACAAACTATGTACAAAGGTCAAAGATAGATTATGTATAGATTGATGATGCTTAGGTAAGATAACAATGGATATCAACCAGTTCATGGGCCATGATCAAGAATAAGAGATGTGTTACAATATGATGGATGTGATCAGGAAATGACAAGGGGGAGAAACTAGATGGAATCTCAATAGATGTGGGAGCAACAACTGATTACACATGGCATTTGTTTGCCAAGTTTTCACTATGGTACTTTTCCAAAGTGCTTGTTTGTCACGTTTTCACTATTGGATAATTTTTTTCTCTTGACTCAAATGTTCATGCCGAGATGCCTATTTTCTAGGTTTTCACCAATGCATCCAATTTTTAATTACTATTTTCACTCTTTTTTTTCTTTTTTTAGGACGTTTTGCTACTTTTTTTTTTTTTAAGGACTTTTAGACAAAATTCATAGATGTTGTTGATGAATCACGTATAGTAATTTTGAAGGTGCATGTTGTTGATGGAGACAAGTAATGGTTCACTCTTTGGTGTTGCAAGCCAATATACTCTAGACCCAAATGTTGTAGTGATGACATAGGGCCCTTCCCAATTTGGTTCAAATTTTCCTAGTTTCTCTCTATGTTGTTGGGTCTTGTAGTTCATCTTTAGTACCAAGTCACTGACCTCAAAATGATGACCTCATACTTTATTTTTATAACTTCTCATAAAGCTTGCCTCTACTCATCAAGAATTTTAAGTTCATGTCATTTGGAGACTCTATAGTTTTCATCAACAATAACATCTTGTAAGGATACTCTCAATGATGGAATTTTAATTTCAATGGGAAGGGTGGCATCAGTGCCATAGACTAAAGAGTATGATGCAGCACCAATGGGAGCATACACACTTGTTCTATAGGCCCAAAGAGCTGGATTTAGTTGCAAATGCTAGTCTCAACCAGAATCATTAGCAATCTTTTGGAGGATTTTGACAATGGTATTAGTTGCTTCTGCTAGGGCATTTCCTTGTGGATGGTAAATACTGCAATATGCATGGTAGATGTTATACTTCTCATGGAGCTTATTGACATCTTTATTTTGGAAGAACTACTATGATTAGAGATAATAGCTAGGGGGACTCCATAACAAAATATGATATAATTTAGGATGAATCTTGAAATCTTCTTTCCAGAAAGGGAACAACCCACTTGGTAAAATATTTAGTTACCCTGATAATGAACTTATGGCCATTAGAGGAAGGAGGAGAAATAGCTCCAATGAGATCAAATGCCCATTGTGAAAAGGGCCATGGAGAGATAATTGGCTAAAGTTCTTATGTTGGTGCATGGATTAGATTACTATGTATCTAGCACTTATGGTGTGTCTTGGTAAAATCATATGCATCTTATTTCATAGTGTGCCAATAATATCTTGCTCTAACAAGTTTCTTTCCTAGAATCAAACCATTGAAATGGACTCCAGTGTAGAAAAGAGCTCACCTTGTTTTTGTTTAATATTGCACAAGTCTAGCATAGTAATAGGATGTTGAATATTGTAAGAATATTGTTGAATGAATCATTGTGCAAGCTCATAAAATGACTTGAGGGGGTTGACAATTTTGTGAACCATTCCATAACTTGGCCCCTCAAGCTCCTAGGAAATAACCTCATAAGATAAGTGTCTTTGTGCATAAAATTCACGCTAAGAGAATAGAAGTGTCAAACATGATCATGAGGATCACCATTTCCATCATATTTTTGTGTATTTGGCAACCTCTATATCCCTAGGAAATGGGACCATGTAGAGATTGCTATCGAGTGGAAGAGCACATATAGATTCTACAAAAGAAGTCTAGGTTGTTCTTTGGATACTTGTAATTGAACAAGTTGATTTTTGAGTTCTCGCGTATCTTCTCTCAAAATTTAGCCTTAGTGGGTTCTCTCTTTTGAATAATCCTTTGCACATCAAAGTCATGAGGGAGTTTTCATCCTTTAGAAGTCATATACTGGAAATATCGGTCACTATTTTGTTCTAAGGTTTTTAGCATCAACCTTTGGGAAACTTCATCTTGTTGAAATCATATAAGGTCTTCACTATTGATTTCATCAGTTACCTTACTTTCATGATGTGATTGTAAGTGTCTAGGTGGTGTTGGACATGCTCCTGCATTTATTCTTAGAGATCTAGGTGGCTTGTTGTTTCCATCTTTGCCACCAGCATGATTGCTATCAAAAGGATTACTATAATAACCATGTGCATGTATATTCTCAATGCTATGTGTATGAGCATCAGTATTAGCTTGATGGTAAGATCTCTCCCTAGATGCCATGCATATAGCCTCTTGTAGTCTCTCTTTTTCTAAGTGCACTTGTTCTTCTTTTTGCAAAAAGAGTTGTTCTAGTTGGTAATTCCTCTCTTCAGGATGCATGGTGAGTGAAACATTGTTGTTAGCCCTAGGATTATCAAAGGGAGTATCGAAAGGGTTGTCAAAGTTTTAGAGTAGATTGTGCCAAGTGTTAGCCTCTACTTGTGGGTTAGGAACATGTTCTTCCTCACATGCTCGCCTATGAGGACGCCTAGCTAGAGTTGTCAATTATTCAAAGGTGAATGAAGGATGACTTCCTTGACTGACTGGGAGCCTACTCACAATTGACATGTAAGGATATGTTTTATAAAGATTTTCAGATTTAGAGTATGTATATGGTCTAGAATGATCACTTGTCAAAGATAAAATAAGCAAGTGGCTTTTCAAGAGTGCTCAAGAACTTACACCACTAACAACTCAAGCCAAAATGTTGAGCAAGAAGATTGTTAGTAAATAGCTAGAATAGAAAGGTAACTAAATTTTGGCAAGTGATCATTAGTGACATTTTAGCTCATATCTAACATACTAGACATGTATCTTCAACTTAGAACAACACCAAACATGAATATTTTGAACAAGACTTGGATATGATGTAGCAAAAAAACCCCTAAATCAGCTATGACACAATTGTGGCTTAATTCTACAAGTAGAAGAGGTTGGGTGATACTTCTCAATAAGACAAGTGATACAAAATCAATAATAATTATCATATGATATAGTCAAGCAATATTTTTGATTGATGCAATAGTTTTCATAAAGAAATGTGATAGAACTTATAACTACGATGAGATAGAGTTTCTAAATGACGTGCAATACTTTAGCAAGTGCAAAATATCGCATGATATTTCTTAGTAGGTCGTGCGATAAAGGGCCAATGAACTATGTAAAATGCAACTTAAAGATTGAAAAACCTACATTTTAGTTTGATTTCTTGAACGTCTCAAACCAAAATGGAGTATTGGTTGTAGAGCACTTCAATTTGTAGTAGAAAATGCCATGGTTTGAAAACTATAAGGGCAATGAACATGTCTCAAACAATTAGACAAGGGACAAAGAAACATTTCCAACACAAGCAATTGGGATATCAAAAGAAAGATCCTACAAGTCTTAACACCATGCTTGATGTTTTAGAATGTTTACATAATTCTTTTCACATTCAAAGACACATTCCAAGAAAACCTACCTAAGCTCATGATTCATTACTCAACACCTTGGCCAACACTTGATGTCCCTTCACCTCACACAAAGTGTTTGCCCACAATAGATATTGGCTTTGTCATGGAGGTGTCATTGGCATAACCAAGGGGACACAAATGGTGAGTGTAAAATCTTGGGGTGATCCAGATAGTACACTAGGATTGGTCCTTGTACCAAGATGTTGAGAGGATAAATGAGGTAGCTTCTATCCTATAGTGTTTAGAAAGGGCTTCCGTTCATAACACTCCTCTTTCTCCCAATACATGACACCTTACCTTGCAGTAAGTAACAAACCTCATGACCACAAGAATACCTTAAATATTCTCACCTAGTGATTTCCTCATGGTCACAATCTCACAAGTACTTCCACTAGATTAAGACAAGTACTATGTCTACCAAGGTTTTGTGTCATTGATAACCCTGAGTTTATAGTGGGTTGGAAGATTTGGGTTCTCTTATCCCCACTTGGGTTGTTCCTCTTGATCTCTCAAGAGAAGGCTTGCTAAAGGATTCTACACTAAACAAAGATGAATAACACAAAGAACCAAGGCTACAAGGGTTTGTACCAATGTAATCTAAGCTCCTAATGCTTCCTCAAGACATGCCAACCAATTTCATGCATCCCTTACTCCACCTTGGCATATCAAATGGGTCAAGATTTTTGATTCACCTAGAGGTGAAGAGCATACTCTCCTACCAAGTGACAAGCCATAGTTAAGCAAGTAATTATGTGCCTATGCAAAAATGAACTAGTATGTTACCATGCATAAAATGAAAGAAATACAAGAACACTTGGTTTTTTTTTTCTTTTTTCATTTTAGGCATCCCTACAAACAAGAGTTAGTAGTCTCTTAGCAAAAGGTCTTTGACATGTGTTCTTTTGTAACAATTTACAAGCGATTTTAGAGAAAAACTATAAAATAGTGTGTTAGTTCATCAAAGGGTTAGTCCAAAAATGAGATAAAAACATGCAGAAGACCTCTGTTAGACAATGAATAATCTTGAGAAATCTGAAAATAGAATGCTAAAGACTCAAAATTAATCAAAAAAATCCAAATAACAGTCAGTTCTAGAAATGGTGATTTTTTTTGCTGACAGAGTATCATATGATAATTTTTAGAATACAAAGGCGATATGTTTCCTCTATGCGATACTTCTCAGTATACGCATGTGATAGACTTCATAATACCAGTGGGATAGTTTTTTGAATAGTCATGCGATACTTTAATCAGTAAAGTATCACATTGTAGTGCTGATAAATTATAGTATGATATTGATAAAGTATCACACAATAATTTCCTCTATAGAGAAAAAAAGTACAAAAACAAGCAGCAAAAATGCAAGAAAAAAAAGCAAATAAAGAGGCAAAACCTAGACAACCTGCCCCACGGTGGTCGCCAAGAATGTACACTAAGAAAGTGCACTTCTTTAAACCATTCTATCCAAGGTATTCCATAGATTGGAAAGCTTGAATTGTGGCTTAGAGCTCCCTAGTCATGGAGTGCAAAAGGCATACAATACAAGCAATAAGATGGCTCTCAATTGAATATTAGGAATGCAACCCTTGCTAGTTAACCATGAAATGTGAGATTCGTTAGACAAGAGAAAAATGCTAGTGACAAAGAACTCTCAAGATATGCAATGCAAATGCTACTATACTAGAATGAGGTGCAAGAAAACAACTAAGCTAAGCATATGAGAGTGTTGCAACCATGTTAATTAAGCTAAGTGAGCTATATTATTGCAAGAAGGAAATTAAGCTAATGCCAATGAACTAAACTAGTAAGAATATGCAAAGAATGGGATTGGAAATAGAAGTTCTCCACAAAATGCTCCAAGAAAACCTATAAGTAAACTTGTAACATAACAATAACTCAAAAAATGGGATCCTTAGAGAAGGAGAGAGCTCTCCCTTTTAAAGGTATACAGATGGTTGAGATCAAGATTAAGAAATGAGTGATCAAGTGTGGGGGTTGTCTTTTGACATGATTTATGTGCAAGATCATTTCCACCAATAGAAATGAGTTGACTTTTCACATGAGATGAAGTCTTTTTAAAAAAAAAAATTGTAAATGGGAAAATGACTTTATATGTGCACATTAGAGTGGGTTGGAAGAATGGGGTCTTTTATTTAATTAATAGGAGACATCTTCTTTTAATCAAATATGGACTTAGGATATTATAGTCAAACTATAAGCTAAAATCAAATAAATTGATTTTCAACAATTTGGCCTAGGTAAATGATTAAATATTTTAGCCAAAATGCTAAGAAGGGGGCTAATAATGTCAGCAACAATTTTTAGGTGATTACATAAATTAGAGTTTGCATAGTGAGAAAAATCTAGTAAGACATTGAAAAGACTGTCAATAAGATAGAATAGTTAGTGAGACATATGTTCAACTAGTGAACCATTATATTGATGATATTTCACATAATTTAGTAAGGAAAGTCAAGAGTTTTTAATAACTTAGAGGGTTTCTACTTACGAAAAAGCTTGTATCATTATTTGTGTCTTATATATGCGATTATATTTTCCACTTTAATCACACATTACTTCAAGTTTTCAAAAATTGAAATTAAATGCAAATTTGATTTGTTCTACAATTGAGTCACCCTCCCTGCAATAAATAAAATTTCACTCCAAAAATTGGTATTAGAGATGCACTCTTTCTTTTAGGGTTTCTTGGTTAGGGAGTACACTCTATGATTGGTCGAGAATGTCTATTTGGTTTTAGGGCATCTTTTTTTGTGTGCCAATAGATATGTAATTAGTAAATTAAGAATGAAACACCATTTAAAGTCCTTAGGATATGAAGTGTGACATGCACACATATTTCTTACACTAGTACACCATTTCCTTATACTATTGATGGAAACAAGACATATGAAAGCTATGCAAATACATCAAATGGTTTTTTCTATTTTCTATAGGCTTACTATTTGTATACTTGTTAAGGTTATAGAATATGATGATGCTAAGTTTGTTTGGGATAATTTGTCAAACATTTTAGAAGGAAATGAAGAAACACTTTTCATGGATATTGTTTCTTCATATATACCACAAGAAATTAGATTATCCAAAATTTATAAGTCTAAAATTGACTTTAAAATAAACATAAAGAAACCCTTATAATATTTTTTTTTTAAAAGAAAAGAAAGATGTGATTTCTCGAAAGAGTGAAAATTAAGAAGATATAGAAGTGGTTCTTACTGCGAAGTTGTAGATTGAAGAGAAAAAAAAAAACCATATTCTTAAGGTTACTAAGAAAAAATTCTTTTGAAAGAACATGATTGTTGATTGCTAGAATAAAATGTTGTTGATCTACAAAATAGCTTTCTTATTGAAGCAAATTGTTTACCTAGAAAAATAAAAAGGTGAATCATCCAAAGAATCTTAGAAAGGTAAAACTAACTTTAATTTCTTTTGATTTTATTATAATTACAAACAAATAGTACACATGCATAATGACGCATACTAAAAATATAAGTCTTGTAAATAGAAATTTCTAACATTTTCTTGAACAAAATCAAATGTCTCACTAATAATCCAGATAAATTTTGAAAATGAAATTAGTTTTAAAACCAAATAAAGTTTATATTAGTTCTCAATCAATTCATTTTTCATAACTACAACACACTAAATCTAAATCTAGATAGTCAATGCTCTCAATCACATACAGAAGATAAGAGCATTTTCTTTGAATACAAAAGATTTTCTTTGAATACAAAAGATTTAATTATGGAAATAGTAGATTTGACCATATTTTTGGAAAGGATTACGAATATTGATTTTATTAATGAAATAATTCATAATATATTGAGCACGAATCAAATATTTAAGAACAAATTTTAATGCATAATATAACCTTTTAATGCATTAATAAAAAGGTGAATCATCCAAAGAATCTTAGAAAGGTAAAACTAACTTTAATTTCTTTTGATTTTATTATAATTACAAACAAATAGTACACATGCATAATGACGCATACTAAAAATATAAGTCTTGTAAATAGAAATTTCTAACATTTTCTTGAACAAAATCAAATGTCTCACTAATAATCCAGATAAATTTTGAAAATAAAATTAGTTTTAAAACCAAATAAAGTTTATATTAGTTCTCAATCAATTCATTTTTCACAACTACAACACACTAAATCTAAATCTAGATAGTCAATGCTCTCAATCACATACAGAAGATAAGAGCATTTTCTTTGAATACAAAAGATTTTCTTTGAATACAAAAGATTTAATTATGGAAATAATAGATTTGACCATATTTTTGGAAAGGATTGCGAATATTGATTTTATTAATGAAATAATTTATAATATATTGAGCACGAATCAAATATTTAAGAACAAATTTTAATGCATAATATAACCTTTTAATGCATTAATAAAAAGGTGAATCATCCAAAGAATCTTAGAAAGGTAAAACTAACTTTAATCTCTTTTGATTTTATTATAATTACAAACAAATAGTACACATGCATAATGATGCATACTAGAAATATAAGTCTTGTAAATAGAAATTTCTAACATTTTCTTGAACAAAATCAAATGTCTCACTAATAATCCAGATAAATTTTGAAAATGAAATTAGTTTTAAAACCAAATAAAGTTTATATTAGTTCTCAATCAATTCATTTTTCACAACTACAACACACTAAATCTAAATCTAGATAGTCAATGCTCTCAATCACATACAGAAGATAAGAGCATTTTCTTTGAATACAAAAGATTTCATTATGGAAATAATAGATTTGACCATATTTTTAGAAAGGATTACGAATATTCATTTTATTAATGAAATAATTCATAATATATTGAGCACGAATCAAATATTTAAGAAAAAAGCTTGAAGTAACCTTTTAATGCATTGAATTCTAATTTGAGCATTAAATTCAAAGGTTGAAGTAAGCTTTGAATGCACCACCTAAGAGTCCTGAATCATATAATTTGGAATTAAGTATAGTTGTGTCGGATATTAAAGAACAACGTATGGCTGGACATATGTGAAAGTTACACGTAGCATGGCTGGACATCTGTGAATCCTGCCCTTTATATCTGAGCTCGAGTTTACGCCTCAGTCATGTTTCTTTCTGTGCGTTTGCCTTTGTTCACAGGTTTTCTTTTAATTGAAACTCAGTGCGTTTTGAGAAATTTCACAAGTTTTTTTTTCAATTGAGACTGAGTCGCCTTTTGCGAAAGTTCACAAGTTCTCTTTCAATTCAAACTGAGTCGCCTTTTGAGAGATTTCACAAGTTTTCTTTCAATTGAAACAAACATGGAGCCCGGAATTGCGTTGCGAAGGAGGATATTGGATTTGAAGAATCAATCTCACCAGTGCCTCTACAAGGAGGCCTTAATTTCCATTTGTCTCCTCAAAGGAATTAATCCTCACCCCTGGCTGGTCGTCAATTCAGGAGCTAATTTGTGTGCAAAGCGGGCTTCTTCCTTGGCGGGTCCTGCCTTTAATCAGGGTGCTCCTAAGAGACAACGATTTTCCAAAGCATCTACAAAGCGGTGTTTGGCGGATTTTGCAGGTTGCTGTTATGAGTTTGCTGCCAAGAGACGTAGGGTTGAAAAGAATTTACAGGTGCCTGGAAAACAAGAAGAAAGAGGGAGTGATATGCGCAGGGTTGGAGGGAGAACAAGAACACCTGCTAGAGACAATTCGCTCAATGGCCATATGGACAGACGGGACGAGAAGAAAGGAGGAGGAGTCATCCACAAAGGTGCTAGTATTGGCGGAGGGAGGAGGAGAGTAGGGGCTGAGGAGAAGAAAAATAAGAGTGATGTGCCATCACTAGCAGCATTGCCTCTTCTTGGAAGAAGCAGAATTACACTGCCAAAGGCAAGGCAATGCCAAATTCTTGGCGGTGAAAAGATGACTGGTAAGAGAAAGACCGTGGAATTGAAAGAGCAGCCTCAGGCCACGAGGATTTCCCATGTCAGGCGCAAGTTGCAGGCTGAGGTTAAGGAGCCTATGAATGTGGCTGCCTCAGTGTTGCCTTCTCCTGTCATTGTGGCCTTATCACAAGCAAGAGGTTCATGCCAGTCATCTCCTGTTAAGGCAGTTCCATCACAAACATGCGGTAATGAAGGGTTGCAGGCCGAGGTTGAGGAGTTAAGGGCTGAAAAACATGATGAATCTTCTCTTTCTCATCTTAAATCAGTGGTTTTCCAAGGGAAGGTTGGGGTCTTTGATTCTGATCTTACAAGTTTCTGTCAGGTTGAAGCTGGTATCAGAAAGAGAGAAATTTCCTGTGATGCCTCTACAAATACATCTGTAGAAGTTTCCAATCAGTTTGGGCTGCAGTCTCATGAGGTTCTTACAGGCGGGGATATTTCACACCTTGCCACAGGAAACAAAAGCCCTAGTTTGGGAGCAGATTGTCAGCTTGAAGTTGCAAATGATGGATTTGCAATAAATATCCAAGGCTTGACAGAGGCTTACCACAGGTTTTCCTCAACAAGAAATGTTGTTGATTCAAGTAGTCATGACAATCCGTCTCCAAGCTCAAGATTAGGGCCCTTGCATGATATAGAAATGTCACAGGAAAATAAAATGGGAAAGGCTGATGTTTTAGCAGGAAAGGGTCTAGAAATGTCACAGGAATTCAAAATGGGAAAGGCTGAGATAATAGCAGGAAAGTTTCTACAGTGCCGAGAAATGGATATGGAAGCTACAGAATTTGAGTGTAGAAAATGCACACCATCAAATGCTTCATGGGCTCATCTTTCCCCAGACTCTAGCAATCACTCAGAAAACTCCGTCAAATATTGGGGGAGGCAATATCCATCGACCCTTGCAGATGGAATATTATTTGACAAAAATCTCTCAAATTCCATGGACACAAACTCCAACTTGTTTGAAAAACAAGCTCAAGAGCATACTGGATGTCTCCCTATTGAAGAGGAAAGTCTGGCCGAAGAGGAGAATATGGATCATCCTTTTGCAATAAATTCAAATAGAAAACGATTTGGCAAATTGACCAAGAAAAGTACCAAGTATATTCCCACAGACTCATTAAAACATAATTCACTCATGAGTACTCCAGGTGGAAGGTTCTGTGAAAGAATCAGCACAAGCTCTACCTCCAAAAACCCAAAAAAAGCCTTAATGAGCCCCATATATTTCAAGTCTACAAATCTTGGAGGGCAGGCTTTTGTAAACAAGAGTAGAAATGAAATGCAAAAGAGATATAGTTTATCAGTTAGAAAGAAGGATTCAAAAACAAACAATGTAAGAGCTGGTAGCAGCTTTGCAAGCCAGATTTCGCCAAGGATCAGTCAGAAATCAAACTACACATTGTACAATTTGAAATCTGTTATTCCATTAGTTGGGCAAAGACAGGCAGCAACGTCAATCATGACAGGTAAATTAAATGCTTCTCTGCCCATTTAAAACATTTTGCAACTGCCTTCTGTATACCTTATTATCTAAACGTTTCACTGCTCATTCTTACCATCATGTGATCTCTGATGAATTCTCCATGTTAAGATTATATTTTAGACTTTAGGCCTTCTGTCTATGCATCTTCCCAATGAACTCTCTATGGTAAGAATACATTCTAGATTCTACCAATTCTGCCTCTGCATCTCTGTTCATATGTGCATTTCATTGTGTCCTTTAGTTTATAGTTTACAGTGGGTGCAAGAATTCTCTGGTACTTAAGAACTAGGTAGTTTAATTAATTAAATTCTCTAATTCTTAGTGACTTTTCCTGATTTTCTTCTCGTTTATTTTCAGTGCACATGTCTTTCTACCATTTTTTGGTCCACAAGAAATCTCACTGCCTACATTTTGTGCACAATGTACTCTCCCTCATGATTCCTAAAGCTTTTGTGATTTCCTTTCATGGTTTCAATAGCACCATCTGATGTGCCACCAACCAATCATATTGCTCTGTAGTTTATTGCCAGACAAGATAATGGATGAATTCTTGTTTTATTTTTATATATAAGATGAATTGAGTTTGAGCCTCATTATATTTATGACCTGGTGCTCTTAAAATATTTAAATTTAAGCAGGAAAAAGAGATGTCGAAGTGAAGACTTTGGAGGCTGCTAAAGTTGAAAAGAGAAGGGAACAAAAATGCAAAATGAGGAAGGAGCTAGCCAGGAGTGGTGAGTTCAAAAATAAATTAGTTGAGAAGTCAAAAGAACTAAATAATGGGGAAAAAGAAGGTAAAGAGTCCAGTATTTCCAACAGTGACATCGATAAATCAATATCAAGTGGCATGGCAAGAACAAAACATTTTCAGTCTCTGGCAGGCACTTCTGTGATTTGTGTTGATTTGAAGTTGAGAAGAGCTTTAGAAGCCAGGAATAAACTAGAACAAGTAAACTTGAGAAAAATGGAAGAGAAAAAGAAGAAAGAGGAAGTACGGCATAAAAATGCAGCAGAGGTTGCAGCAGCTAAGAGGAAAAAGGCAGAGATGAGTAAGAGAGACCGTGAGGAAAAGCGGAGGCGTTTGGAAGATGCGCGGAAGCAGAAGAAGGAACTTGAGGAACAACTTCGTGCTGAGAATGAAGCAAAAAAACAGAGGCGTCGAGCTCTGGTATGTGAATATTAGTCATACCATATTTCCTAAATCAAACTTAGATTTAATCTTATGATGATATCAGCTAAAGATTGTACATATTGAAACAGGATGATGTCAAGTGTATGAGGAAGGCGATGGAGGAGGCAAAGAAACAGCACCGTATAGAGAAAGAAAGGGATGCTAAAGAGCGCAGACGACACATAGAGGAGAATGCTAAGTCCAATAAATTTGTATCAAAGGATGCTAAATACAAACGAGAATTCTACCAGCATAATCAAACAACACTTCATGCCCAAAATGCATGTGCCAAAAAGGTAAAGTATTACAATTTACCAAGTCAGATCCCGTAGTAATCAATTGGACCTGTCAGCTAATTTTATATATAATGTTAACAATTAAAAAATATTTTAAAAATTAAATTGATTTGTTTATAAGATAGTCAGAGACTGTTTATACAGGGCTCCTTATGGTGGTACAAATGATGCTTCAACTTTGTTTGTGCTACTGCATCACAGGTTTTGAGAATGTCACCTAGTTGTACAAAAGATAGGTATGGAATAGAAGGGGGGTCATTGTTGCGCAGCAAAGCAATTTCACATCTATCTTCGGCATCCAACATCATTCCCGAATCTTATGAAATAACACCTTACAAGAGTTCAGATGTGGAGGATAATGATGATGGAAAACCAGCCAAACTCATACCACTCTGGGCGAGGTAGATGAGGATAAGTTTCTGTTTGGATGCTTTTTCTTCAACAAGCCTATAGACTTTAATAGCTTTCTAACACTTTTTCTGGTTACAGGAAGGCATATTTGATCCCACATATCATCACTCAACAATATATTGATCCTGACAAGATATTCACTGGTGCAAGAACTTGCAGATTAAGTGAAGGTATGTGAAGTATGAAGTTATAACAGGAGTGGAAAACATTATGTTTCTCTACTTCTGTTCGATTAACTATCATACATTTTTGTTTAAACCTCTTCAAGATGCCATCAATTAGTTGTTTTTATGTGCTTTGAGAAGGTATGTAGATGAGACTCAACTAAAATATTTTGATTTTGCAGTTTTTGAGACTGATGGATCAAATAGAAGAGATTTCAAAAGGCGTAGTTACAGTGGGGAATGGCGCGATGATTGTTTTACACGGGAAGAAGAGTATGAATATAGGTTGCAGATGGGATACCGGTAAGGCTGAGTAAAATCATTAAATGAATTCAGGTTGCCTTGTCTGCTCATCAACACGTTTGCACTGGTCCTAGGACAATTGAGGCTGGTTCTATTTTGATATTAACAAGGATAATTCTACAACGCTAATCTCACCAAACATCAAGTTCAAGATCCTGCAACTCAAATGTTGAAAAGCTACAACAATGCATATCTGGCTGTACGTAAGCCACAAATTGGTGATCAAGATCGTGCGATATTTGAGGCACTGCAGAAATTCAACTTTTGTTTGCTCTTCTTGACATTTCTATGTGGTGTGAGCACAGGAATGGCCATGACTACGAGGACATTTATGTGTTTGTGTCGCTCATCAGCATTTGGGGATTCTTTGGAAGGATTGCCTTTGGTTCAATCTCCAAACATTGTATAAGGTCTCCTCAATTAGCTTCAAAATTCTGTTCATTGGGTTGCTAAATTGCTAAAACCCTAGTTTTCATGATATTGGGCTACCATGAAGTCTATTATAGCCATGGCACCCATGAAACGCAGAGACCTCTGCTACCAAAGCCGAGAATCTGTACACTTTCAGGAATCCTGGGATTTTCTCCGCTACTCTGCTGGTGTTCTTGTATGGTCTTGTGCATGAATTTTGTGGGCTTTGAGTTTATTTCCATGATCTAGATTATAGTTCTCCTAAATGATTATCTAGTTTCTAAGATTGACCAATGCATAAATTATATTTCTCCTTTGATAGAGAAGGAAAAGAGAGGGCCTTTTTTTGACATAGAATGAATGATAAATGTGAGAGCTTTTGTATAGTTTGGAGACCTGGAATGAATGATAAGATTGGTGCCGTGGCCTGAGTGGTGGAAGTTGGCAGTCCAGTTCAGTAATAATGTTATCAGAATGAGTGAGGGAAAGGCATGACAGGATTGTGGCTTTGAGATGACATTAAGAAATGGTGCTCAAGCTCTTCAGGTTAGAAATGTGCAAAGACCACTAGGGTCATTTCATGCTTTCCAAATTGAGTACACTGTTGAGATTGGTCACAGATCTTGCCCTGTTTCATATCAATTCGATTAAGTTCTGTGACACTTTGCTGATTGAGCTGGATACCAGCAACAACTGATTTGGTGGGCCATTTCCTACTGTAGTCCTCTCATTGGCTTCATTCATTGAAATTCTTGGACATCACATTCAGTGGTTTTGAAGGTCAGCTACCATCATAGTTATTTGACAAGGACATGGATGCCATCTTTGCTAACAACAACATGTTTAACTCTGAAATTCCATCCAATCTGGGGAAAATTTCCATCGAACCTGGGGAACTCCTCCTGATTCTGAAATTCCAATAATCCCCTGAAATTGAGTCATCGTCACAGGGGGTGTTGATGATATTGGGATACATAACAATGGTGGTGGGCATGTAGGGATCTCTATGGGCATTTGCTCTGGCATGGGATTTCTGTACATTAGCTCTATGTGTGTGAATACTATGGATGAATTGACACTGAGGCCAGCAGAGTTAAGAAAGTGGGCGGCTGGGGAATTGGAAGACTTGCGTGGGGGCTCATTGTTACAGATTTGTGTTCTTGGGGGCTAAGCAATTTCTATAGTACAAGCTAAGCAATCAATTGTATCAACAATTACAATGGCCATCTTACTACAATGATTATTTAAGGGTTAATGTAGCCTCTTACTTTGAATTTCATTCTGGCCATGACTATACAGACATTTTTGTGTTTGTGTCGCTCATCAGCATTTGGGGATTCTTTGAAATGATTGCCTCTGGTTCAATCTCCAAACATTTTTTAAGGTCTCCTCAATTTACCTGAATTAGCTTCAAAATTCTGTTCATTCTCTAGATGGGTTGCTAAATTGCTAATACACTAATGTTCATGATATTGGGCTACAATGAAATCTATTATAGCCATGGTAGCCATGAGAGGTAGAGACCTCTGCTACCAGAGCCGAGAATCTGTACACTTTCATGAATCCTGGGATTTCCTCTGTTACTCTGCTGGTGTTCTTGTATGGTCTTGTGGATGAATTTTGTGACCTTGAGTTTATTTTCATGATCTAGATTATAGTTTTCCCAAATGATTAACCAGTTTCTAAGATTTACCAATGCTTATCTTTCTCGTTTGATAGAGAAGGAAAATAGAGAGCTTTCGTAGACATCAACATGGAATTGATGATAAATGTGAGAGCCTTTGTAGACATGGAACGAATGATAAATGTGAGAGCTTTTGTATAGTTTGGAGACCTGGAATAAATGATAAGATTGGTGCCATAGCCTGAGTGGTGGAAGGTGGCAGTCCGGTTCAGTAATAATTTTACCTGAATGAGTGAGGGAAAGGCATGACAGGACTGTGGCTTTGAGATGACGTAAATGAATGAGTGAGGGAAAGGCATGACATGACTGTGGCTTTGAGATGACGTAAAGAAATGGATGCACCCGCGATGGTGCTCAAGCTCTTCACATTAGAAATGTGCAAAGACCACTAGGGCCATTTCATGCTTTCCAAAATGAGTGCAGTGTTGAGATTTGTCACAGATCTTGCCCTTTTTCATATCAATACCATTAAGTTTTTCGGCGCTCTTCCTAAGAGTTTCGAGAACCTCGAATTGCTGTTTGAGCTGGATATCAGCAACATCAGATACTGTAGTCTTCTCATCGCCTTCATTGAAATTCTTAGACATCGGATTTGATGGTTTTGAAGGTCAGTTGCCATCACAGCTATTTGTTAACATCTTTGACTCTGAAATTTCATCAAATCTAGGGGAACTCTCCTGCTTTTATTGTTGTCCCGGCCAATAATCCCTTGAAATCGAGGCTATAATAGGATGGTTGTGTCATAGGTTTTTGATGAAATTGGGCTACATAACAATGGCTATGGGCATGCAGGGATCTCCGTACATTTACATTAGCTCTGTGGGATGATATGGCATGGGCTACTTAACATTTACATTTACATCTGCTATGGCATTCGCGCTAGCATGGGCTCTCTGTACATTAGCAGTATGGGGGTGGATCTCTGTACATTGTCTCTCTATTTAAGTTCCGATTGCATCTGATTGAAATACTATGGATGGATCGACACTGAGGCCGGCAGAACAGCTTCGTGTTCTTGGTCATGACTGTCGGCCTCGAATTTCTGTACAAGATTTTAATGACATTTTTATTATCTATTCGTAACTCCCGCCTTAAGATTTATAAATCTCTTTTAGGGTTTTAAGATTTGAATTTGCGATACAGATAATTTTGTTTTTATTTGTTTTTAATCTGTTTTCTAAACCTTGAATTTTTTTAAATGATAAGATGAGCATATTCTGATTGTGCTTTTGAACGCTTTTGAATTTGTGATGTTTATGAGGAATTTCTTGAAATGGGAGGTAGGCTTTTCAATTAACGCTGTCAGACACACATATTGGAGTTGGATTGTCCTAGATGGAGTGATCATCACTCTTCTTTCTTCTTATTTTCAATGGAAGAATTGAACAATAATCTGTAATTATCATCTATAATGACTTCAAAATATTCTTTGTTTCCTTAGTTTCCTTAATTTGCAATGTCCATCCTCCTCTTTTTAGTATTTGTGGAGAGGTTAAATACTATTGTAATCATCGTTATTAAATAACCTCTTTCTTCATCAATTATAATTCAATATTTTTATTTTCTATATTTTCAAAAAGAAAATTTCAATGTGTACATGCTAGTTTTTTAAGTTATAAAATCATAAAAAGTATTTATCTTTGTATTCATTGGTTAAATGACAAATTTAAGATGATTTATAGAACTTTATCATTTTTCAATTAATTCATGATTTCCAAAAACTTTATTCTTCTTAATCACATACATAATTGTATATTTATTTTTAATTCTTTTAGCTTATATATATATATATATATATATATATATATATATATAGAATTGATATTCATTTATTTGTGACATTTTTAGTTTAATAGTTTTTATAAGGAGAAAAATAACATTATGGTAATATTTGTTTAATTTATTTTAATTTTATGTTTCTATTTCTTTTTGTCAATAATAAATATTTTTCCACTTTATTTCATATTTAAAAATTAATAATCATTTTATTCAATATTCAAAATTATTTAATTCACTTTATTGAATTATTATTTAACTTAAATCAATATATACCTTTAGAAATCAACTAGCTGCAAAAATTGTGAAAAATACTAGCTACTCGCATTAGGGTTTCTCTCTGTTGCAGTGGCTTCCACCGATAGGATCGACTGGGACGGTGAGCGACAACTGGACATCTCTGGTCACTATGGCGATCTAGGTGTAGTCATTTCAAACACCCTCCTTAATTCGGTTACAATGTTTGGTTTTGTTTCTCCCACTCTCTGTTGTTCGACAAAGGTCATACCCCCCTCTCCCTCTATCGACGAGCCAAACGATGTGAGTCTTAATGGAAACTCTATTATCAAACCTAATCCTACCATTAAACCTAAAACATTCTCTGAAGTGGTCGCCAACATTGCCGATGTAGTGGATGCAAAGGCTAAATTTAGCTTTATTGTTACCAGTGATGCCGCCATTCCCAGTAAGTGTTCTAGGGTTCCTTCGACCCCTCTCTCTATCGCTCCTAACCTTGAGATGCTTATTGAGATTGGTACAGAGAAGGATAGATTAAAGAATAGTATTATTTTCTTTTTGGTTGTTGAACTGGATAAATGTCCTTGGAAATTTCTTGATGATTGGTTTCATTATTTTTGGAATCTTAAAATGGGTTTTCATATTTCTTTTTGTTGGCAAA
The DNA here is from genome assembly GCA_028749045.1 of Cupressus sempervirens. Taxonomy (NCBI): domain Eukaryota; kingdom Viridiplantae; phylum Streptophyta; class Pinopsida; order Cupressales; family Cupressaceae; genus Cupressus; species Cupressus sempervirens. The sequence continues at coordinate 472,478,967 of CM053783.1, read as the reverse complement.
TTTAGAAGGGTTTATTCATTATTTTTTTTGTTAATAGTGAATCTCAAGCTGAAGCCTTCAAAAAGTAGTATTGGACCGTTGGATCCACTTCCTTCTGAGCAATGGCTTAGTCTCTTGAGGTTGTGCATGAGGAGGTCCTTACCCTCTCAGCCCCTAGATGGATACTGGTTAAAAATGTCCCCCCCTTTTTATGGAGGTTTTAACCTTAATTGCTTGAACCATTGGGCAAAACCATCCAGATGGATGACACTGTTAGGCTTGTGCTGCATATGGATGTTAGAGTCCTAATTTCTCTGCAACCAGGGAAAGAAATCCCTACTAATATCTCCATCAATATCATGGAGGAAACTTTTGTGTGCCCTATTGAAATTTTGGGAGGTCTAAATGCTTTCTTTCTATTTCAAAAAGAGGGTCATCTTAGAAAAGATTGCCCTATAATTAAGAAGAGCATGAAACCTACTAAAAACCCACTACCCACTAATCCAGCCAATCCTAATACAGCTTCTTCTATTAACAATAACACATAGGAAGAAACAACCTCCAAAAATTTCCTACTCTAGTCTCTGCCTCTCCTGCTTCTCCTGCCACTCAAGCCTCTTTCCCCTCTTTGGATATGACTTTTGATGTTGGCAACATGAACGATGGTTTCTAGACTGTCGATAAGAAAATGAGAAAGGCCACCACCAATGAACCGTCTAGACTATTGAACACCACTTGTTTGAAAAATCCCCTTCCCCAAAGTACTCATGTTATCTCTCCTATGCTTGAGTTTATTAGTGATAATCTTCCTTGTTCTCCTGTCATGTGCTCTTACAACTCGAGCTTGCATATTTCATCAAGATCATCTCAAAAGCTCCTGCCAAAGGTATTTAAAGAACTAAGTGATGATTATTCCCTAGAGATTATCCCTACTATTAACAATTTCTTGGGTATGCCCTCCATGGAAGTGGACTCCCAATCTAAGAATGGAGATGATTCTAAAACTGACACCCTAGCTTTGAAATGTAGGGGAAGGCCTCTAGGATCCAAGAATAAGGCATCTAGTAAGAAAAATGGGGATAGTTCTAATAAATCTATTCCCTCAGTTGATGAAGCTGGTATAGTGTGTCCTACCCCCTCTAATGTTTCCTTGTGAATTGTATCTCCTAGAATGTGAGGGGTCTTGAGTCCCCAGATAGGAAATTTGTTATTAAGCATTTTCTTAATACTTTTAACTCTATGGATTTTCTCATGTTGCAAGAAGTTAAAACCATAAGTTTCATGCTTAAAACCAATCTTAACTTTATATGGAATAATGTTGTCAAATTTTGCACTAAGCATAATAGAGGGAGAGGTGGAATTGCTCTTCTCATTAGTCCTAAATGGGGGAACTATATCACAACCAATGGCACCATACCATGCCAAAGAGCTATCTAGATCATTATTAGTTATAATAATAACATTTTTGGCATTTTCTTTGTTTATGCCCCTGACGACTCTAAGGAGAGAGCTAACCTTTGGGACTGGTTGGCTACCCTCCCTAACATCCCTTGGCTTTTTGGAGAAGACTTTAATATGGTGGAGTCCCAACAAGACAAATCTGGAGGTAATCCCTTTTTCTAGAAAGATAGTGAAAGGGTTCATTGGAACAAGCTGATTAATACTAAGACTATTTTTGACCCTTTAGCTGGCAATAAGGCCACTAACCATGGGATATGGAACACCTGGTGTAACTTCCAATAGGGCCCCACTCGGATCTATTCCAGGCTTGGTCAATTTTATGGTAATAAGAATGTCTTCTCTTTCCTCCCTAATAACTAGAATAGCATTGTCCTTGTTACAGTCACTACCCTATTTGATCACCATCCTATTTCTACTAGTGCCAGTCTCAATTTAGCCCTTGTTCATCCTAGAACACTCAGCTCCAAATTTATATTGAATACCAACCTCCTTCATGATGAAGATTTCCTTGTTGCCATTCAAATTATTTGTAATATCAATAAATTTAATTCCCCTAATTGTTCCAAGATTGATAGATGGATCTCCTAGCTTGGCAATGCCTTCTCAAAACCATTGGTCAAAAGAAAACCAAGGATTATAGGTTCATTGACAAACATCTTTCCTATGATCTCCAAGAGGCTAAGAGTAACATTCAAAATGATTCCTCCAATATTAACCTTGTCTCCCATATGATTTATGCTAAAGATGCCCTAAGGAAACATCAACAAATCAAGACTTGTGGTGTTAAGATCAGATCTCGTACACATTGGATCCAGAATGGGGACTGTGGTTTCAAATTCTTCTTCAATCTTTTAAAGCATAAGAACTCCAAGGAGTCTATTGACATGGTCTTAATTGACAATTAGGATACTTTAGACCTTGTTATCATTAACCAAGCCTTTGCTGACTATTATAGGAGTCTCTTCACTTCTAAGGACTCTAAAGAGGTTGCTAACTTAAGGAATAAGTGTAAACTTCTTATCCCCAATAAGTTGGACAATGCGATATTTCTATCTTATCTAAGGATATATCTCTGGATGAGGTGGAAAAAGCTATCAAGTCTCTTACTAATGACAAGGCCCCTGGCCCTAATGGTCTCCCTGTGGAATTTTATAAAGCCAACATCAGTTGGATCTGTAAGGATTTACAAGAAATGTACTTGGAAGCTCTTGCTAATGGCTCTCTTGGCCCCAATATAAATAGTGGAATCATTAAACTTCTACCCAAGGATGGGGATAAAGCTTTTATAAAAAACTAGAGGACTATGACCCTCCTCAATGTCTCCTATAAGATTTTAGCCAAGATCCTAGTCCTCAAGCTTGTGAATATCCTGCCTAAATTTATGTATGCTACTTACATTGGATTCATCAAAGGTAGATATATTGTGGAAAACTTAATCACCAGTTGGGAAGCCATGGATTGGGCAAACTGCTCTCACCAAAACTCTACGATGTTGCTCCTTGACTTTGAAAATACCTATGATAGGGTTTAATGGGAATTTATCATCATGATGCTTGAGGCCTTTGGTTTCCTGGCTACCTTCTGTAACTCATTCCATGTTCTGCTTAATGAACCCTTTGCTCAAGTGGAGGTCAATGGATCCCTTTCCAATCCCTTCCCCCCTGGTCGATCCATTAGACAAGGTTGTCCTTTGGCTCCTACTCTTTTTGTCATAGCTTCAGAAGCCCTCTGCTATATCCTTAGAGACAACTCATTATCCCCCTATGTTAGAGGCCTTTATCTCACCAACAATGATGAGCTTATCAACTATCAATTTGTTGATGATACTGCCACATTTTTTGAAATTAGTGCTAGTAACTTTAAAACCTTACAGACCAAGCTCAATATGTCCTACTCTATCTCTAGTGCTCATATATCCCAATCCAAATCCATTTTCCTTGGATGGGAAGAACAACCTTTGGTTGGGTTCAATCAATACAACTTCCAATGGGGTGGACCTCATAAAATTGTTAAATACTTAGGCATCCCCTTCTCTGTTGAGCCTTCCCTCAAAGACATGTGGTCCTGGATCAAAGATTAAATTAATAAGAAGTTGAATAAGTGGCATAACAGATCTTTATCTCTGGCTGGTAGAATTCAAGTCTATCAAAAGATGTTGTCCTCATATAGCATCTATTATTCCTTTGCTTGGATGTTCAGTAACTACCAAATTTTGGAAATCCAAAAAGCCATTAGGAATTTTCTCTAGTCTAATGGTAAAGGCAATAAAAAAATGCATGCAGTCAAATGGGACTGGTGTCATACTAATAAACTCCTTGGGGGTTGGGGCTTAACAAGCTTAAAACTCAAGGTATTGCTCTATCTGCCAAATGGATCTTTCACTCTATGGATGGGAACAATCCATGGAAAGTGCTAGTTAGGCATAATATTGAAGGACGGTTTTCCAAAAAAAGATAGAACTTGGAGAGATCTCCCCTTTTGTGATTTAATTGTTGGAAATTTCCTAGTTAGTTTCAAGGCTCTACTATTTTCAGATCCATATGGAGAGCTTGGGACCATGTCAAGATGTCACCAACAAAGATTTCAATAATGCAAAGCATCTATATGGTGAAAAGTCCATTTGGCGGAACCTACAGCTAGCTGGTAAATCCCTAGCCCTCTCCCAAGGATGTTCTACTAGGCTGTGATCTAAAATGGAATCTCCCAGTTAGCTAATCTTTTTGAAATGATAAGCTCATCAATTGGGATGAGCTTAGGAACAAATTTAACATTCTAATTTCCCTTAAGAAAACTTATAACAAGATTGACAAGACTAATAAGGATCTGCCCACTAACTATCATGTGGACTTTCATAGATACTTAAAATGCAAATGGTTGGATGGGGTCATTATGGCTAATTTCAAAGCCAAGAATATCTATAGAATCATTGGACATAATGAAAATATCATTGATCATGTCAACATTGTCTCGTATTCCTCCCTTGATGCTATGTCTTGGAAGAAGTATTTTGATATTCTCTGGAAAGGTATCGTTGAACCTAAAATCAGAGGTTTTAAGTGGTTGGCTTTGCTTGACAGAATCCCTATTAGAAAAGATGATCATATGAATGATGTTTGCAGCCTTTGCAGGCTTTCTAAAACTAGTAGACATATCTTTTTTTATTGTATTTTTCTTAAAGAAATCTGGAACATGTTTGGTATTACTTATCCTTTAAATGTGAATATTCTAGAAATTATTATTTGTCATATTGATGGGCTAAAAAAGGATTCAAATTTATTTTGGAATATGTTGTCTTCTAACATTCTTTAGTAGATTTGGAAGTGCGGGAATGAGGAAAGGTATCAAAGCAAACCTAAATTTTTACTAAGTTTTTTTGAAAGCTCACATTTAAAAAAAAAAAATTCTTCAGGTTCACACAATGATGATGATGGAGAAGGAAAAGCTAAGAATATTCTTGAAAGGCGAGCATGCCACCTTCTTCATCTATGAGCTGAAGCGTGGCTACGAGTGGAGGAGGAACTTTGATGACCTTGAGATGTTTGAATGAACTTATAAGAGGTTGAACCAAGAAATAAAAAAGAATATCAACTCCAGAAAGGATGAGATCTTCATGCTTACGCAAATCTAGGAGCAAAAGAGCATTGTTTGGATGGACGCCCTCTGGGATGGACTACTTGGGTTGACACCCATTATGATGTTTTACATTAGTTTCATCTTTTATCTAAATTATGACTCTCTTCATTATACTCTGAGATCATGGTGAGGCTAGGCCTCCTTCTTGTACTCTTAGTTGATATTGGTGTATCTCTCCTTTTTTGATCTACCTATATATATATATATATATATATATATACACACCTTTATTAAAATTAAAATTTTCAACATTTAAAATAGAATTAAAAATATCATAAGGATGCAAGTTATATAGTTTTTAACTTTTTACTCCCTTATACAAATTATACAATTATAAATATATATTTATTTAGATAATATCTATATTAAATATGTCGATCAATATCTTGTTTGAATATATGTGCTTGGGAAAGATATCGATAGATGTATTTAATATAGATATTATATGAATAAATATATATAAGCTAGTAGCAACCACACACATGATATACATGTATGATAACTATAATTTCTATATAAGATTTTTGACAATATTTTGGTCATTACTAAATGGAAATACATATTAATAGAAATAAATGTATTTAAACAATATTTATTTTTCGTCATTTTTGGACATTGGTAAAAAGAAATACATATTAATAGAAATAAAAGTTTTTTAACAATATTTTAATTTTTTTATTAATTGGAAACAAAGTATATGCCAATTATACTAACAAAATGCATATTTAGGTATAACTGAGATTAACTTTGAAGACATATATGGTAAGTAAAACTATAATATTTTACAATAGTATAATTCAAATTTTCATTTACATTTTAGTTACAAATTATTTAAATATTTTATAATAGAGTATATATTGGAGGACATATATAAGTCAAATTGAAATATTTTTTCATACTACTCTCTGAAATATAAACTAAATCTATAATTCTTGATCATTTTAAAGAATATACTATTAAACCATTTACACAAATCACATTCATCAATCTAAACCATTGCACAAGGATTGGAGTTGAAGCAAAATTAATTAAAATGACATATGTAATAGTTCATAATTGACCATATGAATTGTTTGATTAAAAAAAATTTGAATAGTTGTACAACCATTACCATATCAATTATAAACCATAACAAATTTCATAGGTCAAACCATGTAGTGTATTGATACATTTAGGAGTTTATAAATGGTTCAAATAACTATTATTTAGAAATTTGGTGGTACTACAAGTCACACTAATTAATCTAAACCATTACACAAAGCTTGGAGTTTAAAGCAAACTAATTGTTTGATTCAAAATAGTTGAAAAAGTTCTACAACCGTTAGCATATAAATTATAGAGCATACCAAATCATAGGTCAAACCTTGTAGTTTATATCACAATTGAAGAGTTTATAAATGGTTCAAATAAATCTTATTTAAAAGTTTTCTAATAACAAAGTGGAAATTACATAAAAAACACTTCATTGTAGTGGTGCAACTACATTACATATTCTTCAATGATTAGAATGGTATTACGACCTTTATTATGCAAGTGATCATGAAATACTTCTTCCATAAAACTTGTGAAGGAAACCACCTTTGTATATGTTTCATTAATCTTGTGTGCAACATCTTTCATCCTCATTATTTCTAGCTCTTCAATGTAATCAATGTATAATGCAGTGTTTTCAATACCTTGAAGAATTTTAAAGCAACACTATAAAAATTTATGTTGTGCACTTATCAATAGGTGTTTCATTAGATGGAGTAGAGTTAGTTGAGATGTTTGAACTTGCATCAAAAATTTCAGATTCATTGTCTGATAGATCCATGGTGAAAAATGTTACCTAAGAATCAAACAAAATCAAATCAATGTTAGTACATATAATGTAAGATAATAAATTTGAACATCAATAGGAAAAAATAATTTGTAATTTTTTAATTTTGTGTACTTAAATATATACATGCAATTTTTTATGGATGCAACCATTTTAAAGTCATGATATTTTGAACTTATATAATGGACCAATATATTGTAATTGAAGCAATTTTGAAAATAAATTGAATACCTTAATATTCTTCTAAACATTTGAGTCTAGTTTCTTTGGCTTTTCTTTTGGAAAGTTGTATGCCACTTTTTATTTTTCTCATAATGGTCATCTATGAATGGTGGTGTTATTCTAAGACTTTGTAAAGACTTCAGACAAGATATTGCTACAAATCTCAAACCTATTCTCTCTTTCTTGGACCTATATCAATTGTAGCTTTTGAGAGAGTTAGTCCTTGTGATTTATGAATGGTCAATGCCCATTCCAATCTTAAAGGTAATTGAAGTGTTCTACCCCTTTGTATTGGTATTATTGGGATTATATTTGGTTGATGATCTTGAAAAGGTAATCCAAATTAATTATCAAATTCAACCAAAATATATGTTGGTGGCTCAAGTAATTTACTTTATGGCTAGTAGATAATCTTTCTAATATACCCTAATGCTCCATTTACAGAACTCGTCTCTACACAAAGATTTGAAGTCAACATTACTCTTGAATTGTTATTGATTAATAATTAAATCTCAAGCTCTCTATTTGAATAATCTTCTATTGCATTCAAACTCCCTACTTTTGTTGCAACACTTCATGCAACATGATGCTTCAATGAATGTAACACTATCTTGTTATGGTTATAAACATTGTCATTTGTGGAGAAAAAATTGACAAAATTTTAAAACTCATCATTTGTTGTCCTATTTAAATTGATAGGAGTTCTAATCATAAGTAATTTCTAGTCTTCTATTTGTGGGTCAACATCTCTAAGATTTGTAAGAAGTTGACGAAATCTTTTTTGTTCAATGTTTTCCCCCTCTTGTCTAAAAATATTATCTAAAGTTACCATAGTTTTCAATTGCTCCTACAATAATTTTGCTCATCTTTTGCTATCATATGTAGGCTTGTCTCTCACCGGAGGCAATTAACTGAAGTCTCTGACAAAAATCATAGATATAACTAAACATATTTAAAATAAAAAATTTAGTAAGTTCTTCAGAATTTCTAATGTGTTTAATATTTATATATTGTACTAAATATGGCATAATATGATAACATGTAGTAATAGAAGTGAAAATATACCTGCAAAGCTTTTGTCTCAACTTTGTGGAAATGCTTGCCTTGATCGTGAATCTATATTTTCCAACATAGTCTAACCAATGAAGCTCATTTCATAAATCAATATGTATTTGATATGTTTCATTTCCTCTTGAAAACTTGTAAGACATGATCCTTCTAGCTATGAAAAATCTCTTACTGGTATTCTTAGTTTTGAATGAATAGTGAAAGCTCCAATATTAAATGTTGAAACTCCTATTAGTGCTAGTAAAAGAAGGGGAGAAGGACCCGACAAACATGCATTTTGAAGGGATTCACAAATGACACCAATCAAATATGACTTTCATGTTCATGTTGTTCCTTGAATTATCATGAACAATGTGCCATTATCTTCATTGGTATGGTAGTGTGTCATAACTATGTTCATTGCCTTTTGTTGTTTATTGCTAAGGGTTGTATAATTGAAGCATTGAGGAATATCATCATATATGAGAGATCCATGTTACTTCATATTTTTAATGAAACTGATTGCTCCCATTGTACACTCCTCACCTTGATATTCAATAGACCAATTTATATTATTATTTTATGTCTCTTCTTCTTAACATATCTATTTTTGATACTTGTATATTTTGACCTTTATGAAGTCGATATGATTTCCCATTCGTTCTCTATAGTATTTCTTGTAATAGCTTCATCTTCTTCAATCTTTGAACCATTATTATTTTCATTTTCCTCTATAATTGTTTCTCTTTGTACATGCCAAGCATTATAAATGAATGAGTCCCACTTTTCTATTATGGAGTCAATATCCAACCAATATCCTTTTCTATGTCACAAAATGGTTTGTATAGTAATAAATTTTTTAAACATAATTTTGCCCATTTTTGTGAAGCACGTGGAGGAATGGATGTAAATCTTGGAAAAACTCTTAACTATATATGCATTTTCCCTTGGCTCCCATTTGTTTTCTCTTTTTCTTTTAGAGTTTTATATCCTTGATTTGGTTGCATCAATTAGTGTGATGCCTTCGATACAAAGAGGCCTTTGTTTATATCCATCAATGACACATTTTATTTGTCATCATTGTTCTCCTCATTATTCAAAATTATAGATTTGAACACTTCAAGTGAGACATTTAGATTGACAAACCTTATATGACTCTCCATTAGTGGAAGCTCTAATAATATGTGACATGTTTCTTAAGCTCCAATGTCCCTTTCTATCATAGTTTCTATTGGAAGCCTTCTATATGCATGTGCAACTAAATCATCAGGATTTTCCATTTTTGAAAGACACATCAACATTTGGTGGTATGTTTCAAAGCTCTTCTCAACTTTTGATGCATCCTTTGCTATGTATTTTATAACTGCATGTTTGGATAAAACAAGTTGTCAATCTATATTTTCTCCCCATAATTTCAATATGTGACAATTATGTGAGTTCACTTTATCATCATTTCTTGCTGGCTCAATTTTTTCCACCTATTTCTATGTCTTCATATCATTTAGATCTAGTAAGATTCAATGGACAAGGAGCATGATATCTAAAAACATTATAAGAAGTTGAATGATTGATTATTTCATTAAATAAATAATATATTTTACTATACAAATATTAATAACTATAATAGTTACCTGCAAACCATCTTTCCTTTTTTTTCTTGTAGACATGCACCCTCTCTACAAACTGTGTGATGCTCAACACAGTTTAGTATCTATTCATAATCATTGTCAATATCCATATTTGTAAGTTGTGTTGTATTTCTGAGACATGGATGTTGACCAAAATTTTGGAAGGCCGACAAGAAAATAAAGATATTTGACATATATTCATTATATGAATATAGTTTTGAAACAATATGTTATATAATAACATGATATATGACATGAAAAAAATTTGAAAAAACTTGTATAGTTCTTTCATGTGGATCTTCTCTAGGATTCCATGAATGAATAATGTGATGAAAATATTGCTCAACCATTCTTTGTTCCTCCTCTTTTGACCAATCGATAATGTCAATATTGGGATGGTGTAGGAGCACTCTCACATGGGATAATGAAATAAGGGTGTTTAGTTCATTTATGACCTTGTTCAAGTTTATTTTCTATGTTTTCAATGAGAGAGTTATTCTAGACTCTTAGGTTCACTTAAACCCTTTTGTGCTGCCCATTAGCAATTTGGTTGTTTTATGAACTCGTTGCTCAATGAGGTCACAAGGGCACAAATCTATGTAATTGGATGCATTTTCTTATAACCTAGGGTCTATTAGTTGTATTAAGTCATTTAGGACTAATTTGGATAGTTACAATGCCTTTAAGGCTTTAAGATGTAAAAATACACTAAAAGCTGTAACATAAGCCACCATATAGACTTCATCCCTAGAGCATCCTTGCCTAACAAAGCCCCATACAAACTCACTCTTGCTCAAAATTCTGAAATATCCAAAAAATTTGTAGAATTATTGGATAAAGGACATATATAAAAAGTCTTAGCCCATGTGTTATTCCATCAGTTTTGGCTATGCATTGATAGTAGAGCCATTAAGAAAATCACCATCAAATATAGATTTCCTATCCCAAGGATTGAAGACCTCCTAGACCAATTGGGCAATGCATCATATTTCTCAAAAATTGATCTAAAATCTGGTTATCACCAAATAAGAATCAATCCAAGTGATGAATGGAAGATTACCTTCAAAACTACAAAAGGTCTCTATGAATGGCTAGTAATGCCATTTGGTTTAAGCAACGCCCCTCTACCTTCATGAGGCTAATGAATGAAATATTTCATGATTACAATGACAAGTTTTTGGTTGTTTATCTTGATGACATACTGATTTTTAGTTGAAGCTTGAAGAAACACCTTGAACACATTGAATTGGTTCTCAAAAGGTTAAAAGAGCATCAACTAATGATTAACCTTGAGAAATTCACATTCTTGCATAAAGAACTCACCTTCTTGGGATTTGTGATCTCACAAAGGACACTAAAAATGGATCCAACAAAGGTAGATGCAATCATCAATTGGCCTCCTCCAAAGAATGTAGGTGATGTAAGAAGTTTTCATGGATTAGCAACATTTTATAGAAAGTTCATTAAGAACTTCAATCATGTATGTGCACCTATATTAGATACAATCAAAGGAGGTAAAAAAGTTTGTTTGGACTAAAGCAAAAAATGATGCATTTGAATAGCTAAAATCAAGAGTGACACAATATCCAATACTCACTCTTCCTAATTTTAATAAGGTTTTTACTGTTCATATAGATGCAAACAACCTAGCAATTGGGATAGTCCTTAGCCAAAAGAATAAACCCATGGCTTTCTTCTCTGAGAAACTAAATGATGCTAAAAAGAAGTACTCAACTTATGACTTAGAACTTTATGCTATGGTTCAAGCCCTTAAGAAATGGAGGCATTATTTATTGCCTAAAGAATTTGTGGTTTTTACAGATAATCATGCTCTAAGTTATCTAAATTCTCAAGATGAGTGTGAAACATATCAAGTGGATGGGACAATTACAAGCCTATTCATTCACCATAAATCATAAGAAAGGTCAAGCAAAAAAAGTTTCTAATGCTCTAAGTAGGAGGATTATTTTGCTATAGGAAATCCTATTTCAAAGGATAGGCATCAAAGCATTGAAGGACCTTTACAAATATGATGCAGATTTTGGAGAAATATATTAGGTTTGCACTGCTCTTATGTATAGGAATCACATAAATTTTTCTGAATTTCTTATTCAAGATGGATTGATTTTTAAGGGTCATCAACTTTGTATTCCAAAATGCTCCATGAGAGACAATATAGTAAAGGAAAAACATTGCGAAGGAATGAGTGGTCACTTTGGTATTGACAAAACATTAAAGGCTATTAAAAGACATTATCATTGGCCAAAACTGTAGCATGATGTCAAGAAATATGCAAAGTCATGTGTTATATGCCAACAAGCAAAGGGTACTACAACCAACCAAGGGTTATACCAACCTCTCCCAGTCCCTTCTAGACCTTGGGAAGCAATATCTATGGACTTTGTAATGGGATTACCAAGGACAAAACTAGGATATCATAATATATTTGTCATTGTAGACCATTTTAGCAAGATGGCACACTTTATACCTTGTAAAAGCACTCATGATGCCTCTCATATTTCCCATCTCTTCTGTAGAGAGATTGTAAGAATTCATGATCTACCTAACTCTATTGTTTCAGATAGAGACTCTAAATTCCAAGGACACTTTTGGAGAACCTTGCACAAGAAATTAGGCACTAATCTACAATTTAGTTCTACCTACCATCCTCAAATGGATGGTCAAACTGAAATTATAAATAGATCTCTTGGAAACCTCCTTAAATGCCTCATCAAGTAATATACACAAAATTGGGATCTAATTCTTCCACAAGCTGAATTTGCTTTCAATGATTCATTCAACAGGTCAATAGGAAAGACATCATTCCAAATAGTCTATGGCTATCATCCTAAGGAACCTCTAGAAATTAGAGAATTACCTAATGACATCAAGGTTAGTCCATAGGGAGAAGAATTGACCGACCGTATCAAACAAGTACAAGAAAAGGTGAAAGATACATTGGAACATACTTCATAAAAATACAAAGCACAAGCAGATAAGAAGAGGAAAGATGTTTAGTTCCAAGTAGGTGACAAAGTATGGGCATATTTGAGAAATGAAAGACTCCCTAAAGGTCATAATACCAAACTCCAAATGAAGAAGATAATACTTTGTACAATCTTGCATAAGTTTAGTCCTAATGCCTATGAAATTTCATTACCACCTACTATTGCCATCTCACCAATTTTCAATGTGGCTAACCTGACTATTTTTAAGAATTCTTTTGATGTTGTAGGTACATCTAAAATAGAATCACATGAAGGCTAGTTGAAAGATTTACCACCTTCTCAACCCTTAGAGTTGGAAGCAATCTTGGAAACCAAAATTATCAAAAAGACAAGGAATCAAACATATTTTCAATATTTGGTTAAATGGACGAGGTTACCTGCCATTGATGCCACCTAGATGATTGAAGATAAGATTCAACAACATGGATACACTCTTGATCAACTCACCTCAAGTAGGAACTTGAGTTTATTTTCTATCTTATCAATAAGACAATTATTCTAGACTCTTAGGTTCTCTTTAACCCTTTTTTGTGGCCCATTAGCAATTTGGGTGTTTTATGAACTCATTGCCTAATGAGGTCACAAGGGCACAAATCTATGTAATTGGATGCATTTTATTATAATCTAGGATCTATTAGTTGTATTAATTCATTTAGGACTCATTTGGATAGTTACAATGCCTTTAAGGCTTTAAGATGTAAAAATGCACTAAAAGTTTATAAAATTACTATGCAACTTTACAACTTTTTGCATAATCTAGAAAAAGTGTTTGTAATCAATCCCTAACAGTCACAACCTTTTAAATTTGGTTGGATTAGTTGGGGAAGACCTTCATATAGCCCTTTTAGGTGGGTGGAAGGTAGAATGTAAGTTTTTGGCATTGAAATCAATAAAAACAACCCTATTTTCTGCATTTTGAGCGAGTTTTTTGAATGGTATGGATGTGTACAAATGTAAAGGAGGTTGAGCTTGGTACTGCTAGATGCACCTTTGAGTTAACTTTCCAATGAAACTAGTTTGAGGTTTCAAGACTCTATATAACTCAAGTTACACCTATTTTTGTGCAAACAACCTAGATTTTGAGGGTTTCTAGGGTTTTGGAAGAAATTATTTCATAACTTTAGATTCCACCATAGGAAATTAATGGCCTTTGGTGGAATCATTTTACTCTTAATGTTCTTTGAGATTCTTTTGGTTTTAGGTGATAAAATGTAGGGACAAGGGAGAAATATGATGCCCGAGGTGCATATACCATGTATGCATCAACTCACTATTTTGCTATAGTCAACATTTGGGACCCTAAAACTCATTTCTAAAGCCTCAAACTTTGGATTTAGACTATTTGGAACATTCCCAAATCTATCCAATTGGTTTTTTGTTTTTGGCATAGGTCTAAATAGTACTTCCTTTGTAACAACACCTAATTAGCCCTTTAGGCTTAGTTGCTATCCTCACAGGTTATGTCAGCATTCATGTTCATATAATATCAAAACTTTGAGGTCTTGGAGTACATGTGAAATAAAAACTCTCTTAGTGGTTTTACTCCTTGTTTCAATCCAAAATCATCAAATTGAGACAAAAATATCATTCCTTGGGCTACTAAGAATCCAAGGGTTTAAGGAAGGAACTATGCCATTTTCTCAATTTGAGGTCTTCAAATTCAGTCAACATGTCCATGTTGATGTACAAACAACATGCCTTGAGTTTGAGTTCATGACCCCATCTTTGGAGTAGGTTTCATGTGTTAAGCCATTTTTGTGGTCAAGGTGCAAGTGTGGGGTCTTGGGTCTTGTTTGGGCTTTCAAACCTTTTAAAGGTGCTTTTGTGGGTTGATCTCTCCCAATCTACATTGTCAATACCTTGACACTTGCATCATGGGAGAACCATTGACCCATAAAAATCCATGCATATGTGGAGAACCTCTATGTTTCCATTCATACCTACACCAAAAATCTTTGACATCCATTCCATTTTCTAGAATTTATTTTCTAAATATTGTTTCTTAAATGTTGGAAATATTCAAGATTATGCTAAGTTATTGAGAGGGGAGGGGTGAACCAGTAACTTTGAAACTTTTATTAAATTTTGATCTTACTATAATAATCCAATAACCATTTAGTTCAATAAATAAGTTCTAACTACATGCATATGAGAATGAAAACATTCATGGCACGTGAACACAATAATTTGGTGACCCAAAAACCTTCCAAATAGAAAGTAAAACTGGGGTGGGGATGATACTCACAAAACTTCAATATTGTAGCATAAAGTTGGCCTGTTAAGGCTTACAATGATCACTTCTGATGATCTACCCTATTAGGAGCGATTAGGACTACTAGGTCCACCTTATTAGAGGATTTGCAAACATACAATGAAGTATGCACTCAGTAAAAAGATTTGAAAAAGACTGTTAAGTCTACCTTGTTAGAGGATTTGAACTAGTTCACCTGTTAGAATGAAACAACTAATCACTAACTTACAACTAATTTGTTGATAGATATTCTTTGAGGTACTGATCACCTTTATGTGATAGATATGAATTTGTTGCTCCTTTGTTGATATGGCCTTACAATATACTGTGTTGCTGATTCGCATTCACATGCATACATACATTCATCTATTCATTCCTTTTCACACTCTGGATATGATATAATACATTATATATATATATATATATATATATATATATATCAATCCAATTTTACCAAACTAAAAAGTCGACCAATATACAAGTTAACACCAATAGTACAAAGTTGGCTCAAAAGAAGATACTCAAGTTCTAAAGGCTGACTTGGTGAAGTTCTGATACATGGTGTCCACTATCATTACTCGACATTTTCATTCATTTGGTAGAAGTAGAGGCTCAATCCATACTAATCATCTTAGAGTAGTCTCAAACTCAGTCTACACTAGTGACTCAGTAGATATAGTTTAACTTGGTAAAAACTAATCATCACATAGCTTGGTTAATACTATCTTCACTTCTCATGAATTTTTGACTCGATAGAAACTTGGTAACAACTAGGATGTTTGGTAGGAATTGTAAAGCTCGGTGGCTATTGAATTACATGGCAAACATTGTAGACCATTCAATGAGCTCAGTAACCATACAGAATCTGAATAAGTGTTGTCACTAATAACAAACTTGACTTAATGTCAACAATCTCCCCCTTTGGCATTAGTGACAAAAAAACTTATCAGTCAAAACTTATATACATCATAGTGATACTGGCTCAGTACTAATTTTTTGAGATTTTTCAAAACTTGTCTTTGTAAGTATGTACGATATACTTTTCTTTCTTTTGCATGATTCTCCCCCATACAATATTCATATTGTTTTTCATATATACACACTGTCTCTCCCCCTTTTTGGCAATAATGCCAAAGATTTATTCAAAACTTATTTATATAGAGACACCAATATAAGAAAGAAACTCAGAATGTACCTTAAGTATGAGGGCTAAAGTCTTATCCCAATTTTCTTGCAAAATTTTGCATGTACGCAGAGCAACTTGGACTTCTGCAGAGAGTTCTATCATGTGATCTACAATTGAGAAATTGTTGTCATGGATTAATTTTTTTGAGTAAACAATGTGTTTCTACATTATGTCCATGATGGGAAGGATCATATTCTAGATTTCTATTAGTGAAGACCGGATCCTTTCTTCTTCTCTCAACAACTCTACTTGCATATCTGATAAGAATCTGATTTTCATATGATGTATAGAGCTTGAACTAGGGTCACATTGCAACTGTTGTGCACTAACCTTCAAATCTTCATCAATCTTTTTCAGTTTTCTCTTTATTTCCTTTGTGAACTCAGTAACATTACATAATTTTCCAAAAAGTGATGTTACATTTGTGCAAGAGTTTTCAAGATTGGTCAAAATTGAGGAAAGCTCCATTTTATGGATGGCAATTTGTTGAGCAATGTGCTCAAGCACTTTGTTATCAAATTTCTTCTCTACTTTCTTAATCAATTTATCTTGACCACTAGAGTCCTCATTAAACCTTTGGACTACTTCTTCCAATTGAAACAAAATGTGTTGAGAAATATCAACTTCAACACCTATTACCTCAATCAAAATATTCTTAACACTTTCTATGATTTTATATTATTTGTCTCTTTCCTCTCTTAATTTCTTTTTCTTTGCTTTCTTTTGGAGGAGTTTACTAGCTATTTGCATTTGATTTGTAGTGGCATTATCAAAAGCCCACTTTGGAATCTCAATATCCTCATCTAGATCAATTTCCTCCTCTATCTCCTTTCCACTCAAAAGTCTTATACTTGGTTGAGCCTTAGGTTTAATTTCCTTTGTACTTAATGCCTTAGAGTCTGGAATGGAAATAATAGTAGAGATAATAGGACTTGCAGTAAAAACTGATATAGTATTAATAGATGGAATACTGACTAGTATTCTTATTGAATCCAAAATTGATATACTTATAGAAGTATCCAAAGCTGTAGAATCAAAAATTTCAGAACTCAAAATTGTACTTACTACTGAAGAATACAAAATCTTAGAACATGTTGTACTCATTGCTATTGATGTTGACTCAGGAATAGAAGAGGGAGGCTACAACTTGGTAGATGAAGTGGTAGGAACTTCCATTGGTGATGTGTTGAGCTATGAAGGAGTAATGTGTTATTAGACATTTGATGTATTTGTTGTGGTCATAATCAATCTTACTGAAGCTGTCTCCAAACTTGATGTAGCTGCTAATTTTCTTGGAGAATGAGGGATTAAGGCAATGACTGCTATTGCTATCTTCATAGAATTAGTATCCTCATCATCTTCTTTGAATTCCTTGGTAGCTTCTTCCTCTTTATCTTCTTCAACTACTTTATTGTCAAATCGTATTGTCTCAAAGTGTGCTCCTTCTTCCTCTTCATCACTATCATCATCCTTGACTTCTATTGGAGAGTCACCCTATTTATGCAAGTGATAAATGATTTTCCACATGCTTGTAGCATTCTTGACTACATGCTCTATATCTTTTAATAGGATTAAAAAAGTATTGAATCTAAGAGTCATCATATCTTCATCTTTTTTCATAGACTCTTTTACTTTAAAATTGGTAATGCTCTGTAACAACTGCCTCAAGGTTTTTTCATAGATATCTTTTTCTGTCTGCATGGTTGAGTCCCATCTTGGCTTCAATCTCTCTAAAAGTTCATTAGAAATCTAAGAGGCTATCTGATTAGGGGAATACTTCCATTTGTCCATTGTGGTTAGCACCAATTCTTCAATCTAGTTCTTCTCAACTTCTATCTTGGTTTCATACTTTAATGATTTGAAGTTGGTTATGCTTGCACCTTCTTCCATTTTTTTTAGTTTTTCTTGGAAGGTGAGAAGTGGCTTGCTAAACACAACTTCACTACCTTTCTTTCTGGATCTCCTGGTAAATATTACAGTGGATGGCTTGGGTGGCTTGGTGATGATTACCTTACCTTTCTTCTTTACTAGCTCTACTTCCTTTTCTGACTCATCTTCATCCTCTACTTCATCATCATCATCTCCTCCCTTAACCTCAATCAATAAAAGAAGTGTGTTGGATTTTAGTTTTTCTATTCTCCTCTTTCCTTTGTTAACCACTTGTGGAAGCTTGATTTCAAGCTCTATCCTTGTCTTAGCCTCATCATATGTTCCAAAGTATGGTGCCTTTGGATGAACAGATTCATTTATCAAGGATTCAATTATATCTTTTGCTTCATCAATGTTCACCTCATAGGGAAGAGGTTTTACCCACACAACTCTTGGTTTTACTGCCTGAATGTAGACTTTGTCATTGTTTACCATGAAACAAACATCATCTTTGTAATCTTCAACCAATTTCTTGGGAATCCTGAATCTGTTATTCATTTTCTCTTGGAAGACATCAAAATAGTTATCCATTATCTTGACAAAATTCTCACCCATTTCTGCAATATATTCGTTAATCTGATACAAAACTGGCACATCCTTTCTCCATACAACTATACCTTTAGAAGGGAAAAAATTTTGAACATAGAAGAATAAGCATGTCAACAATGAATTGAATTTACAAGAATTGTTCTTAAATGTTTTTATACTTTCCATGTTTTTGTTAAATTTTTAAAACAAGTCTGCAAGATCAAATGTTCTTCATGACTTTGAATGCCAAGTCTACTGCTTCACATGACACACTATTTAGATGACTAGAATTGTACATCTTGTGAGCTATCACATGTATGCCAAATTTTAGTTCTAAATCTGTTACACAACTAATCTTCATGCCTCTGTCATCCCATTTAGCTAGGGTTTTCTCCTACAACTCTGCCCGACCTAGGGTTTTAGTATCTTTGGCTTTGGAAAGCATGGGAAGACCAATGATACGATGAATCATCTTCTTAGTGATCAAAACTAGTTGCTCAAGCCATAACTAACTATTGTGAACTTGACTTAGGATGTATCTGATCCATTTGATTTGGAAACTTCAGGGTAGGTGGGGAATGTGGGTTAAACCTTTATCTTCCAGATACTTATGCTTAGGTTTAAGAACTCAATTTACACACAATTCACCTAGGGAATCATCCATCTCTAGGGTTTTAATTTCTTGAATTGTGCACTTAAAATGAGTAAAAATATCATTAATGAGTAGTACCTTGGAAGGGATTTGTGATTGTGCTCCATTTAGATAGACGGATTTAGCAATTGCTAGTACAAGTTTGAAATCTAGTGGTTTCCATTCAACTCCTTAGACTAACATTTTTGACCATTTCTTTGCCTTTTTGGTACTTCTTGATGCTACCATGGCTACTCAATAAGTGATAAAAAAAACTTTGAAATTTTTTATTGCAAATTTTGCTTGAAATCGCGTGATTGCTCTGCAATTCACTTGATCACAATAACATTTTTAAAATGTTTGATGAAAAATGAATTCTATCTCCTGCCCTTTTGATAACATTTCCCCATTAATAATTTGTATAAAATTATCATTATATATGATAGTATGCATTAGTATGCGATAACCTATCATCCACTATCTATTCAGATCACTCAGTGAATGCTTCATAACTCGGTAACCAAACATGTGTGACTAGTTACTCTCAACCTTGCTCGGTAGAGTCCATGAACCAACCTTACTTGGTAGACAAAGTAACTCGGTGATAACTAATGCTGATCTTCTGTGATCCCTTTGTATCTTGAATACTGATTTGGATCTTTGCTTCCTTTCAATTTTGGAACTGTTTAGATGTGATCATGATAATGCAGTTCCAATCTTTGCTTAAGAACTTAATTGTAAACAATGGAGTCACCCACTTCTTGAGTGACATGACCATCATTGCTTGGACTTGCTTCTTCAATGGATTTAGGAATCCATTGCTGCCTCATTTTCTTTCTAATGTTGTCTACCTTAGCTTTCTTTTCATCTTCAATTCTACCTGTATTCATGCAATTCTTGGCTAGATGACCAAGTTCTATACAAGTGAAACATCTTATGGTGGTATCTCTTGTGTGATGTTTAACATAGTTCATGCCAATGTGTCCATACTCTTCACAATAATGACATCTGCACTAGGTGTTGTACTCCCAACCAAATATTTCTTTCACAATTTTCTCTGCTAGATTGAATGTCTTGGTTCTGCAATCTAATGCCTTGTGACCTTGTTTCTTGCATTTGTGACACTTGCCTTCAAATTTTAGTTTCTCTTTACACTCATTAGCCTTATGACCATGCTGATTACAATTGTAAAATTAACCATTGAATTTTGCTTTACCATTACTCCAACATTTATTTGATGTATGACCTATCTTACCATAGTGATTGCAAGTAGGTCTTTGAGTCATTTGAGCATCTTGTTAGGAGGATTCACCTTCTTCTTTGTATCCAATTCCTACTTTATCCTTTTGTCTATAGAAATTTTTTTCATTCAGTTGATTCAATTGATCCATGTCTGCTTGGGATTTCATCATTCTTTCATTGATTTTCTTTTTAGTGTTTAGGTCATTCCTTAATCTTTCACTGATTTTCTTTTTAGGTCTCAGCTCACTTTTGATTCTCTCATTGATTTTTCTTTCTAAATTTAGATCATTGCTTAATATTTCATTGATTTGTCTTTGTCATGATTTCTTCATTTGCATTGGAGATTTGATCTATAAGATCTTCATGATGAGTGGATTGGTTATGGATCTCATTATTTCTTCCATCCATTTCTTCTTTCATCTTGTTTCTTTGCTCCAAGATTTCACATAGCCTTATTAACTGAATTTCTTGTTCCCTTTTGAGCTTTTTTATTTCTTCTTGCAGGGAACCATTCTTCTCTAAGAGTTCTTTGATTGCATGATTTGCTTCATTTGAACTGCTTGAAGGGAAAAGGTCTTCAATATATTTTTTAATGTACTGGTGATCATTCATCTGATTTGCAAGTTCCTTCCTTCTTTTTAGAGATTGGGAAAGTTGCTCCTTGGCTTTCTTGAATTGTACAAAGGCTATTTCTAGATCTAGCTTTTCATTGTCGATTGCCTTATCAAGTCTGAATATCTTCATTGTCCTTGATCTTTTCTTGAGCTATTAAGCCTTATCTTGAGAACGAAAAATGCTCTGATGCCAATTGTTGGAAATATTCAAGATTATGCTAAGTTAGTGAGAGGGAAGGGGTGAATCAATAACTTTGAAACTTTTATTAAATTCTGATCTTACTGTAATAATCCAAAAACCATTTAGTTCAATAGATCAGATCTAATTGCATGCATATGAGACTAAAAACATTCATGGCACATGAACACAATAATTTGGTGACCCAAAAACCTTCCAAATAGAAAGTAAAATTGGGGTGGGGATGATACTGACAAAACTTCAATATTGCAGCATAAAGTTGGCCTGTTAAGTCTTACAATGATTATTTTTTATGATCTACCCTATTAGGAGCAATTAGGATTGCTAGGTCCACCTTGTTAGAGGATTTGCAAACATACAATGAAGTATGCACTCAGTAAAGAGATTTGAAAAAGACTATTAAGTCTACCTTGTTAGAGGATTTGAATTGGTTCACCTATTAGAATGAAACAACTAATCTTTGACTTACAATTGATTTGCTAATAGAGATTCTTTGAGGTACTGATCACCTTTATGTGATAGATATGACTTTGTTGCTCCTTTGCTGATATGGCCTTACAATATACTTTGCTGCTGATTTGCATTCACATGCATACATACATTTATCTATTCATTCCTTTTCACACTCTAGATATGATACAATATATATATATATATATATATATATAGTTAGGAATAAGGTGTCTCAACCTTGGATAATTCCTATTCATTATTATTTGTTTTATAAAATGTATTTCTTACAAATAATGTTGATGTGTCGACATCTTGAATTGTGTATAAGGAGATCATGGCTAAAGCGATTATGATGGATTCCTATGACATGTAAGAGCTATGTTAGGAAGATTCAATGATAGGTGAAGACATGTGGCAACTGATAAATTTGAGTACTGTACATTCTACCCTAGTAGTGGGGTTCAGGTTATTTTCTCAGAGAATGGTAAAACCCTAATACGGTTACCTTTGGTAGTAACCCTAAAGTGAAGTGCATGTTATAAGCATTTTTAGGGTTGCAAAGAGGTTGTATGTGAGAAAGTTTATTGTTGGTACTGTGAGTTCCTACTAGAGTCTTCTGTTGTCGTTGTTGAACTTGCATTGCAAGTGTATTGTAAACTTGTGTTGAAGATAATACATTGTGCAGGTTCTGGAGGGGTAGGGTTGTTTTACCAAAAGGTTTTTCGCCACCGAAATTTTTTTGTGTTATGTGTTTTTTTCTCTCTCTATTTTCTTTATGCTTTCTTGGCCAAAATATTGTTGTTTACATGATATTGAATCTGTAAGTGAAAAGATTTAAATAGGATTTGCACCATACTTCTCTTAAGAGATTAGTGTAGGAAGCTATTTTTGCACCTGAGTTTCCTTACATATATATATATATATATATATATATTTATATATATATCAATCCAATTTTACAAAACTACAAAGTCGGCCAATATACAAGTTAACACCAATACTACAAAGTTGGCTTGAATGAAGATACTTGGGGGTTCTGAAGACTAACTTGGTGGCATTTTGATACACGACATCCACTATCATTACTCAGCATCATCATGCATTCGGTAGAAGTAGAGGCTCAATCCATACTAATCATCTTAGAGTAGTCTTGAACTCGATCTACATTGGCGACTTGTTAGATACTGTGTAACTTGGTAGAAACTGAATTGCACATTTACCATATCTGAACTCGATAAACACTGATCATCACATAGCTCAATTAATACTATCTTCACTTCTCATGAAATGCTGACTCAGTAGAAACTTGGTAACTACTAGTATGTTTGGTAGGAACTATAAAGCTTGGTGGCTACTGAATTGCATGGAAAACACTATAGACGTTCAATGAGCTTGGTAACCATACATAATCTAAATAAGTGTTGTCACTAATAACAAACTTGACTTAATGTCAACATTAAATGTATGTAATGTGCAACTATATGAGGATAGTTGATAAGATTTTGTTTTCTCCTATTTTGAGCTTCTTGCATATTGGTTGGGCATATTCCTAGCATGAGAGCATGTAGATTAGGGCATTGTATATCTATTGCACTTAAGGTGAAAAATATTGTTGGAATGCTAATTTGGTGAAGCATGTTTGTCAATTTTGTATGACATTTAGTCCGATATGACTATGTTCCCCTTAATATTGTTTCAAATGACATCAACTTATTAGTTATATGAGATTATCGTATAAGTTTCATATGCTCACATAGCTCATTGATAGTGATGGGCATGTCTTGGATATTTCTTTTCACAAACATTGCAGATGAATTCTATGCTCAGTGTCTCATTATCATGTTCATCATAAAATATCTTAGTTGTGGATGTTTACCAAACCTATGATCCCTATACTATAATAAATGCTTGAAAAATTCATGTAGACGCACATGCCTCATTCATGGTTTTAACCAATCACATCTTCCATCAAGGAATAGTGTTGGAAATGCCATGTCTAGTAAACCTGACATTATATACTCATTGATAGGAGAAGCACCAATACCAAGCCAGTCAATCAATGTTGTTGGTTTTGCATCAGGATTATTAACCCATAATTGAATTAGTTCCATTTCTCTTTGGGCATTTGGTGGTTTTGAAGCCATAGATGTAGTTTCTCTATTGTATTACCTTCATCAATCTCCAATATAGGACCGACATATGTGACTTCATTGGTATTTGAGTCAAATTCCATTTGTAATGTAGTTAATCTACTAAATATATTTTCATCTCTATTCCTTGGTAGGTTATTGAGAGCATTTTCATCAATAATAACATCTGAATAAAAATTTTCATGCTCTATTTTACATTTCAGTGCTTTTTAGACATGATCTCTATTGACAGTAAAAATATAATCTATGCTATGTTGATTCCTTCTTCTTCTAATAATAATGGGAAAATTTAATATTGTGTAGCAATATTTTTGAAACCTACTGTAAATTTTGAGGAAAACTTATGGTGTTCCCTTTGTATTTATATTGGCCACATATTGCATGGGTTACTTGCAGTATTGGGCTTATACGTGCAATCAAAATTTCCTCTACTCATG
This sequence comes from Cupressus sempervirens, assembly GCA_028749045.1. Taxonomy (NCBI): domain Eukaryota; kingdom Viridiplantae; phylum Streptophyta; class Pinopsida; order Cupressales; family Cupressaceae; genus Cupressus; species Cupressus sempervirens. The sequence continues at coordinate 472,454,550 of CM053783.1, read as the reverse complement.
TCAATTTTCAAAAATCCTCTTCTTGTGGCCTAGGATCCATATTATTTGAAGATGAAAATCTATGAATTCCTCTTTCTTGTCTACATCAGTTGCATATAGGGACTTTGAGATACTTTGATTCCAATATATGATTCTTGATGTACATAACACATCTTTGGGGTTCTAAAACTATCCAGTTGAGATCTAAACTATATTTGAAATTTTTTCATATTGAATTTGAACTAAACCATTAGAATTGTGTACATTGTGGATACTACACTGAACACCTAAATTCATCTGTAATGAATTTCTATGTTGAGGTGTTTCTAGAACACAATCTATTGAGATTGAATTTTCATATTCATCATTGAATTGAACATTTTTGTTCAAGTGAGGATAGGTAGTCTCATTTGGTTGGGCATGATCCTCTTGTCTTTCTTGACCTTGAGAAGTAGAGGTTTGTGTAGGTGTCATTTGATGAACATTTCTTTGCAAACTTGTATCCTCACTATTCTTAACTTCCAAATGTTTTACACTTTAATTTGCCTTTTTTTGAGCATATCGCTCTCTATAAGCTTGATTGTGCTTTATTTTTTTCTTTCTATTTGAGAGCTTATTTTATGTTCTCTTCTTTATCTATGATAGTTTTTACGATACTCTCTTTGGTATTCTCTTATATATAGTCTTCATTGCTCTTTTGATTCAAAATTTCATTTTGGATGATCCATAGCTGATATTCAAAAAATATAATAACAAAAAAGAGAGTATATTTTAATATGGTTGATAAAAAATGATTAAATATATAATTCTATATAAATCATGACTAAGTAGATAACTGGGAGATAATTTCCACAGTAAGTCAAATTGTGATATTGCTATTAGGATTCAATTGTGTGATTTTGAGTCAAACTCATTGACCCATGTTTCATGAATAGTGATTCAACATGAATCCATCTCTCATGAGAATAAATGGAACACTTAGCACTCATTGGATCTAGGTGATGCTCATAGGGGTGAAGCATCGGGACTTCTCGAGAGGTCACCCATCCTAGTACTACTCTAGCCTGAACGTCCTTAACTATAGAGTTTCCTCCATGGTTAAACCCAAAGCTTGCAACCCCATTTGAAAAACCTTTACCAACTGTTGTGCCTTATGAAAAATTTATTATAAATCCCCTTAATCTCATCAATTGATAAGTAGGAGATAATTTCCACAACAAGTCAAATTGTGATATTGCTATTAGGATTCAATTGTGTGATTTTGAGTCAAACTCATTGACCCATGTTTCATGAGTAGTGATTCAATATGAATCCATCTCTCATGAGAATAAATGGAACACTTAGTGGTCATTGGATCTAGGTGATCACTTGGTGAAGGTTTTGCAAATGGGGTTGCAAGCTTTAGGTTTAACCATGGAGGAAACTCCATAGTTAAGCTCTCTGAGGCTAGAGTAGTACTAGGATGGGTGACCTCTTGGGAAGTCCCAGTGCTTCACCCCTTTGAGCATCACCTAGATCCAATGAGTGCTAAGTGTTCCATTTATTCTCATGAGAGATGGATTCATGTTGAATCACTACTCATGAAACATGGGTCAATGAGTTCGACTCAAAATCATACAGTTGAATCCTAATAGCAATATCACAACATGACTAAGTAATTCATCTATCTATTTTAATATTGTGTTTGTATTTGTAGAATAGATGCTTACTTATCAAGGACACATTTACCTTTTAATTGATTAAATAATACTCATACATAAATAGTGATAAGAATATACAAGTACATTTACATAGATCTGGTGGACAAACATTTTCAAAAATTTATTTAGATTGATCACTTCATGTGAGATATTTAGATTGACAAATCTTCTACGACTCTAATTCACAATTTCATTTTGAACAATCCATAGCTGATATTGAAAAAATATAATAACAAAAAATAAAGTATATTTTAATATAATTTATTAAAAACTGATTAAATATATAATTCTATATAAATCATGAATAAGTAATTCATCTATCTATTTTAATATTGTGTTTGTATTTGTAGAATAGATGCTTACTTATCAAAGACACATTTACTTTTTAATTGATTAAATAATACTCACACATAAATAGTGATAAGAATATAAAAGTACATTTACATGGATTTGGTGGGACAAACATTTTCAAACATTTATTTATTTGTAGTTTTTGCAAGTACATGAATTCAAAGAAGCCATGGTTACAATATCTACTTGTTCAAGTGATCTAAGCAATCATCACATAATATTTGAGAGTTGAAAAATTTATTTAGTTGTGTTTTTTGTAACAACACGAATGTTGGAATTCTTTAAAATAACTGAGAGGAGGGGTGAATTAGTTATCGAAGGTCCACATGTATAAATAATACTTTTCTCAGCTTAGTGAACCCATAAAGCATTTATCATCATGCATGTATCCATAAGATTATGTAATCAATTAAAAACTTGTAGGTTACTATCAAATCAATTTACATAAATGTAAACATGGAACATAATAGATTCAGCAACACATTTGACACAATAATTTATGTGGAAACCCAATTTGGGAAAACCAGTAGTAACATGCTACTCTTTTTCACTCTTTTGAATTGATGCCTTGTGAAAGGCCAACATTGTTAAAGGTTACAATATACATTGTTAAATGTGACCTTGTTAAAGGATTTCAATCACCTTGTTAGGAGTGAGCCTTGTTAGAGGACTTTAGACCATTCACCTAGAATGTCACCTAGTTAAAGGATTTACAAATGACAATTAGGTCAACCTTAATCCAAAGGATTTACCCTAGACTGATACAATTATTAGAGAGTAATAGCAAGGATTGATCTAATAACAACTTACAACTCCATTTGTAGATTACCAATCTTTATTTTAGTCCCCCATTCTACTTGGCTTTCACACTCTTCAACTTTGATAGCTTGTTCACCCTTCAAACATTAATACCCTTAAGCCTTCTTGCTTAACATGCCAATACAAACTCTTTACTTAGGTCACTTGATGAAGCAATACCCTTGATTCCTTGTCTTCCTTAGGTTCTCACACATGACAACCCTTGCTTTTGACCAACCATCCCTATAAATAGTGAATTAAGATCTTTTGCCATTCACTCTCCATCATCCAATTCAGGGTTAGGAAAAATTAGGTAGGATTCAATGAATCCACCCCTCATTCCATATCACTTCTAGAAACTTCTCCTTCAATCATTTTTTAATTCATCTCAAAATGGTTTACCATGAATTTTGTGCCACCAGCTCATCAATCTTATCTTCCACCTGGTTTACACAATCCAAGAAAACAAACTTGTCAGCTCAAATCCATTGAATTCATGATCTTTCTAATAATGCTGGCACTTGACATTAACTTTCTTCTAATGCTCAACACATACTACGTTGCTCAACATCCACTAAAAAATCACTCGGCATGAACTAAAGTTTATATGTGCTCAACATCAACTAAATTTTACTCGAAATCCAATGTTTTGCTTGACATACACTAAAATGAACTTTTACTCCACTCCAACTAATTTTTTTCTTAGCTTGCACTAACTTTTCCTGACACCCACTATCCATTAGGTCAAGATTAGAAGACAAACTTAGTTTAACTTGTTCTTCTGAACTTACTTAGTGTAACCAACCTTTGCAACCTTAAGTAGATTGTCAATGCACTATGATATCATTGTCTTAGCTAATTCTTGTACTCCTTTTCATATCATAACTTAACCTTTCCTCTAAGTGCTATTGTTACATCTTTTGATCAAATCCTCTTCATCAATCAAATAGGTAATTGTACTCAAATGATATGAGAAAGTGTCTTACTAGAAAAATAGTAGATTTGGCATTAGTGACAAAAAAAATGATTGAAACATATTTATCATACTTGTATCAGTTTTTTTTCAACAATCTCCCTCTTTGGCATTGATGGAAAACCCAATTGATCAACCAAACTGACTAAGTTAAAAACTATAAGACCAACAAAATACCAAAAACAAAATAATTCCTTGTATTGAAATCTCTTCCTCTATCAGCAACTTTCATCTTTTGAATAGGTTACAAATTTCTATTCTATTCTGATCAACTAATAATCAACAATCAATTCATCCTTATAACTCCCTCTAAATTACTTCTTATATCTCCCTTCTATAGTATCTCCCTCTTACTAGGTAGATGTTATCAAAAAATATACTTTCTTTCTTAATAGTCAACATTTCTTCCGCATACTATGTGTTAGGATTTCTCCCTCTTTATTCAATCTCCAATCCCTTGTATATTTTTTGATTAGTAACTATCTCCCTTTTTCTTGTATTTCCCTTGATTAGTAACTATCTCCCTCTTTGACAACAATGCCAAAGACTTGTCATCTTAATATGTAGATATGAACTTCTTCAGTTTCTCCTATGTTACCTTGCTTGTGACTAATTTGTAGATTTAGTTCTTTGATTACTTTAGGCAACTCCTAAAATGAGATCCACTGCATCAATTTGTATCTTATGGCCATTAACTTTGTTTGATGTATGAACTCCTTTTGTTACTTAGATAGCCTTTGATATTTACCTCTTAGATAATCATGAGCATCCTTAGGTAATGCTTTTGTGAAGATATCATCAATTTTCTTTTTTGTGTTAACATATTCCATCTTTATCTCTTTATCTTGAACTAATTCTCTCAAGTAATGATACTTGGTTGCAATGTGCTTAGTCTTTGTGTGCATCACAAGATTCTTTGATATATTTATAGTAGTTGTATTATCACAATAAAGTATCATTGGTTATGTAATCTCTTCCTTCATACCTTTGAGTAGCTATTTGATCCATACAATGTTTGTACAATTTACACTAGTAGCAACATATTCAACTTTAGTAGTAGATTGTGAAGTGCAATTTTCTTTCTTGCTATTCCATGTAACCATCCTCCTACCTAAGAAAAATGCTCCTCTATCGGTGCTCTTTCTATCATCAATGTTTCCAACCCAATCAACATTAGTATAGGTTCTTAATTCAAATTTCTCATTTTTCTTATAGTATAGACCATATTTTTCAATTCCTTTCAGATATCTCATTATTCTCTTTACAACCATCAAATGATTCTCCCTGGGATTAGTAGAGAATCTTGAAACTATTCCTATAGGTAATGCAATATTAGGTCTACTATGTACTACATATTATAATTTTTCAATCATAGACTTGTATAATGTTTTATTCACCTTAGTCATTCTTTGACATTTATTTCCTATCACCATAGGTGTAGTTACTATTTTGAAATCCTCTAATCTAAAAGTTTTCAGTATCTCCTTAACATACTTTGACTGAGTGATGTATAGTAGTAGGATCTTTATCTCTATCTCTATCTTTAGCATCTTTATCTCTAATGATTTGTGTAGTAGGATGATGTCTCTTGACATATTTAGACAATCTTGGTTTAGCTCTAGTTTCTTCATTTAGTCTTTCAACTTTAGAGTCACTATGTACATCTTTGTCAAGTATTTCAACATTTCTCTCATGCACACTAATCTCAGCATTATAATGTGCCTCAATTTCATTTTGTAGCTCAACATCTGAATGTGGCTCAGTTCTTGAGTACAACTCAACATTCATAGTATGTGATTCGACAATCATTGAAACTTCCTATTGGTTTGTAGCTTGATCCAAAATTTATTCTTTACTAGGTATACCTTCATAAAAGTATACAAATGACTTGTATTCTTCTAGTTCTTTTGTAGGTTCATCCTCATATACTTGTGTATATTCATCAAATTTCACATTTCTACTTTCCATAACTTTGTTAATGTTAGTATTTAAACAATTATAAGCTTTACTTCTTGTGGAATAGCCTAGGAATATACCTTCTTCATTTTTACATCTAGCTTACCATTCCCACAATCTTTAAGAATAAAGATTTTGCTTCCAAATACCTTAAAATATTTTACATTGGGTGAGTGTCCATACCATAGTTCAAAAGGTGTTGAATAAGTACCTTTCTTGACTTGTACATGGTTCAAGGTATAAATAGTTGTACTTATAGCTTCTCTCCAATATTTCAAAGCAACATTTTTCTCCATCATGAGTGTCCTAGCACAATCCATTATAGACCTATTCCTCCTTTTAGCAATTCTATTTTGTGGAGGGGTTCTAGGAGAAGATGTTTGTCATTTGATACCTCTATCATTATAGAACATCTCAAACTCATTGGATATAAGTTCTCCTCTATCAAATCTCAAATAGTTTAGACATTTATCTATTTCTTTCTCATCTCTTTCTATGTACCACTTAAAATTTGGAAAGCATCAGATTTCTATTTTAGAAACATAACTGTCATCATTCTAGAATAATCATCAACAAGCAACATAATGTACTTATCTCCTTTGTAGCTTTGTACTTCAATTGGTTCACACAATTTAGTGTGAATGATCTCTAGTATTCCTTTAGAGGTATGAGTTTTACTCTTAAAACTTGATTTTCTCATTTTACCTAACTGACATTGTTTGCACATTATATTATCAGGCTTCCTCAACTTAGGAAATCCTCTAACTTTTCTCATGTTACTAATCCTAACCAAGTTATCAAAATTAACATGACATAACCTTTTGTGCCATAGCCACACATCATCAAATTTTACTATTAAACAAGTAGCTATTGGATACAATTGTTTAATTATGTGTTGTCTTTGATGTTACAAAAATATCATATTAGTTGTCAATTAGTGTGTACCGAGCTCACTCAGGTGTCGAAGAAATTTTGGAAGGAAACAATGTTAATTGAGTTCTCATGGGTAGTGAAGGAAAGTTGGACAAAGTTAGTGTTCATCGAGTTCACTTGGTTACCAAAGGATTTTACAAGTTTGTAATGTTAACCGAGCTTTTGTTGGTTAACACAGGAAATTGTCTCAAAACTAGTATTTACTGAGTAGGGTCAGCAAATGAAGGATTTTTTTTTTTTTTGGCATAAGAAGCTTATTTATTTTATGCATTCTTTCTAGCCGACTATGGTGATGATTATTAGTTATTTTAATTTGTAATTGAGCCAACTTGACAATCTGGATGATATAAATGAAAGGTCAAGTTGAGATTTTTAGTGTGTGCAAGTGTGTTGGTTGAATTAAAAAAGAAAGAGTAAGAGTAAATTGGAAGGATAAGTAGGTATCCTCATGGAGTAGAAAAGTATTATTCAATTAGGAAGGATAAAGTATGAAGCATAATAGAGATATGTAATCAATAATTTAGCTGCATCACAATTAGGTCATGTCATTGTTACTCTCTAACCATTGTAACAATGATCTAAATCTCTTAACAGAGCTAGTTTAAAAGCCAGTTGTAAATCCTCTAACAAGGTGACAATTACATTGAATTATTTTAAGACCTCTTGTAAGGCCACTTCTTACAGGGTGATCAAATCCTCTAACAAGGTCACACCTAACAATGTGTTTTGTAACTTTTAATTGGGTTGGCTCCTAACAGGGCTCACTTCAGAAGAGTGAAAATAATAACTAGTTGCATTGGTGGTTTTTTTCATATTGGGTTTCCATGTTAAATCTTGGTGTCTTATGTGTTCATATTATTTTTCTTATGTTTGCAAATTAATCATTGTTAATATTTTAAGATCAGTTAAAAGTAAATCACACTTTGCATTTACCAAGTTACAACATTTTGTGTGTGTTTACTAAATAATAGTAGTAATTAGTTTTATTGTTAATATCCAAGGGATCTGGGATATATTTTGGTGGTAACTGATTCACCCCCACTCTTAGTTACTTCTATATTTCCAACAATTGGTATCAGATCTTTTGGTGCTTTCAAGAAAGGTTTCAAGGACTTAAGCTAAAGATCAAGATGTCTTACAAGAGAGAAATTCTAAAGCGGACTCATGAGACTTCATTTGGCTTCGATTAGTGATTTAGGCTTGAAATATCTTGATGAAAAATATGAACTCCTACTGTTACATTATCTGTTGGAGATATTGCTAAGAAAAATAATCATAACACCATAATGATTGATATTGCATCTACTCTTAGCTATGATGAATTTGATGATATCAAGGACTACAAAACTGTGTTTGGTATGTGGAACAAGCTAAAGGACATCTATGATGGTGATGAAAATGTGAGGAGAGCCAAAGAAGAAAGCCTTAGAGGATAGTTTGATCAAATGAGAATGAGAGAAGATGAAAATGTTGCCAAATATTTGGAAAGAATCAAAGCCAGTGTCAGTGCAATAGGAGCATCTGGTGGAGAAATCAAGGATGAAACTATTGTAAGTAAATTTCTCAAAACATTACTTCCTATCTATGCAATTAGAGTATCTACTATTCAAGAAAAGAGGTCTGAGACAAATCACAAGATAACTTTGGATACCTTAGTAGGAAGATTGATAGCTTTTGAGCTAGACAACTATGACAATTATGTTCTAGCTTCCAAAAATATTGAATCTACATTTGAGGCCAATCTTTCACTTAAGGAGAAAGGTAAGAAAATAAAAGACATTTAGTTAGAAAGTGAAGAAGAATTATAAGAAAGTTCTAATAGTGATCTTGGAGTTTTTGAAGCTTTACTTGCAAAAAAATATTCTAGAGGTAGAGGAAAATACAAAGGTAAAGTTCCCCTAATCTATTTTTCATGTGAAGAAATTGGTCACATTGTTGCCAGGTTCCCAAACAAAGAAAGCAAGGATGAGAAGAAAGCCACAAGTGCAATGGCAAGAAGCATTTCAAAAATCACAAATAATTCAGGGACAAAGGTAAGAAGACTTGTTTTATGGCTAAATATTTTGATAATAGTGAAGATGAAATATTATACATTGCTGTGAAAGATGAATCTAATGAAGAAGAAGATAAGATGACACTTATCTCTCATGTCAGTAAAAATGACACATGGATCATAACAGTGGATGTTCACATCATATGACTGGAGACAAAACAAAGTTTGAACATTTTGAAGACTATGATGGTGGTAGTGTGAGGTTTGAAAACAATGAACCTTGTTGCATAAAAGGGAAAGGCCAAATCTCATTAACCAAAGAACTTGAATGTGACAATGCCTATTGGGTTGAAGGAGTAAAACATAATCTACTAAGTGTGGTACAACTAATTAAAATTGGATTCAAGGTGAAATTCATGCATGGCAAGGCAAGATTGTTGGATGACAAAGGTAATCTAATTGGATTAGGAAAAAAAACAAGAGGTAACCTAGTTTATCTTGATCTTGGTGATTAATCTCTTTAAACAAAGAACTTATATGTGACAATGCCTGTTGGGTTGAAGGAATAAAACATAATCTACTGAGTGTGGCAAAATTAATTGATATTGGATTCAAGGTGGAATTCATGCATGGCAAGTCGAGACTATTGGATGACAAAAAACAAACAAGAGGTAACCTATTTTATCTTGATCTTGGTGATTGTTCATGTTTTATTGCTCAAATAGAAGATTGTTGGTTATAGCATAGAAGATTATGTTATGTGAACTTCGATAATATGGTCAAGATCAGAAAATTCAAAAAAGTGAGAGGTATTCTTAGTTTGGAGAAACCAGATGTTGGTTTATGCAAAAATTGTCAGATTGGAAAAATGGGAAAGACTAGTTTTAAAAGCAAAAACTATTAGTCTAAAGATGTCTTGAAAATTGTGCATATTGACCTATGTGGACCCATTGGAATAGAAAGCTATAGTGGAGAAAAATTATTTATTCTTTTCATTGATGACTATTCAAGAATGATGACTATTATGTATCTTAGAGAACAGTTAGAAGCATTTGAGAAATTGAAATGGTATCTTGCTAGAATAGAGAAAGAAATAGGGAAAGATTGAAATTCTTAAGATCAGACAAAGGTGATAAATTCATCTCCAATGAATTCAATAAATTTTTCATTGAAAGAGGAATTAAAAGATAGGTATCAACCCCTAGTACTCCTACGAAGAGTGTAATAGCTAAAAGAAGAAATAGATCTATCATGGATTGTGCAAGGACTCTAATGATTGAAAATAAGGAAGCCATCAACACTGCAGTTCATATTTTGAATCGAGTACAGTTGAAGGACTCATATAAAACTTCCAATAAATTATGGTATGACTATAAACCTAATGTAAGCTACTTGGAAGTATTTGGAAGTAAATGTTATATCTTGAAAGAATCTAGAAAAGGCAAGTTTGATGTGAAAGGTGATGAAGGTATATTCTTAGGATATTCTTGCAGACGTAAGGTGTATAGATGTTTGAATTTTTCTACTCATAAAATCATAGAAAGTATACATGTGAGAATGGATGAGTTTGTAGAAAGAACTGAAGAAGAAAGCATAAAGGAACCATAATATTGCATGAGATTTGTTTACTTTGAACTTGATATATTGCTAGACACATCTATCATTAAAGAGACTTCAACTCTCAAGTCTTCCTTAGTTATCAAGTTGCAAGAAGTTCAAACTGAGTCACAAGGACCTGAGTTACATTCTGAGGCTACTAAGCCAAAAACTACTGAGTCTGAGCATCCAGAGCTAGAAGTTGAAATTCAAAATGAAGATAGTACAATTCATTCAAAAGGCAAAGAACTTGTATTGGCTAAGTATGTTAGAAGGCATCATGCATCTGATCAAATTATTGGAGATAAAATAGAAGGTACTATGACAAGAAGTAAGCTAAAAGGTACATGTTTACTTGCTGATTTTGAACCTAGAAATGTTAAAGATGCATTAGAAAATGAAATTTGGATTGAGGCTATGAATGAAGAAATAGATAAAATAGAGAAAAACAAAACTTGGACCCTTGTTCCTAGGCCTAAAGAAAAAATGTGATTAGAACGAAATGGGTATTCATAAATAAGCTGAATGAAGATGGACAAGTATTAAGAAACAAAACAAGATTGGTGTGTAAAGGATATTGTCAAGAAGAAGGAATTGATTATGGTGAGACTTTTGATCCTGTTGTAAAATTAGGTGTTAGGACTCTACTTGCATATGCTACTCATAGAGGATTCAAGGTATATCAAATAGATGTTAAATCTGCATTTCTCATTGGTATTCTTGATGAAGAAGTCTACATTGAACAATCAAAAGGTTTTGTTGATCTAGACAAAAGGGACATGGTCTACAAATTACACAAAGCATTATATGGTCTGAAACAAGCTCCTAGAGCATGGTATGAGAGGTTGCACAACTACCTTATATAGATTGGTTTTTAGAGAACTAATGATAACAGTAGTTTGTACATCAAGGAAGGACCATATAACAAGATTGTATTGGTAGAGATATTTGTGGATGACACTCTATTTATAGGGAATGATGATCTATGCAAAGAATTTTTAGAACAAATGAATAGAGAGTTTGAAATGTCCATGTTTGGTGAGATAAAATTCTTTGTTGGACTTCAAGTACAACAAAGAAAGAATGGCATCTACATTACTCAATCTAAGTATAATGGTATCTACATTACTCAATCAAAGAGATACTTAAGAAATTTAGAATGGAAGACTCTAAACTAGCTGGAACCCCCATGTGTACCATACTAAACCTTACTAAAGCTGATGATTCAAAAGAGGTAGATCAGACCTTATACAGATCAATGATTAGAAAATTATAGTATGTAGTTCATACAAGGCCTAATATTGCTTTAGTAGTTGGGATAGTGGCAAGATTCTCAGCTAAACTTAGAGAAAATCATATGATGGCAATCAAAATAATTTTGAGATATTTGAAAGGTACTAAAGACTATGGCTTATGGTACAAACTTGGAGGAAACTTAGACCTAAAGGTATTCACTAATGCTGATTGGGTAGGAAATCTTGATGATAGAAAGAGTATAATTGGTTGAGTATTATTTCTTGGTAAAAGGTTGGTATCTTGGAAAAGAAAAAAGAAAAATTGCACATCCCAATCTATAGCAGAAGTAGAACATGTTGCAGCAGCAGTGAACTGTTCTAATAATGTTTGGTTTAAATAGTTGTTGGAAAGCATGGAGGTTGAGATCAAAGAACCAATTATCATGTATTGTGATAACACCAACATAATTAACATATCAAATAATCTAGTGATGCATTCCAAAACTAAGCACATTGCTATAAAATATCATTTTGTCAAAGAATAGGTTCATGATAAAGAAATCATATTAGAATATGTTTATACAACAGAAAAAATTGTAGATATATTCACCAAGCCATTACCAAGGATGCATTTCTGTATCTAAGAGGTAAGCTAGGGGTCATTCCCCTATTTGAAGGTCACTAAATAAAGTTTTAGTGATGCATAAATAGGAACCAAGTTGAAGATCAATTAGTTGATGTAGCATAGTCAAAGGAATATTGCATATGAATCGATACTCAAGGTACATTGATATTAATTTGATATGTGTTGTCTTTGGCATGTGTTTTCAAAGAGGGAGAAGATTACTATCATATATTTCTGAAATGTGTTTATACCTTTCTAGGGGAGAAGTATACTATCATAGAAGTTATGTAATTCCTTCATAGAGGAAGATTACTACATGAAAGAGAAGAAGTTTTTGGTAAAAATTTAAGAGCGAGAAACTATCTATCAGAGAAAGTCTTGTCCTCAAATTTCATTGTACTATGACATGTTGTGTTGCCATCAATGCCAAAGAGGGACATTGTTGGATACAATTGTCTAACTGTGTGTTATCTATGATGTTACAAAAATTTCATATCAATTTCCAATTAGTGTCTATCGAGCTCACTTGGGCATTAAAGGAATTCTGGAAGGAAACAGTGTTAACCAAGTTCTCATGGTTAGCAAAGGAAAGTTAGATAGAGTTAGTGTTCATTGAGTTCACTCAGTTGCCAAATGATTTTTCAAATTTGTAATGTTAACCAAGATTTTGTTGGTTAACATAGGAAATTGACTCAGAACCAGTATTTATCGAGCAGGGTCAGCCAATGAAGGATTTTGTTGTTTTAGCATAAGAAGCTTATTTATTTTAAGTATTGTTTCTAGCCAACTCTGGTGATGATTATTTGTTATTGAAATTTGTAATTGAGTCGACTTGACAATCTGGATGATATAAATGAAAGGTCAAGTTGAGATTTTTAGTGTGTGGAAGTGTGTTGGTTGAATTAAGAAAGAATGAGTAAGAGTGAATTGGAAGGATAAGCAGGTATCCTTGTGGAGTAGAAAAGTATTATTCGATCAAGAAGGATCAAAGATGAAGAAAAATAGAGATTTGTAATCAAAAGTTTAATTGCATCACAATCAAGTTATGTCATTGTTTCTCTCTAGCCATTGTAGCAGTGATTTAAATCTCTTAACAGAGTTGGTTTAAAAGCCAGTTGTAAATCCTCTAACAAGGTGATAGTTCCATTGAATTTTTTTAAGACCTCTTGCAAGACCACTCCTTACAGGGTGATCAAATCTTTTAACAAGGTCACACCTATCAGTGTGTTTTGTAACCTTTAACCATGTTGGCTCCTAATAGGACTCACTTCAGAAGAGTTAAAATAGTAACTAGTTACATTGGAGGTTTTTACCATATTGGGTTTCCATGTTAAATCCTTGTGTCTTATGTGTTCATGTATTTCTCTTATGTTTGCAAATTAATCATTTTAATTATTTTAATATTAGTTAAAACTAAATCACACTCTGCATTTATCGAGTTACAACATTTTCTATGTGTTTACCGAATAACAATAGTAATCAATTTTATTGTTAACATCCAAGGGATTTGGGATATATTTTAGTGGTAACTGATTCACCCCCCCTCTTAATTACTCCTTTTATATTTCCAACAGTAGCATCCTTTATATCAAGGTAGAATAGATTATTCCTAGTCTGATTACCCTTTCCAATCAGTTTTCCATCAGTATCATATATCTTAGTAATCTTTTTTTCAAACTCAACCTTACATCTTGAATTATTCAATTATTACACACTCAATAGATTATGGTTAAGTCCTTCAAAATAGTATTCATTGTCACATAAAATCTTTTTTGTGAGTTTGATAGAACCTTTTCTTTTTATCAAGCATGGTGCATCATTACCAAATCTTATACCATTTCCATCATAAAAATTCAAGGTAATAAACTTACTTTTATCTCCATTCATGTGATATGAACACCCACTATTAGTGATCCATTTGTCATTCTTGTTCACACAAGACACAAGTGTAGTTGCCTCATCTTCATCAGATTCATCCTTTATTGCAACATACACCACTTCATCATCATGTTCATCAGATTCATCTCTTGTTCCCTCTTGAAAAATGTAGCAAGACTTCTTGCCTTTATCTTTTTAATCCTTGTTGTCTTCATTTCTCCTACTTTTTTACTTGTCATCACTTCTGTAGGTCTTCTTCTTTGTACATCTAGAAACAATATGACCAACCTCATTGCAATTGAAATAAATGATAGGTAGTTTACCTTTGAACTTGCCTTTACCTCTATGAAATCTTCTTGCTAGTAGTGCTTCAAGTTTTTCTACATCCTCCTCTGTATCAATGTCACTGGACACATATTTTTCCTTTTTCTCATTAGGTTCCTTCAATGAAAACTTAGCTTTGAAAGCAAATTCAACATTTTCAGGTCCATAATTATCAAAGTTATGTAGCTCAAAAATAGTGAAACTACCTACTAGACCTTCAAGAGATAGAGTATTCCCTGGTATACATCTCAGTTCTTGTATTGCAAAAACTCTAACAACATATATAGGAAAAAATGTTCTTAAAACTTTTCTTAGTATAGTATCATCATCTATTTTATTGGTAGCTCCTCTTGTTGCATTAACAACATCTTTTATCCTTGAGCAATATTTTTACCTTCTTGCATTCTCATATCATCAAACATACGTCTAAGACTTTCAACTGTGGCTTTTAGAACATTAGTGTCTCCTCCATAGATAGTGATTAAGGCATCCCACATTTTCTTTGTACTGACAAGACTTTTGATGTCATCAAATTTAACATAGCTTAGGGTAGAGGCAATCTCCAATATTTCTTGGTTGTGTTCTTTCTTCTTTTTCATATCCTTGGTAGTTAGGACTTCAATAGGATCAAAATGCTCAATAGTAATGGTAGATTGTGCATGATCTCCAAGTCCTCCAAGATATAGCCTCATCAAACTTTTCCATGCAAGAAAGTTATCTCTATTAAGCTTAGGTACATCTCTTTTTGACATCTTGATCTTTGTGCTTCTAGTACATTCAAACTAGTCCTCTTAAGCAGCTAGCTCTAATACCAATTGTTGGAATTCTTTAGAATAATTGAGATGTGGGAAGGGGGACGAATTAGTTATCCAATGTCTAGATATATAAGTAAAATTTTTCTTAGTTTAGTGAATCCATAAAGCATTTATCATCATGCATCCATCCATAAGATTATGCAATCACTTAAAAACTTGTAGGTTACTATCAAATCAATTTGCAGAATTATAAACATGAAACATAACAGATTCAACAATGCATTTGACATAATGGTTTATGTGGAAACCCAATTTGGGAAAAACCACCAATAACATGCTACTCTTTTTCACTCTTCTAAAATGATGCCCTATGAAAGACCAACCCTATTAAAGGTTACAATACACAATGTTAAATGTGACCCTGTTAAAGTATTTCAATCACCCTATTAGAAGTGAGCCTTTTTAGAGGACTTTAGACTATTCACTTGGAATGTCACCTAGTTAAAGGATTTACAAATGACTATTAGGTCAACTTTAATCCAAAGGATTTACCCTACATTGATACAATTATTAGAGAGTAATAGTAAGACTTGATCTAATAACAACTTACAACTCCACTTGTAGATTAAAGATCTCTATTTTAGTCCTCCATTCTTCTTGGCTTTCACACTCATCAACTCTGATAGCTTGTTCACCCTTTAATCATTCATACCCTTAAGCCTTCTTACTTAACATGCCAATGCATACTCTTCACTTAGGTCACTTGATGAATTAATACCATTGACTCCTTGTCTTCCTTAGGTTCTCACACATGACAACCATTACTTTTGACCAACCATCCCTATAAATAAAGAATTAAGATCTTTTGCCATTCATTCTCCATTATCCAATTTAGGGTTAAAAAAATTTAGGTAGGATTCACTAAATCTACTCCTCATTCCATATTACTTCTAGAAACTTCTCCTTCAATCCTTTTTGAATTTGTCTCAAAATGGTTTACCATGAATTCTATACCACCAACTCTTCAATCTTATCTTCCACTTGGTTCACAGAATCCAAGAAACAAACTTGTCGGCTCAAATCCATTGAATTCATAATCTTTCTAATAATGTTGGTACTTAACATTAACTTTCTTTTGATGTTCAACACATACTACGTTGCTTGGCATCCACTAAAAAATCACTCAACACAAAGTAAAGTTTACTGGTGCTCGACGTCAACTAAACTTTACTCGACATCAAGTTTTTTGCTTGGCATACACTAAAATGAACTTTTACTCGGCTTTGACTGATTTTCTGCTTGGCTTGCACTAACTTTTCTCGACACCTACTATCCATTTGGTCAAGCTTGGAAGAAAAACTTACTTTAACTTGTTCTTCTAAACTTACTCAGTGTAACCAACCTTTGCAACCTTAAGTAGATTATCAATGCACTATGATATCACTATCTTAGCTGATTCTTATACTCCTTTTCATATCATCACTCAACCTTTCCTCTAGGTACTATTGTTACATCTTTTGATCAAATCCTCTTCATCAATAAAATAGGTAATAGCACTTAAATCATATAAGCAATTGTCTTACTAGAAAAATAGCAGATTTGACATCAATGACAAAACAATGATTGAAACATATTTATCATACTTATATCAATTATTTTCAACAATGAAGTCAAAGAACCCTATTACAATATCTACTTTTTCAAGTGACATTAGAAATCATCATGTAATATTTGAGAGTTCCCTAAATCATAATGCTTATCATAAAACATCTCTTTCACAAATACTTCAACATTTCTTATTTTACAAGCTGCTTTTTGGATGAAGGATGCCATTTCTTTGGATATGTTGACATCAGTATCATCAAAATCATGTATATGTAGTGCTAGGTTCTCAATATTATTTACCATCTCTCTGAAATGGCCACAAATGTTTTTAATTACATTTTCAATGGGTTTTTCTATGTACCCATTTGAACTTATGGAAATATTAGGACTTGATGGAGGTGGCTCATTTATTGTGTCTACTGTATCTGATATTTGTATGACACTATTTTTTTCATTGTAACACAAGTCCATTGTATATCTAACCTATGAATATAATTGAAATTTATATCATGTACACTGTCAACTTCATAATTCAAATCTACTATATAATCACATAGAAATACAATACAATGTAAGAAATTTATTTATTAAAATAATAACTAAAAATATTATTGAAGAAAGAGAATTGATATAAAGTATGTGGATAATGACCTTTAAAGCAATGAAATGAGTTGTATGACCAATATATTAGATACCTACAATTTGAAAGAAAACAATATAGTATTAGCCCTAAAGATATTTTGATTTTGTGCATGTGCTTTATTTGAATAAAATATTTTTATTAAATTAACAAATTCAAAAATATTCAAAAAATTAATGGTTTAATTATAAAATAGTATAATTCATGAAATCCTAAACCATTTAAGATAAATAGATACAAAATAAAGATAAGTATTAGCAAACTAAATATAATATATTAAAAGTTTATTCTACAGTAAAAATAAAATTAATCTTAAATTTATTTTGTATGTATATCTTATATCAATAAATGTTAATTTTAATTAATAAATTTTAAAAAACTTTGAAAATATATTGTCTAATGATTAAAAAATTATATCATTTTGACACTAATTAAAAACAAAAAAACCAAAAAATCTAAAAACGTAAATCTAATATGGCAAAAAAAAATCTGCATCTAAAGATAGCACTAAAGCTATTTATTTTTAGAAAAAATTGAGGAAATTTTTTTTGAATGATTAAATTTTAAAATAGTATAATTTATGAAATCCTAAACCATTTAAGATAATAGATACAAAATAAAGCCAAGTATAAGCAAACTAAATATAATATATTAAAATTTTTTTCTAAAGTAAAAAATAAAATTAATCTTAAATTTATTTTGTATCTATATCTTATATGAGTAAAAATTAATTTTCAATGAATAAATCTTAAAAAGCTTTGAAAAGATAATGCGTAATGATTAAAAATTTATATAATTTTTCACACTAATTAAAAGCAGAAAAATAGAAAAACCATAAAAATGTAAATCCAACATGACAAAAAAAATTAGCATCTAAAGATAGCATTGAACCTATCTTTTAAAGAAAAAAATTGAGGAAAAAAATCTAAATCTAAAAATAGTGCTGGAAGTTTTTTTTCTATTTTTAAAAGATGTTTTTTGGAAAAATCTTGCATTCAAGGTCTATAAACATATAAATACAATATAGCAACCATTGAATGATTATCATAATACTTTTCACTTTTGAAGATGTTTAAGATTTGAAAACTGAAACGACTGCATAAGGAAGGATATAAACTAATTTAAGTGAAGTTAGATTGGTATTTGTAGAGAACGATGACCAAATTGATTCAAGCACATAATCCATATTCTCAATAGTTTCGCTTTAAATATTATTTAGGAGAAGAATTGCAAATGAAGGAGAATATAATAAATTAGAAAATTAAAAAATATGATAAAGCATTTTATGTTATATACATATATGACAGAGCGGAAAAAAAAAAAACCAGATGATTTGATTGTTGAAAGAAACTACAATAAAATGATATATTTGAACAAAACTTATTCAAAATAATAAAAAGAAAATACAAACTCACTAACCTATGCACTTAATTTTTGTGAGGCTATTGTGTGTCAAGAGTTAATGGTAAATTTACCAGTTATAAGATTTTTTTTGTAATGGTGTCTCTAATTTTATGGAAAAATGATGACACACTACAAGTAGTTGAAGGATTAAAATGGAGAATTGGAGTTTTCAGTTGGAAGTATTTAATTTCAATTTGTAGTTGTAGTTGAAAAATGATGACAGACTGCAACTCTTTGAAGGGTTAAAATGGAGAATTGCAGTTGTCAGCCTAAAGTAATATATGTCTAACTGTAGTTGTTAGCAAGTATTTATCACTGAAGAAGATCATTGGAAACTATCGAATTGTAGTTGGTATTTATCCTAGAACAAGATCAATGTAAAAATCAAACTATAGTTGGTATTTATTACTGAAGAAAGATCATTGGAAACTGTCAAACCATAGTTGGTATTTATCATTGAACAAGACCAATGGAAAATTCAAATTGTAGTTGTCATTAGAAAGTATTTACCACTGAATAAACATGGACACATATTTTTTCATGACCAATCTTCGAATGTAGGATGCCTATCAACGTAAAAATATTCATGAAATGAAAGAAAATATTTTGTACTTATTTATGTGGTTCATGTTATTTGAAGCTGACATTGCACAATATAAATGCTTTTTTCTTCCATAAAATAAACTTTTTAAAGGTACAATTTTGACTTTTATGTATATTCAATCCACATTATAAAATATATAATTGTTAAGTATTATAGTAGGCTTAATGAAAAAATATAATACTAAATTTATAAATGCTATAGTCCAATTCTTATTTTATCTTATTTGATTTTTTTTTTTACATCAATACATCCATATATTAGTCGTACAAATTCTTTAAATATATGTTTTAGTATTATTATTAGTTCTTGTCAAAGGCAAGAAACTATTGGAATCATTATGAATAATTCTTCTAGATTTCATAGTTTTTACTTCTTTGCTATTCTGTAAAAGGTTTTGGGTCTTTTAAAACCTGTTTTTACTTAATCAAAACTATTTAAATCATTAAGAACAATTTTACCAATTATTTCAACCAATCATAATCGAGAATTAAAAGATTTAGAAAAAGTTTCAATAGTTTAATATAATTTACTTTTTTTATGATAAAATTTTCATTTATCTATGTTCTTATTGGCTAATATAGAAAAAATGCAAGGGAGAAAAATCAATTTTCTATTAGATAAATAATACAAAATTATTGATGACTAGCTCATTAATTAAAATCTTAAAATCTTGTACAATATTTTTAATCCTATATTAATTGCTCAAGTTTCCATCATGCTGTGCATGGTACATGCAAAAGGTGGAAATACATTTTTTAAATCTTATAATGAGATTTTGACATGACGCTATTTTGTAAAAATATTTTTTGTCTTAAATTTATTATAAAATTGATGATAATTTATACTCTTTTCATCATTTTAAATATTTCTTTCTTGTATCATTTAAAATAGATATTTTTATAATAAAAATATATAATTAATTTATGTTTAATCATATATGAAATAAGGATCAACAATTTTGCCAATTATTTCAACAAAGAATTAAAAGTTTTAGAAAAAAATACTATAGTTTAATATAATTTTCTATTTTGATGATTGTTTTTTATAATAAAAGTGACCAATCAAAGGGGTTGGCCTAGATACAATCAAAAGCAAAGGGGTCAGCCTAGATACAATCAAAAAGTTGGTAACCAACACATTACCAACTAGAACCACCAGTAGTCAAAAATTTAACTAAGCAAAGATCCAAAAGTCTGCAACCACGAACAAAGACTAGCAACTAAGCTAAAACCAACAAAGCTACAAACTAACTACTAGGTTTCAACACTATCCAAAAAGGTACTCGAGCCAACCAAAGTCTTAATTACAGTTGATAACCAGCAAAACCAATACTGCTAGTAAAATTTTAAAAGTCTTTGGATCCAAAGATCCCAGTAACTGATAAGAACATAAAAAAAACTTAGCTTTCCTTTTTCCCTTTTCCCTTTGCATGTAGTAGGATCTAGGTCTAGTCATTAGTAAGAAACTTGAAGAGAAACTTGTTGGTGTTTGAAAATGCTGTAGGGTTTTCAATTATCCCATTGAGAAACTAACATATCTAGGGGCAGCTAACTCCCATTTTCAACATGCCATTTCTAACAACAGGCCAACTATAAGGCTAGACCCTTCTTCTACTTCAGGCTCTGCTAAACCTAGGCAGGTAGACCTCAGATTCAAATGATACCGTACCAGTGCAAAAACATATCCCTGAATCTATTACGCTGATTTTACCCTTATTTCTCCTAATGACTCATGAAATGACATAGATCTATAGTAGCTAAATGCAAAGCTATGAATCTCATAAGCTAAGTGAGGGTTAAACATTTAGGTCCTTCAACATGAAATGGAAAGAACATTTGATTAATAATTTTGAATTCAACAAACCCTCAGATATGCAGTAGCAGGACTTTAATGATCTAGTAACTGACTAGTGCCTAATCCATTGGGCAAATCCATGAATCAAATGCATACATATGGACATCTGATACTTATGTATATATTTAGATAAATGATCTATCTATTTACCTTGTAAATATACATCGATGCTCAATCCAAACCTCATTATTAGATGATATCCTTCTCAATGAACCTACAACCTTGTTGATTCCCTGAAGCATTTACATTATTCCTTGAGTCATAAGCAAAAAAACAACAACATATAGCCTTAAGGGACTGCAACTATGACTAAGCTCTTTGTTGAAAGATCATAAAACATTGACAATTCACTAAGACTGGAGACGAGAATTAGAATGAAACTAATGAAATTCTTCTGCTCTTTGTATTAATTTTCATGAAACAATACAACCAAATGCATGAAATGAAAACATGAAAACACCTAACAGATTTGAATTGTCTGTATATTCCTTCCTACTACAATTCACATGAGAGAATTATGCTAAAAAATATGGTTTCACAGTAAAACACTAGAACCCTGCTGGTATTACCTAGAGAAAACTGTCAACCTATTGGTTTCTCAGTGACAAAGATTGGAACCTCTACAATCAGAAAGAATGAGAAATATATAGGTTGAAGGAATTCCCAGATATAAATCTACAATTGACAAGTGTCCCTTCAGAATTCTCCCTTAAGAAATTGAAAGTAATCTTTCTACCCTCTCTCTATAACTGCTAATCATATCTTTTCTGTTTTGCCTCTCCAAGTGCAAAATATCTCAGTAAAGACAAATATCTGATAACTGAATCTGAATATGTGCTAATTGATCAAAACTTAGCAAAACCACCACAAATATTAAAAATAATCAGATAGAAAAGCCACTAAATATGTTTTAGGTGTTTCTTCACTAAATTCTGCAATTGAATAGTCAAAACACCCCTCAGAACACACAAATCAATCTCTGATAGAAAACCTCCTATAGTATAAACTAGTGGTGTTTCATGAAAAAAATAACTCCATATTTGGAAAATTCAGCTCATACTGGTTTCGATGGTATATTGAAGTGTCTATTTTGCCTACCAGAAACCTTAGAATCTTGATTTGAAAAAGTCCCCTTGGTACAAGTGTCTAGGTTTGCAATTATTTGAAATCTAAAATTTCAAAACTTTTAAAACATTCTAAAGTCTGAACATTAGAAAATGCCTTTTCACAATTTAAAAAACCTGTACGCATCCTTTTTCTGCAAAAATAATTAAAAAATATTTTTTTTATTCATCAAATTTTTTCCTTCTTCTTTACTGGGCCGACTAAGCGCCACCCAGGTTGCCACGTGGTGGCCCATGATTGGTCGACCTGTGCCAAATACCTACCCCACAAGGTGCCACATACTCACCCTTGGCCCCAACCTTTTTTCCACCTTGAAATGCATCCCAAGCCCACTGCCACATGGCACCCGGGCGCATTTCCGCATTGCTTATCTTCCCTGCAACTTATTTTTGTGGGTGTGCACCATTCGTTCAATGTGCCACATGGTGGCATCTGAAGTGTTTGGTCTTGGATCACATTCTAAATTGCCACTTCATTGCACATGGGACCCACTGCCACATGGCAGTATCCCACTTTCCTGCAATCTTTAACCTCCTCGCATCTTGTTTTTTTAGGCATGCGCGCACTGCATGATCTCGCCATGTGTCAGCATCTGGTGCGATCTTCATCCTTGGAACCACATCAACATATGATTTCTTTTGTTCAAAATTTACCTTTTTGGTCTCTAGCTGGCATCCACTAGCCAACCCCACGCACAAGGCTACACCTTACAAAAGATCGATGCCTTTAAGACATCTTCAATTATGAGCGTTCTAAGATTTAAATAGTAAAACTTGCCCATATATGACCAATGTGGGACTAAAGAATTATTTCTATGCTAGCCCCTACATTTGCTGTGCACATGGGACAACTTCACTATTTTTGGCGTCTCCTTCCTAGCCGACTATCCTCACAATGACTCCTCAAACAAGATGCTATAGCTCTCAATGTAAACCTCTGACACAACTTTCTCTACCTATGGCTTCTCCATACTTCATTGGTGTCATTTTCTTCAAAAGTGCCTCACTCTATCTTTAACACCATGACTCTTCTTGTCCGACATGGGGTTCCTTTTCATTGGCTTGCATGTACAATTTCTTTCTTTTTAATGTATCTGCGTGTGCTCTTTATTGAAATTTATGTTGCCCTTGTGTGTGCCTATTTGTTTCATGCTGCAGCTCTTTTTTCTTTTAAACTACCAATTCCCAACATTGATTTGCTGTTTTAAAATGTTGAGAATCTCCTTGGAAATTCGTGGCTTGTTTTAAAATGTGTGGATTCCTCTATTATAGTCACTTCCTATTTTTGGATGCCTCCCCTGCTTCTATAGCAATCTTGCTCCCTTGATGATTTGGAATTGGCTTCCAAAATTGGTAGCTCTCCCCATTTTTTATTGGAACCTTGCTTCCTCTTTCAATGTTGTGGTTAAACTCCATTTCATTCACTGTGAAGCCTCCTGCAAACTCCAATACCCTCCTCTGCTTTACATGGAAGTCCTCTTGTTTACCGCAAGATGCCTCTTTTTCAATGCATTAGTTTATACTTGGTCACTGTGGCTTCTTCTATTTTGGCATTGATTTCTCCCTTGAATACTTTTTGTTGATTGCTCTTATGTCTAGATTTAGCTGGATTAGACATTTGTTTCTTTGTATTTGACAATCGATGGGAACCAAGAGCCTCATCTTTCAATATATTTTTTTCTTTTGTCTCACCAAAGCTCCATCTCTATCAACCTTCCTAGACTTCTTCTTCGACCTGTTGGATTCCTCATGATCCATATTAGTAGGAGATAATTGTCTTTTATGAGAAACAGATGCTTCTTCCTTATTCAATTTTAGAATAGCATCGACTTCATGCTTTTCTAGCTCCTCCTCATCACCATCTTCATATAAAACCTTAAACCACTTCAATGTAGGATCATATCCAATAACTTCACCCATATACTTTCTCCTCCCAAATTCCTTTGCCACCTTCTGGCCTTTGAGCAATTCCAACTGACTTTGTTCATCATCTCTATCTTCAATATGCTCCACATGAGACTCAATGGTTCCTTGAACGATAGGCATTTGACTTGATATTTTGGATATATTCTCTACATCATTTCCTATATGCTGTACATTTTTAGATTGCTCTTCTTTATGAGGAGGATCTTCTTCGTGAGGAAGATTAGCATATGAAGACACAATATGTTCTTTTTGTATCATATTTGCTGATAGTTCATTAGTTTCTGCAGTAGAATTAGCAATGGACACTTGCCTTTCCTGGGCTCAATCTTTTCAATAGTAGGAATTTGATTGACATCCTGACCTTTTTCCTGGAGATCATTTCCTAGTGCAACTTGAATTGCAATTGGGATCTCTTTAGGTTGCTTGCTATGAAAATTTGCTAAAAGCTCTTTTGGTAATCAAGAGGATACTACAATTAGATGGGTTGAAATGCCCATAATGCCACAGGTTTTTCTATGTTGATTGTTCTGTGCCATGGAAATTTTAGAAGTGTCTTTGAGATTGAAGGGCTCAATGTTACATACATGATGGGACGGGTGCAACAGAGTTCCCCACGTCATCAACATTCAAGAGATGATGATGATTCTTCATTTGGAATCATCTCTTTTAGAATAGACTTGGTGGAAATAATGGAACTTGATTCATTGTTTACTCAAGCAGTATCTGAGAACCACTGGGTCCATGGAGCCCAAACCACCCACAAGTTCACCATCAAATGTTAGAAGCTCCAGTTCTATGGGTAGTACAATTGCTCATCAAAGCATGCCATATTATGTATCATGTATTTATTTGAGTCATTGAGGCATTTTAACATCCCAATCCTTATTAATCATATAGAATTAGTTGGGCCCCAAAGTGGGTTCGGCTAATTTTTTTTTGATTTTGGACAACTGAATCCTCAAACTGATCCCTCGACCTTCTCAAATTGATTAGAATCAAGTTCGATTGTTGAGCCATCATTAAAACCTCATTTTATCCTTTTTTGCAACCTGTAACTTTTGCACCAAGAGGTCTGTTGACTGGTCTTAAAAATTGACTAGAACACTTGACCAGACTCAAAAAATTGGTACACTGATTCTTTGCTCCGCACTCTTGCATCTTGTTGAATCTCGTCTCATGAAAAATTTGGGGTCAAAAGATATTCGCTATCAAAGTTTCCTTCTCAGAATTACCTGCAAGTAAACATGTCAGAAAACAACAAAATGCATTTAGATTTGGCTTTGAAAACTGGGCAAATGAACACATTGGGAGATGTAAATTGGGGCATTGGTTCTCTGTCATGAGGAAATTATGGATCTATGAATTAGGCTCATGAATAATAAAAAGATGCGAATGGCGAGCGGTCAAAGTAGGCTACTTGGAATTTACAAACTGGAAACAATGACAAAAGTGATTTTTGCAAATGGAACTGACTCGAAAAAGTGTGTAAATGGATTCATCATGACTTGCAAATTGGCACACTTGAAGTATTTTTGGAGGAAAACAGAGTGGTACAATCCATTTGATCTCACCTATCATGGATTAGGAATTATAACATCATGAACAAGGGTCCTAACAAATCTGCAAATGTTGACACCAGTAAAAAGATAGAAATTGCATTTGGAATCACATTTGAAGACTAATCAAACAGATTCATCATAAGCTCATACTTAAAACATAGCATGTCTCTGACCTCTAAAATGCAATGCAAAAGGAATTTCAACAATTGGGTCAACTGGTCAAAAGTTATAACTCATCAAACAAGGCTTCCCAGAAATGTGTGCAATTTGCAAATGTGTGAAAATAGCAAATGACCAACTTTGAGGGATTTAAAACCTAGTCAAACAAACTCAAAACGACTCAAAATCAGAAACATAGGTTCTTGGGTATGGACACTAGACATTCTCAAAGTGGAAAATCACAAAACATTTCTAGGTGTGAGATATTTAGATGCAAACATGGCCTCCTGTCACTATTTGACACTTTGGTGAAAAATGCAGATTTGCAACTAGCTCAAAATGAGACTTCATGAAATGGCTCGGAATGGCAATTTAACTTCAAGGAACATGTAGACACACTAAATGGAGGTGTTAGAAATATTAAAAACCTCATAGGGCTCAAAGATATAGCCAGGTACAATCTCATTAAAAGCATTCATAGGACTCAAGTTTCTCTATGGTACTCAAAATCGAGAAGGCAATTTTGAGTGCCAACAGTGGCTCTATCTGGGGCTGCATGCCCCTTGCAAGCATGGAAATATTTTAGATCTCTGGGAGAAGTAGAACACACACCTAAAACTCTCTCGAACAACTTTATTGAAAGTAGGGAACAACTAAAACTACTATGTACACATGATGACCCCGGGCCACCAAACTTCAGCAAAATTGTTTACCTCTGTCGTATACCTGATTCTCATTCCTTTTTTCATGAGGTAAACTAAAATTACTTCTCCTATCAGTTTCACCAATTAAATCAGCATCCTGAAACTCAACATTTAGTAAAATTGAATCTTCGTTCCTACTTCCATAATGCATATAAAAACTTGCTTCATTCTCAACCGTTTGCTCATTATGAAAATACTGATCAGCATGCTCAAATATATCAAACTGAAATTGAAAATCCTCTTCATTTAATAAATCATGCATGCTATCAACTTGGAATATGAATGCATCATATTCATCATGAGACTACTAGGAGAAAAGATCAAAATGCCAAAGAGAGAAGTTCCCAAGCTCAACAAAAGACAAGTTTTTTGCATGGCAAAGTTTGATGAAGCTACATCTTGGATCCATAGGAGATTATGCCCAAAATTCAATTGTCACTAAACATGTAGATCCAATAGGTGCTCCTATTGCTGAAGACATGAAAAACAAACAAGAACAAAACCAGACAATGCTGGAAATTGCCTTTGCACTCAGCTATGCTGAATTTGATGATATCAAAGGATGTGACACTGCATTCAAAATGTGGAAAGCCCTATCAGACATCTATGGAGGAGATCGGAATGTACAAAGAGCAAAAAGAGAAAGCCTTAGAGGAAAATTTGATGAAATAAAAATGGAAGAAAATGAGAATGCTGCTCAGTATAGTGCAAGAATAAAGGAAGTGGTAAGTGCAATAAGATGCTTGAATGGTCAACTGGATGAAGATACTGTTAATAGTAAGTTCTTAAGAACCTTGCTCCCTATCTATGCTATTAGAGTATCAGCAATACAAGAGCTAAGATGTATACCAAGAAATAATCTAAGCTTTGAAGGTATAATAGGTAGACTCACTACATTTGAGTTATCTAACTTTGACAACTACAAACCTAAAAATGTTGATTCTACTTTTAAGGCAAAGTTATCATTGAAAGATGCCGAACAGGTGAAATCAAGGAAAGGAAGAAAAATGAAGTATGTATCTAGTGACAGTAGCACTGATGAGGAAGATGTGGAACAATTGGAAGCATTTATCGCTAGAAGATTTCACAGGGGAAAAGGAAAATTCAAAGGTAAGATGCCTATCATTTGTTTCAATTGCAATGAAGTAGGTCATATTGCTGCAAGATGCCCACCGAAAAAAGATTCCAAGGAAGACAACAAATACAAGAATAGAAGAGATGATGACAAGAGAGATTACAAAGAAAAATGTAAGAAGTGTTATATTGTTGAAGAAAATTCTAATGACAATGATGATGAAGTTGTTTATGTAGCCATGAAGGACCAATCTAATGAAGAAGAAGCCACATCACTGGTGACATTATAAACAAGAATGGCAGATGGATCATAGACAATGGATGCTCACATCACATGATAGGAGACAAAAGAAAGTTTGTTAACTTTACTCAGTATGATGGAAATAGTGTTAGATTTGGTAATGATGCTTCATGTCAAATCAAAGGAAAAGGTTCCATTAAGCTCACAGAACAAATTTTATGTGACAATGCATACTATGTTGAAGGATTAAACTAAAATTTACTGAGTGTCTCACAATTAGGCAATATAGGTTGCAAAGTGGAATTTGAAAACAAAACTGCAAAAATCTATGATAATGATGGTAAACTAATAGGAAAAGGAGATCAAACAAAGAGTAATTTTTTTTACCTTGATATGGATGATGTTTCTTGTCTACATGCAAAATTTGATGATGAATGGTTATGGCATAGAAGATTATGTCATGTCAACTTTGACAATCTAGTCAAAATCAGTAAAATGAAGAAAGTTAGAGGTCTACCAAAATTGAAGAAGCCTGATAATATCATGTGTAAACAATGTCAGCTAGGAAAGATGATAAAGTCAAGTTTCAAAAGCAAAAACTATACATCTAAAGAGATACTTGAGTTAGTTCACACTGACTTATGTGGTCCAATGGAAATACAAAGCTATAGAGGAGATAAATACATAATGTTATTTATTGATGACTATTCCAGGATGATGACTATTATGTTCTTAAAACAAAAATTTGATGCTTTTCAAATGTTTAAGTAGTATGTGGCTAGAGTTGAAAAGGAAACTGGAAAAAGCTTGACATGCCTAAGATCAGATAAAGGTGGTGAATTTACATCAAATGAATTCGAGATATTCTATAATGATAATGGAATCAAAAGACAAACGTCAGCTCCTAGAACTCCCCTACAAAATGGAATTGCTAAAAGAAGAAACAGATCTGTAATTGACTGTGCCAGAACATTAATGATGGAAAAGAATGTTGCTCTAAAATACTAGAGAGAAGCTGTAAGCGTAGCTATTCATACACTGAACTGAGTACAAGTCAAGAAAGGTACAAATACAACACCTTTTGAATTATGTTATGGTTACTCACCAAATGTAAAACATTTCAAAGTGTTTGGTTGCAAATGTTTTATCCTTAAAGATGTTAGAAATGGAAAATTTGATGCAAAAAGTGATGAAGGTATATTTCTTGGTTACTCCACTAGAAGTAAGGCATATAAGTGTTTGAATATCAACACTAACAAAATTGTGGAAAGTGCAAATGTAAATTTTGATGAGCACACAGAAGTCCAAGTTGAAATACCAAAGAAAATGGAAGAATACATAACTTTTGTATATTCTTATGAAGGAATGACTGCTGATGAGGATGATGTGAATTAAATTGAAAATCAACAACAAGTGTCAGTTTCAGCCGATTCACAACCAGTGAATGCCAAGTTGCATTCAGAAGCCGAGTTACAGAATGAAGAAAATGCACAATTTGATTCTGAAGATAGCATACATGATGAAGAACAACCTGACAATGAAGTGCATAGTGATCCTGAATCTGAAAGATCAAACATGGAAACAAGGATAGAGCCAAGATTATCCAAATATGTAAAAAGACATCACCCTGCTGAATAGATAATTGGTGACAAAGATGCAAGACCAATGAAAAGGAATAGACTAATACATGAATCATGTTTGATTAGCCAATCTGAACCCAAGACAATACATGGTGCATTACAAGATGATGATTGGTATAAAGCTATGGAAGAAGAAATTGATCAAATAAGAAAAAATAAAACCTGGAGTTTGGTTCCCAGACCAAATGACAAGAATGTGATTGGTACCAAATGGGTATTTACAAACAAACTAGATGAGAATGGTGAGATTACTAGAAACAAAGCCAGATTAGTATGCAAGGGTTATGCTCAAGAAGAAGCAATAGACTATGGAGAAACATTCACTCCTATCGCTAGAATGGAAGGAGTAAGAACTTTACTTACATATGCTGCCTACAAAGATTTTAAAGTCTATCAGATGGATGTAAAATCTACCTTCTTAAATGGTATACTAGAAGAAGAAGTCTACATTGAACAACCAGAAGGATTTGTTGATGAAAACAATAGGGATATGGTGTGTAAGTTACATAAAGCACTCTATGGTTTGAAACAAGCACCTAGAGCATGGTATGAGATACTTCATAAGTATCTAGTACAAATTGGATTTGAAAGAATTGATGATAAAAGCAACATGTACATCAAAGCAAAAGAAGGTAAAGACATTATTGCATCTGAAATCTTTGTGGATGACATAGTATTCGGAGGTAAGGAAGTACTTTGCAAAGGCTTTGCTGACAAAATGAAACATGAATTTGAGATGTCTATGTTTGGAGAAATCAAATTTTTTGTTGGATTGCAAGTACATCAACTCAAACATGGAATATTTATTACACAATCAAAATACATCAAAGAAATTCTTAAAACATTTGGATTGGAGGAATCCAAACCAGTCAGTACACCAATGGCCAAAGGAAATAAGCTATCCAAAAATGATGAGTCAACTGAAGTTAATCAAATAATGTACAAATCCATGATTGGAAAACTACAATATGTTGTACATAGTAGACCATACATAGCATTAGTAGTTGGAATAGTGGCTAGGTTCTCTGCTAATACTAAAGAAAATCATCTCATAGCAGTAAAAAGAATAATGAGATATCTCAAAGGGACTGATGACTTTGGTCTATACTACAAAAATAATAGAAAATTTTAACTCAATGCATATATAGATGCAGACTGGGGAGGAAACATTGATGACAGAAAAAGCACAAGTGGAGGTCCATTATTTCTAGGTAAAAGGCTGGTTACCTGGACTCGCAAGAAACAAACATGTATATCCCAGTCCACTGCAGAATTAGAATATGTGGCAGCTACAGTCAATTGTACAAACATTGTATGGCTCACACATCTATTGAATGGAATGAAAGAAGAAGTAACAAAACCAGTGATATTGTATTGTGATAATACAAGTGCTATAAACATATCCAAAAATCCAGTGATGCATGCAAAAATCAAGCATATTGCAATCAAGTATCATTATGTCAGAGAATTGGTAGAAGACAAACAAGTGAAGTTGGAATACATTCACACAAAGGAACAAACTATAGATATCTTCACCAAACCATTGCCCAAGGATGCCTATGAATATCTTACAAGCATGTTGGGGGTTATACCCCTAAGTCAACCAGTTTAAGGCAACAAGGAAGCTGCCTTGCATCAATAGGAATAAATCATTGAAATATTAACAGGTTGATGCAAAGGATGACAGCAGGAACATAAACTCCAAATCAGTCACAAGCATGGTGACAGAGGGAGAAAAAAAACAAGAAGCCAAAGCTTATATTTTGCATGATAAAGATGCTACATCTTTGGCATTTATGTGAAAGAGGGAGAAATATGCAAAAAAATGATCAATGCAAAGAAAGAGGGAGATATATGAGATCAGTAGTGAAAATGCAGCAAGCTAACGTATACAATCTTGGTGATAACTGAATTGATTACTTGATCAGTTTGGTTTGCCATCAATGCCAAAGAGGGAGATTGTTGGAAATGATTGAAATGATCATAAGAAAAGTTGTTGGAATAATATATGGAACTAGTAAAGAATTTCCTCAATCATTTTTTTGTCATTGATGTCAAACTTGCTACTTGCAGGGATGACAATTGCTTTAATGATCCAAATACTATCAATTAGTTGATTGTCAAGGTGGAGGCAATCAATAAGATGTAACTAGAACACCTAGAGAAAGGTTGAAGTTATGATGTTGTAATGAAGTACAAGGATCAGTTAAGCCATTGATGAAATAGTGTATTGGATGACATATGAAAAGATACAAAGAATGGGCACACTGAAACATATCAAAGATCTAAGGTTTTAGCTAAGTCTTTTGTAAAGCAAAACCAAGTGCCAAGTAGAATCAAGTGCTGAGAAAAATCAAGTGCTGAGCAGAATCAAGTGCCGAGCAGAATCAAGTGCTGAGCAAAATCAAGTGCAAAGAAGAAACTAGTGCTGAGCAGGTATAGGTGCCGAGTAACACAGAGGTGCCGAGCACCAGTAACTCAATAATGCCGAGTTCCTGCATTATTTTGGAAATTGAAGATTCTTCAGATCTAAGCCGACAAAGTTGTTATCTAGAAATCTATGAATTAAAAGGAAGATAAGAATGATGAGTTGGTGACACAAAACACCATGTAGAACATTTTTTTAGATACAACTGGCGAATTTTCTAAAAGAGAACAAGATATGGGGTACATACATTGTATCCTACCTAATCCATTTTGAAACCCTAAGATTGGAAAGGGAGAATTGAGCGGCAAAAGGAAAATCAGACTTCTATATAAGAAGACATTAGTTAATGAAGAAAAAGAGTGAGAAAAGAGGGGATAGTGAGAGAGAGAGCCATGGTCAAGCATAAAAGCATGAAGTGCTGTAGAATGTGCTAAGGATAAGAGAGCACAGGAACTCTATTTAAATAGATGACCACAAGAATGATTGCACTGGCAGAATGAGTAATAAGACTCAAGGAGACGAAGCTTGAGAGGGAGACAAGCTATCAAAGCTCAAGTGATTGAAGCCAAGCATAAGGATTGAACTGAAAGAGTGATCTAAAATCTGCAAAGTATGTTGTAAGTTATGTCAGATCAAAAGACCATTATCGTTACTTTCTAGCAATTGTAACAATAAGATAAATCCTATGGACTTAGGTTAGTTTAACAGCCATTAGATAAATCCTTTAACAAGGTGACATTCCAAGTGAATGTTCTAAAAGACCTGTAACCAGGCCCATTCCTAACAGTTTGGTGAAATCCTCGAACAAGGTCACATTTAATAGTGTGTTGTAAGCCTTTAACAGGGCAGGCTTTTAACAGGGCATCACTTCAGAAGAGTGAGAATCAAGTAGCATGTTACTAGTGATTTTTCCCAGATTGGGTTTCCACATAAATCATTGTGTCATGTGTTGATCTTGAATGTTCTATCTTTGCATGTTGATTTATAGTAATTTGCTTATATGACTGATTTAAGTTTGAACAAATGAAAAGGGTATGGATTCATTAAAAATTATTAAAAGGTATTAATAGGGCATTCAGACCTTGAATAACTGATTCACCCCCCGCCGCCCCCCTCCCCCCCTCTCAGAGTTATTCTAAAAGAATTCTAACAAATTTCATACTCACTCATTACACAATTGAATTCTCAATCTTGACCTTTTATATATACCTTACAAATTGTCAAGTTGGCTCATTTCCAAGTTACAATTACCAATAATCATTACCTCGGTCTGCTAGAATCAATACTTGAAATAATTAAACTTTATTTCCCAAATTAAGAAAATCCTTCATTAGAAGACCTTGCTTGGTAAACATTTTTCCAAAAATTATTTTCTATGTTAACCAATAGAAGCTTGGTTAACACTATGATTCTTGCAAAATCCTTTGGAGATTGAGTGAACTTGGTAAACACTAACTTTCCTTTGTTAACCATATGAGCTCGGTTAACACTACTTTCTACAACATTTTCTTTTGATGCTCGAGTGAGCTCGATAGAAACTATCTATATAGAGTAATTTCAAGGAATGCTCAGTAGACATAGAAATTTGCTTTGCTAACCAAATGAGCTCGGTAAGCACTGCTTGATAACTGATATGATATTTGTGTAACATCAAAGACAATGCACAATTAGACAATTGTATCCAACAATCTCCCTCTTTGGAATTGATGGCAACACAACATGTCATAGTAGAATGAAATTTGAAAACAAGTCTTTCTCTGACAAAAAATGTTCTCCCTCTTAGATTTGATGCCACAAACTTCTCTAATGCGATAATCTCCCTCTATAAAGGAATTACATAGCTTCATTTTCAAATAACAAACTCCCCGTTAAACAAATTTCAAATAGATATGACAATAAACTCTCCCTCTTTGACAACACATGCCAAAGACAACACATACCAAATGAGTATCAATGTACCTTGAGTACTAATTCATATGCAATATTCCCTTGACTATACTGCATCAACTAATAGATCTTCAACTTGGTTCATGTTGATGCATCACTAAAACTTTATTTTAGTGAGCTTTA
The DNA here is from genome assembly GCA_028749045.1 of Cupressus sempervirens. Classification (NCBI taxonomy): domain Eukaryota; kingdom Viridiplantae; phylum Streptophyta; class Pinopsida; order Cupressales; family Cupressaceae; genus Cupressus; species Cupressus sempervirens. The sequence continues at coordinate 472,420,422 of CM053783.1, read as the reverse complement.
GATAGGGGAATGACCTCTAACTTACCTCTTAGATACAAGAATGCATCCTTAGGTAATTCCTTGGTGAATATGTCTGCAATCTATTCTTTGTATGGACATATTCCAATCTAATTTCCTTATCCTACACCAATTCTCTAACAAAGTGGTACTTTATTGCAATGTGCTTAGTTTTGGAATGCATCACTAGATTCTTTGATATGTTAATTGCACTTCCTATGATTTTGTGAGTAGACAAATTCAAACATCTATATGTCTTACTCTTGCAAGAATATCCCAAAAATATACCTTCATCACCTTTCACATTAAATTTTCATTTTCTAGATTCTTTCAAGATATAACATTTACTTCCAAATACTCTTAGGTAACTTACATTGGGTTTATAGCCATACCATAACTCATAGGGGGTTTTGAATGAGTCCTTCAACTGTACTTAGTTCAAGGTATGAACTACAGTGTTGATAGCTTCCTTCCAGTATTTGATAGCAATGTTCTTCTCAATCATTAGAGTCCTTGCACAATTCATGATAGATTTGTTCCTCCATTTAGCTATTCCATTTTGCTCAAGATTTTCAAGAGCTAATACCTATCTTTTGATTCCTCTTTCAATGCAAAAGTTATTGAATTCATTGGAGATGAATTCACCACCTCTATCTAACCTTAAGCATTTCAGTCTTTTCTCAAATGCTTCTGACTTCTCTCTCAAATACATAATAATCATCATTCTAGAGTAGTCATCAACAAAAAGAATGAAGAAATTTTCTCTAGTATAGCTCTCAATTCCAATAGGTCCACACAAATTAGTATGCACTATTTATAAAATATCTTTAGACTGGTAGTTTTTACTTTTAAAGCTAGTCTTTCCCATCTTACCAATTTGACAATTCTTGCATAGACCAACATCAAGTTTCTTCAAACTAGGAATGCCTCTTACTTTCTTAAATTTTCTTATCTTTACCATGTTATCAAAATTCACATGATATAACCTTATGTGCCATAACCAACTTTCTTCAACTTGAGAAATAAAACATGAGCACTCACCAAGATCAAGATAAAACAAGTTACCTTTCTTTTGTTTGCCTAATCCAATTAGCTTTCATTTGTCATCCAACAGTCTTGCCTTTTTTACAGACACTGTCAATATTATTAAAATGGTTGATAATTCCATGATCTAACATTGAAAGCCTCAACAATGTCAAAGATTTGATGAAATGAATGATAGTTTGACCTAGCACTGAGAGCCACAATAGTACTAAGGTCAGATTGATAAGATTGATAGGTTGATAGGTTTCCAATGCACTGAGAGCCACAATAATACCTAGGATTGGATAGATGATGATTGATTTGAGATGTTTGATATGTTTTGAGTTGATTACACTAGTACAAAAATAACAATATATTACTAAATAAACTACTAAAAATTGTAGATATGTGACTAATTTTGATCACGTGACCAATGGTAGTTTATTGCCAGACATTTATCTCCCAACCAAATTTATGACCAAACTATTTTAATCATTGATTAGGTCATTGATTTAATCATTTATTGTTGTTACTTGGTAGTTTATATGGTAGTTTATTTCATAATTTTAGTAGTTTATTTGGTAGTATATTTGGTAGTTTTTGGGTAGTATATATGGTAGTATATTTGGTAGTTGATTTGGTAATATATGTGGTGGTTTTTTAGGTAGTATATATGGTAGTATATTGGTAGTTTATTTGGTAGCTAATTTGTTAGTATATTTGGTAGTATATATGGTAGTATATTTGGTAATATATTTGGCTATTTATTTAATCATTAATTTAGTCATATTAAGACACGATGGAATTGAACCACCATCCTCCTACTTATAAAGCAAGTGCTCTTCCATTGAGCTAGTATCCTTTTAAGAATAATGCAAAAATTTGACAAAGTTGTCTTCCCAATATTAGATCTACCATGATCATGGTTAATATAACATGATATACTCTTCTCAAAGAACACAAATTTTTGTTATTATTAAAAAAAAAATCAAAATCTTTATTAATAACAATTCAACAATTTTAAATTCTTTTGTTCAAGCATATTTTGTCCCTTTATATTACTCTTTGGACTTTTGTAAATTGCCCCCATTAATTTTTAGTGTCCTTATTTTATCAATCTTACTTAAATGATTGTAATTAATTAGCAAAATATCCAATGTAGTCCATGATAAGTCTTAGATTGCAAACAACTATATTTTTCAAGGATTAAAGATGGTGACATTTAATGCAATGTTTAGTTTTTTTTTTGCATTGATTAAACTCAAAGAAATTTCTACTCAATTGACTCTATAAGAATTTCACTATAAGCTCATGCCCTCACTATGGATCCATAAGATGTTTACTTTTTTTTTGGTTGCCATGGATCAAACCTTTAAAGTAGTGTCACCAGTCATCAAGTGAATGTTCAAACTTTCTCAAGTTCTCAATATTTCCTCATGATGTCTTTTCCAACATTAACATTATCCACATTATCATCTTTCAATGATTTTGATGATGTCTATTTGTAATTACATCACACTTCATTCATTAATAATATTTTTCATTAGTGGTTTCTAATTGTCCTATCCTAATATTGTAATTGAGTATATATTCATTGTTTTTGTCTTGTTCCCAAATCATAGAAAATGTCATTCCATTTGTATATTTTTTTCGAATCTAAATATCAAGCCCATTATTTCATGAGTATTGAGTTTGATGTTTTATCTAAATGTCAATATGTTCTCTTTTATTTTGACTTTATCTACCTGATATCTCATCACTATCCTTGTTATTCAATAATCCTCCTTAATCTAAAGACTGTGTATGATTGGTTGATCATTGTCCTTTTCTATGTTGTTAGTGAGTACGAAAGGGTCACCACTAGGATTGGGTCACAAATATTTTTATATAAACTAAGTTTATTAATTCTTATCTTATTTAATCATTGATTTATGTTAATAATTATCTCTTATTTCTTCTTATTTTCATTCTTCTTCTTCTTATTTTTAAATAATTATATGTTTGAAGTGTGGCTATGATTGCATTGGTATCAATTAGATTTAGTAAGGTACACCATTTCAAAAGAACTTTTAGCACAACAATAAATTTCATCAATGTTGATAATTCTTCTTGCCTTGGACTAAAATAAGCCTAATTTATTTTGGTAGCCTTATACCTTATTTTTTGTAGATATCTTTACACAAGGATTTGATAGAGAAAAAACTAGTTCTATTGTCTTAGCATAGTCCAGAATGGGGAGTATCATGTCTGAATTCAATACTTCTCCATCTTTAATGTATTTAGGAGGGAAATGATATTATGGTAACATGTGGGAGGAAGGTATTTAATAGCACAAGTAGATGAAAGTTGAAGAATGCAATGGTAAGAGTCTCAAGGGTGTGTATGATTATAAACTTGAAATCAAGTATTGACAACTCAACCATCTCCTAAAAATTGGTTGATGGTCAAGAGAGAAAGTGTCACCCAACTAGTGAAGCCTCATGTAGAGAAATTTATGTTGCATTAAATCTCTATCAACATAGACAATATGATCTAAAGACCCTTTGCATTACATATAAAACATCAAACCCCATTGAAAAATCACATTTGTTAAAAACTACAAAGCACAATTAATTGGAATACTCACTTCTCAACATTTGGAGATGCCAACAGGTCAAATATTTCCTTTTCCTTATGCTTAGGTGATTGTCAGATAGTGTTCATTACACCCACTACTATCATTTCTTAAAACTTGGTCTACAATTGGCATATAAAACAAGAATTTCACAAAAACAAGACACGTGAAAATAATATTTTATTAAGGATCTATGCTAATAGTTTTGGTAATATGGAAAGTGGTGCCAATTAATAAATGTAATAATAACCAACATAATATATTTATGATAAATTGAAAAAAACAAACTATAACAGGAGAAAATAATGGACTAATAAAGTCTGGTAGGCAATGGCTATGCTTTACCTGTTGATAAACCCCAATTGTAGGATAAGCCCCATAACCATACATTGATGGATCTTGAGGTGGTTAAGAATTACCATAAGCTTTATATACTTGACCATTACCATAGTAAGTTTCTTTCAATTGATATGGATCTGTTTGTGCTTGACTCTGACTACAAAAAAAAAGAGTCAATGAACATTTGTAAATGTTGTTGAAGAGGAACAATGTCATATTTCAAATTGATAATTAGACTTATGATTTTTTTCCAACATGTTTGGTTGTAGGATTACAACCCCAACATAGATGAATAATTTTTTAACGAATATCAATACCATATACCCTTTGAAAATCTTCTTTAGAAAAATTAAAAAAGAATGTTACAAATGTGCATGTACTATACACTAGTCAGTAGATGTACCATAATCAAATAGTAGTTGTACCTATTACCAAACTACACAAATCCACATCCCTTTCCAACTAGTGTTTTGACATAGATAAGCTCACCAAACTGTCCAAATATCTAGTTCAAGTATTCTTCTAAAATGTTTGGATATAGTTCACAAACAAATATCACCAAACTATCCAAATATCTACTTCAATCTTCTTTTGAAATGTTTGGATTAGTCTACCAAAAAAATATCAACAAGATATAGATGATAAGAGAATACAAGAAAAAACATAAACAAAAACCTTTGCACATGCACTTGCATATGGTTACTTACAATTATGTTATTCGAAACATCATCTATTGGGAAAACTGGACCAGATGGCACATTATAGCTTGGTTTTTGATAGGAAGCTGCTAGAGAAATAAAAGATGAATTTAGCATATATTCAATTACAAAACTAAAAAAATGAGATAGCAACAGATCCTGTCAAAGCTTAATTTAAATACCAATTAACAATAAAAAAACTACACATATCAAATCCTACTAGTAAACTGCCAACCTTAATAAGGAAAAAATATTTGGACACAATCTGCAATTAAAATAAGAAAAATTGATTCGTTATCTAGCTACAAAGAATTTTATAGTTGCGGAAAGGAAGAGGGTCTTATGAGAGGAAAAAAATTGTATCCGTAATCAAGTTTCTCTGCCTAGAAACTGCAACAATAAAAGCAATTAGAGAAAAAGGTGAGCATTGTGTGTAGATGGTGATTAGCCTACAAAGTACTCTTACCCTTTTTGCAGAGACTAGCTTGACAAATGAAGGCAACAAGATATTTCTAGATCAAGACATCTAAGAAATTAATTTACAATAGGATATTTCATATGAATCAGTTATGGTATACATGGTGTTACAAAGCTATCAATTTGGTTCAGACACATTGTTATTCAAAAGTTTCTACAAATTCTGACCAAATTCATTTTATAAAATCATTGCATTCGAAGAGTATATCTCTTTAATATGTTCTATCAAATTTATGATCCTATAAGCTTTTATAGATGCTGATACTCTATTCTAAATCTCACAAACTTGACATAGATAGGACAACAACCAAGTGCACTACTTCAAAATTATCTAAAATAGACATTGCTCAACCAACCCATCTTACACGTTTCCTATAATCCATGACACAGACATCCCTCTAGACAATTTTTTAAACTATTATCCAACCCTTTTTTTGAAGTATACAATCATCATATTCTATAATATGATATTTCTTTATAGGCATTATGTCAAAAAATTTGCTATCATTTCTATGCTTGCACAATTTGCAAACAGACAAGCTTTTCTAATATACTTATCTTGTGTAATTTTAACATTATGTTCTATTAGGCATCATCTCTCAATCATTTAGTCAAATGGTTCAAACACCATGTCTAGACTCCACATTTCATGCGCTATTCTACTAACATTTCAAAGTATAAAACCTGATAAATGTGCAAAACAAATTTTCTTTGGTGAGTTATTGTAACAAGTTTGATATAATTCCTTGAAATGATTTATTTGCGGCTTCTAGTCAAATACTTCAACCTATTCCATCATTGTGGTGGTTGTCATTTCAAATTCCATTACAATCATAAAAGCTCATAGACGGTTGTGATGGAGTTTCCTATGTTCATGGTCAATCATTATATGGTGTGGATTGAAAAGAAAGTTACCAAAGGAGCTTATATGTGCCATGCATTTTTAATGAAAATTTTCAAACATTTGAATTGCATTCTCTATCATCATACCCTACACAAGCCCATCGAATAAAGCATTTAAAAACACAATAGATGACAAAATGATGCATGCTCACTATCATTTATTCTTAAAAATACTCATTGCACTAATTTTAAATCTCTAATATTCCTTCGAAACAATTAGATCTCTGTGTATCTTGCAATGAAGGCCTTCATTCAAGTAGATCTCTGTGTATCCTGTAATGACGACATTCAATCAAGCAGATCTATGTGAATCCTGCAATGAAGGCATTTAGTCAAGCATGAGATCTCTGTATATCCTACAATGAAGGTGTTCATTCCAGCAGATCTCTGTGTATCCTGCAATGAAGATGTTTTGTCAAGCAGATCTGTGTATCTTGCAATGAAGGCGTTCATTCAAGCAGTTTGATGATTGACCTAAAAAGTATTTACATATCATGTTCCACAGATGTCATCCTGTGCAAACAATGAGGATTATGGAAACCGTTGTAGAAATATAACTTCAACCTATTTGTATTTATTATAGGATCATTAAAATAATTTCAAAATAATATATTTTCTGAATATGGAAATCATATTTGCAAAAGATTTAGTGTCTTACCTATGTCTCGATATTGCAAGCCCTTTATTTGGGAGCGATATCTTACTTAATGCGCTCCATGTAGATTCTACATCTTTATAGTATTCATGGATCATCAATAATATTTTCAAAGCTCTTGATCGATCGTTATCATGCTAAACATTGTGGTAATTGGATCTTTTTAAACCACAATTATAATATTTTTAAAAACATTATAATATTTTTAAAAACATTCTGGTAAACCACAATTACCAGAATGTTTTTAAAGCCATTTCTAAATATAGTGTGTTAATCTTGCAATCATGCTATGCAACGTGATGGCCGCTCTTTCAAGCATTCTATTGAACAAGTTAGTTACTTGTCTTTAACTCGGTATATTCCATGCATGAACGCTCTGAAATGAATACAAAGCAGAAGAAAGAGAGTTCATTATTTATAAAAATAACTTTGACACGTCTTGGGTTGGTACATGGAATAAGAGATTAAGGTGCTTTTTTCTTATTAGAGTAAAATTTTGATACGCGAATTTTCAAAAGATTGAATGTTTCAATAAGAAAGAATTATTTAGATGTAATAAGCATCGAGTATATGTTTTTTTAAGATGGGTTATTATGAACTTCATTATTTATGCCCTCACAAGACAAGGGTTCAATCTTATGCATTTATTTATGTAAAATATTTTGTTCTTTGTTTTTAATTAGATATTGAATATAATTAAATATAAATTAGGTAGATGTTTTCTACACGCAGTATTATTTCTAAATATAATAAATAAATTTGATTAAATATTTTTAAGATAAAATAATAATAATAATATATAATCAAAATCTTATATACAAGCACTGGCTAAATAGCCACGAAAATGCACGGGCTAGCCAGTGCCGTTTCCTATTCCGTCAGTCAAATATCTGACACAAAACGTACTTGCACTCTGATAGTGCCTTTTAGGCGCTATGCTTGTTCAACCGATTTGTCTTTTCATGTGTTTTGGAACATATATATTTTTCAACGTGCACGTTTTTCCTTAAACCTTAATAATGGAAGGAAAGAATAAATAATCCTATGAGACTATGAGTGATGGAAATAATTTGAATAATCTACGAGTTCAACAATTTAAGAATACAATTATCATTTTTGTAGGTGTCCAAGTGAAATATGTATTTTGGATTTTAATTATGTATATTTTAGATTGCATTTAATAGTTTCTTTTCTTTTCTTTTTCCTCTTTTCTGTTTTTAAATAATAAATTTTTAAATAGTAAGTTATAATTGTGAAACTACAATTTATCATAATACTATAGTTATTAACAAATAATTTAATATTGCTTATCATATCATTAATATTAATAATATTATTTGATTACCTTTTTTTATTGATGTATTTAAAATTGGAAATATCTAATTAAAATAAGAATATTACATACAATATTTAAAGTTACAAATCATCACATAATTAATGCCGATGGCAAAAGGCTCTTGTGCAATGGTGAGTGTGTTAATGTTAACTTTTATCTTTCTAGGTTAAATTTGATAACCATTTACATGTCAAAAATTTTAATTCTATTAAAAACTAAATACTTTTAAAAATAATTTAATAAGCACCACATTAATTATTTGTTAAAATTATAAAATTTGGAGATATAACTTATCAATTTTAAAAAATTAAATTAAATTAAAACTTTAAGTTAGTGCAAAAGAATAAATATAGACAAAAAGAAAATATAAATAGTTTTCGGTGTAGTAAATTGAATTTCATTTTGTAGAAGATATGTTATCTATCAACATTTCTTTAGATACATTTATTTAAGATATATCTATACTAATAATTATTAATATTGCCAAAATGATAATTAATAATATTATTTAATTATCTTTTTAAATGAAATTGCACTATTTGATAGTGGAAAATATATTAACTAAAATAAAAATCCACATTCAAATAACTAACAACTTTAAAAGAACATCTTATCATTTTGAATGTAATTTCAACTTTACTTTTGTCTGAGAGAATTCGATTAATTACAACAAGAGTTTGAAAGGTACAATAATTAGCGACAAACACGTCAATGAAGAAGTTGTATGTACAATTTTTATGTCTCTTTTTAAGGATGCTGCAGAAGAGTTATGCCATTTGCCTTGCAATGAAGGCCACATGTTTCACAGGGGCTGCATAGAACAATGGATGAAAATGGAAAATCATTGCCCCCTCTACAGGACGCAATGTTCATCATCTCTGATTTGAAATAGATAATGGGATAATAATGACGTTTTATGAATCCCTACCCAGATCCACTACTACTTATAAGATTTCTTTTGTCACCAAAACCCTACCTGCATAAACAACTGAGAAAGATCGGTGCATTTATGTAGTTTGAGAAATTTACGATGCTACCATTTGGAAAAATCATCATGATAGATTGAATGAAATCTTCATGATAAAGATGGGGTGAACACATTTATCTAGTTAGTTTTAATTTTAATATTAAACTTAAATCTCATTCTAATTATAAAGTCATGTTATTATAATTATTTTATAAATAAATTTTATTTAAATTATTATTTAATTATATTTCTTAAATATTCTTAGCTCTATAAGTAATTCTATTTTCAATTGTAATCTAAAAATAGTATTAGATATATTTTAATTATTAAATTATATAATTAATAGAAATTAGTTTTGAATTTTTTAATTATACTACTTATTAATTAGAAGTTCTAACTAGTCTAAATATTTGAATCAAACACACAAATAGATATTAATAATGTAATTTCGAGATATTACTTAACCTAACAAATATGTGAGTGGAATCATGTCTAATATAAATAATTAGCTCTCACATAAAGCAAGCATGACTTGTGCTAGGTGCATTATGATATGAGAACTTTAAATAGGTAGCATGCAATGAGTTTGCAACCATCTAAAGAACTTCATTGATGCATGCATAATTAAAAACTAATAAATCTTAAAAAAGATAAATAGATACTAAATGCTTAAGATGAAAAAGCTCTTGATGCTAGTATAATGGAAAGACTCTCCATTAATGCATGTATGATGACAAATAAGTAAAATAAGCAAGAAGAAAATCTAAACTAGCATAAATGAAAGATTACAATTTATACTTATTAAGCTAGATTATCTAAGATACATGCAAGAAATGAATAACAAGCTAATATGAAAAAGCTCTAAGAAAAAATGCTTAAGAAATTGAAAAATGAGAGCAACATAATGATAGAAAAAACCATTTGAAATGAGGAGAGAGGTTTCTTTTATACAAATGAGAAATGAAAGAGTGTTTGAGATTAAAAGTTAAGCAATGGTTGAGATCTTGTTGTTTTTGATCTGTGTGTTCATATTTTAGGAAATTTCTAAAAAGAGTGCACTTTATGTTGTGTAATTTTATTTATTTGATTTTAGAAAATCATATGTATGTCTGCTATAAGGAAATTTCTAAAAAGAGTGCACTTTATGTTGAGTTATTTCATTTATTTGATTTTAGAAAATGATACTTATGTGCAATTAGGGTAAAGGGGCTTTATTATTTAATTAAAAGGGGGACACATTCTTTTAATTAAATAACTTAGGATTTAGATGGTCACAATTTGTAATATAATTTTTCATCAATGATTAATTACTATTTAATCATGTAAAATTAATTTAACCATTACAACAAAGAATAAAAAGTAGAAGGTAAACACTTGCATATTGATAGGTCAAAAATCTATTCAATCTCTAAAATCTATGCAATCTCTAATAGGATGTTCTGATTGGCTGAAATCTTGGAGCACACATCTCACCTTGCATAAGATTCCCACAAAATTGATTAAATCTCATATGTTAAAATAGCTAGTATTTTCTAATTATAGATACAAATTTATTTGTGGAAATATTAATGAATTATTTCAAACAAAGACTTTCTACACAAACCTACAAGTGTTATAGACAAGATAATCTCCAAAATCCAAACCTTATTCCAAAATATAGGATCTTCTCCCAATTTTTTTTTGTCTCTATCATAAAATTTAAATTTAAATTCTAAATTTTTGATAACTGCCTTTAGTTAAATGTGACTAATTGGACATAACTACCCAATTGAAATAATGAATATCTCAATTTTATTTGCAATGTAGATTTATTTTTCCCTTAGTTAAACATGATCTATGCCTCATTTTATATATAATAATATAAAAAAATAAATTGAAAAATGGTACAATGAAATATATTTAATTTATCTTTATTAATAAAATATGTTAAGATTAGACTTTAAATTTTAGACGATGACAGAAAAAATGTATTTTTTCATATCAAATACTTCTCTAACATCTAACACTTTTCTAGTTGTTATCGTTTCCACAATAAAGAAACTAAATCATTTTATTTCAAGGTTTATTAATTATTAAAGTTAAAGTTAAAGTTAAAGTGATCCAATATTTGAATAACATGTTGGAAGTTATAAAGTTTTTTTGTGCTATTTCAGTGTTCAATGACAATAATTTAAGAAAAAAATGGTTGCTTCAATGATTGGATATTCTAAGATGTCAACTCAATATTTTAGTTTGTTCTTCTCTGATTTGTTAGGATGGTTCTTTCTGACCATAGAGTTCCTTCTTAGTTAAATATATGTAGTTTTAATATTTTATTTTATAAAGATGGTTATTACATGATGTTAATGTGATTAATAGATATTATATGTTGAGATTATAAAATATTTAATTGATAATTAATATTTTTGATATGTAGATATAGACTTGGAGATTTCTTTTGAGTGTGTGGAGGGTTTTACTTTCTTCAAGAGTTTATAGATAGATTTTAGGGAAGTTGAGTGCAAATTGAGGTGATGTTAAGTTCATGTCTAGTGCAATATCAACTGAGAGGACATCTAAGGAAGTTAATTAATAATAGTGTATTGATAGGAAAAACAAATCCATTAACAAGTAATTAAAGTTATAAAATAGTTAATGAATGATTATTTAATATGATAAAAGATTCATCAATCATTCATTTAATCATTTTTTTGGGTGACCAATAATTAGTGACCAATTATTCAATCATTCACTTATCTTTATCTAACTTTATGATTTTACCTAATGACCAAGTTGGTCATTTATTTAGCTACTTATACTTATATATTACAAAATATTAGTAGAATTTGATCATTTTTAGTCATGTGACTAAATTTTTTAGTCATGTAGTCATTTATTTACCAAAATTCTACTAGTGTTGGGACTGATTTCAAGTGATTCTAAGTTTATTTTGGGTAATTTTGAGTTGATATGAAATGGTTTTGAGTTGATACGAAATGATTTTGAAATGACATGAAATTGATGTGAAAGAGGATACAAACGATAAAGTATGATCAATTTGGCCAAAAGATCAAAGTTAGTAGAATGAGAAAATGAGACAAATGAGTATGAAGAAATGATGAAACCATAGATGCAAACCATTTTTGAGCATCTACATTTTGCCCCTCTTTGATACAATGTGATTTAGACTGTTGTGTTAAAGAATGTTGATGATAAAGCCACAACATGCCCTAGTAGGGATGATATATATGGGTGCCCCCTCAAGAAATTGAATAAGATAAGCATATTATAAGTCAATTTTTTTACAATGAGAAGAAAAACCATAGCAACTGATAGAATGCAAATCAGAGCTAAAATGTGAAAGTTATGAGGCCCAGAGTGCAGAACAGGATTAACTAGGAGCCTGAGAGTGATTACGTGGATTAACACTCAAGAATGACAAAAAATGATGAAAATGATAGTTAATTTTGTTCACAATGAAGATATGAATCCAACCCAACTGATAGACTGCAAATCCAAGTTAAAATGCAAAAGTTATGGGCTCCAGAGTGCAACATAGGGGCTCCGGGAGTAGTTATGGGCATCCTATTGCCCCAAGTGCACCCAAAACTCAACCAAGTGCATCTTGGATGCACTTGGTAAGCCCAAGTGCATCATGACAATACCAAGTGTTCCCATAACACACTTGGGAAGCCCAAGTGTGGTTAGAAAGTGCAAGATGTGCCCGAGAAGGCTCCAGGGGCCAAAACCAACATGATGGGGGGCAACTAGGAGCCCAAGAGTAATGTCTTGGCTTATAACTCAAGATAATGAAAAAATAATGAAAATTATAGCTGATTTTTTTCACAAGAAATATATGATTCCAATGCAACTGACGGTTCATAAATTAGAGTTGCAATGCAAAAGTTATGGCCTCCAAAGTGTGACATAGGGGCTCTAGGAGTAGTTTTGGGTATCCTAGGTCCCCAACTATGCCCAAAACTCATCCAAGTGCATCTTGGGCTCACTTGGTATGCCCAAGTGCATCATTAAAATACCAAGTGTGCCCATGATGCAATTGGAAAGCCTTGGTGTCCTCCAAAAGTGTAGAATGCACCCTAGAAGGCTCTGAGGGCCAAAATCAACTTGATGGGGGTCAATCAAGAGCCCAAGAGTATTTAAAAGGATGACCACTCAATATAGTGACCAAATAATGGAAATTATAGTTCATTATGTTCACAAGAAATATATGAGTCCAATGCAACTGACGGTTCATAAATTGGAGTTGAACTACAAAAGTTATGGCCTCCGGAGTGCAACATAGGGGCTCCAAGAGTAGTTCTGGGTATCCTAGGTCCCCAACTCTGCCCAAAACTCATCCAAGTGCATCCTGGATGCACTTGGTAAGCCCAAGTGCATCATGATAGTACCAAGTGCACCCATGATGCACTTGGGAAGCCTAAGGGAACTTGAAAAGTGCAAAATGTGCCCTAGAAGGCTCTAGGGGCCAAAATTAGCCTGATTGGACTTAGAATGACCCAAAACTACGCATGCATGCCCAAAATCATGGAAAGATGTCCTAACATGAGTGAAATCATAAAAAATGGTCAGATTTGGTCAAACATGGTGAGAAAAATGTTAGACTAAGTTTGAACCAGGTGGAAAGCCATAGAAAGTTGATTGACAGTGTAGGATGATGCAGGAATGCATGAATGCAAGATGAAGATGATGTGATGAATTAGAAGACATGATCATGGTGATGGAGAATAAGATGAAGAAGAAAGATGAGATGAGGAGATGTTAGTATGATGGAAAGACTTTTTCTTTTGTAAAGTGCACTATATGTCAAATGGATCTTTATTTTGATATGGCAAATGGAATGCAACACATCATGGCATAAAGGGCCAGAGCGCAAATGCAAGCCTTTTGCATAAACAAGCATGATGTAGATAGAGAATGACCTTGTCCTTCCTAAGACATATGTACATGCCCCAAACTCTCAAAGGTACATTGTAATAGATAGAAATAGAAAAAGATGACCATGAACCATCCCGACCACTCTCATAGATCAATTTGTATCATCGAGTAGCATAGGAACATGGGGTATGTGTAGGATCATGGTGTACCAAACTATGGCCTTAAGTGGCAGTGAAAAATCAGCAAATCAGGTTTATGTCAACTTGACACATAATTTTGAAGTGGTTATGGACTTTATATCAAAAAGTTGTAAGAAAATAATTTGTAGAAAATTGAATGTAGTTTCTAAACTACTAGGCCTTATCAGGAGAAAAAAAAAATTGATTGGTCAAAAGTTTGAATTTTAATGCAATACCAAGAAAATTTCAGGGCGAAAATAAAAAGTAGGTGCATGTCTGACCACCTTAATCAAAATCAAGTCATAATTATTTTTTAATATAATTATAGATATGAAAACTAGACTCATGCCCAGATGTGACGCATATTTTTTGATATTTTTATTCCAAATAAATAATTAAATATGAATTTTCTACCAAAAATTTTTCGGATTAAAAAAAGTCTCGTGTCTAACCACCCTAACTAATAGAAAATTTGACCAAATTTAATTTTTTATTTTTTTTCTTATACTAGGCGAAGTATAGAATGTGACGCAACTTTTAGATTTAAAAAATATTATACCGTTTGAAAGTTATAGCTATCTTTCATTCAGTATGTCAATCAACACTTTACAATAATCTTCATTGATAATTAACTAATAAATACTTATTGAACTCAGAATTTGACAGAAATTATATTGATGGAATCTAAAAAGTGATATTAAAAAACTCATTTCATTTCATTCAATTTTGATCAAAATAACATTGTCAGACTATCACTAAAACTCTCTATAAACATGTCTTTGGGGTTGACCAGGCAGGCTTGGTAAATACCTAGCCTGATCGGATATACGATTCCAAATCAGATATCCAATATGGCTCGGTAGTCAAATTCAAAAAAAATTCAAATTTTGGAGAAAAATTTGATTTAAACGTTGTAGATTTTTATTTTAAAATTATTTCACTTATATTAATATGTAAAGGCATATTTTAATATATATATATATATATATATATATATATATAATAACATAATGTAAACATACAAGATATAATCTAGTAATATATAATAATATCTTATGTTAATCTTATTACAATCTATAAATATAATTTATATTATTATTATTTTTACTAAATATAATAATGTAATTTATATATATATAAAAAATACGTATTATATATTATTATATTAATATGTATGTTATTAATATATATATATATAATAACGTAATATTTTCATTAAATATAATAATGTAATATATATATATAATTATATTATTATATTAATATGTATATTATTAATATATATGTATATTATTAATATATAAGAGTCAAAGGGGGTCATAGGGTGACCTATGACCCTCTTTGACCCATTAAACGATGACATATGTCCCTAGGGGTCCTAGGACCCCTAGGGACATAGTTGAATCGTTCATATGACCCCCTTTGACCCATTAAACAATAAAATATGTCCCTAGCAGTCCTAGGAGCCCTAGGGACATAGTCGAATCGTTCATATGGGTCAAAGGGAGTCATAGGGTGACCTATAACCCCTTTTGTCCCATTAAACGACGACATATGTCCCTAGGGGTCCTAGGACCCCTAGGGACATATTCGAATGGGTATTATGGGTCAAAGGGGGTCATTGGGTGACCTATGACCCTCTTTGACCCATTAAATGATGACATATATCCCTAGGGGTCCTAGGACCCCTAGGGACATAGTTGAATTGTTCATATGGGTCAAAGGAGGTCATAGAGTGACCTATGACCCCCTTTGACCCATTAAATGATGAGATATGTCCCTAGGGGTCCTAGGAGCCCTATGGACATAGTTGAATCGTTCATATGGGTCAAAGGGGGTCATAGGTTTGACCCATTAAATGATGACATATGTCCCTAGGGGTCCTAGGACCCCTAGGACCCCTAGGGACATATTCGAATGGGTAATATGGGTCAAAGGGGGTGATAGGGTGAACTATGACCCTCTTTGACCCATTAAATGATGACATATGTCCCTAGGGGTCCTAGGACCCCTAGGGACATATTCAAATCGTTCATATGGGCCACAGGGGGTCATAGGGTGACCTATGACCCCCTTTGATCGATTAAACGACGACATGTGTCCCTACGGGTCCTATGACCCCTAGGGACATAGTCGAATCGTTCATATGGGTCAAAGGGGGTCATATGGTGACTTATGACGCTCTTTGACCCATTAAACGACGATATATGTCTCTAGGGGTCCTAGGACCCCTAGGGACATATTCGAATGGGTAATATGGGTCAAAGGGGGTCATAGGGTGACCTATGACCCTCTCTGACCCATTAAACGATGATATATGTCTCTAGGGGTCCTAGGACCCCTGGAGACATATTCGAATGGGTAATATGGGTCAAAGGGGGTCATAGGGTGACCTATGACCCTCTTTGACCCATTAAACGACGACATATGTCCCTAGGGGTCCTCAGACCCTTAGGGACATATTCGAATGGATAATATGGGTCAAAGGGAATCATAGGGTGACCTATGACCCTCTTTGATCCATTAAACAATGACATATGTCCCTAGGGGTCCTAGGACCCCTAGGGACATATTCAAATCATTCATATGGGTCAAAGGGGGTCATAGGGTGACCTATGACCCCCTTTGACCCATTAAACGATGACATATGTCCCTAGGGGTCCTAGGACCCCTAGGGACATATTCGAATCGTTCATATGGGTCAAAGGGGGTCATAGGGTGACCTATGACCCCCTTTGACCCATTAAATAATGACATATGTCCCTAGGGGTCCTAGGACCCCTAAGGACATATTCGAATGGGTAATATGGGTCAAATGCAGTCATAGGGCAACTTATGACCCTCTTTGATCCATTAAACGACAACATATGTCCCTAGGGGTCCTAGGACCCCTAGTGACATATTCGAATCATTCATATGGGTCAAAGGAGGTCATAGGGTGACTTATAACCCTCTTTGACCCATTAAATGACGATATATGTCTCTAGGGGTCCTAAGACCCCTAGAGACATATTCGAATGGGTATTATGGGTCAAAAGGGGTCATAAGGTGACCTATGACCCTCTTTGACCCATTAAACGATGACATATGTCCCTAGGGGTCCTAGGACCCCTAGGGACATAGTTTAATCGTTCATATGGGTCAAAGGAGGGCACAGGATGACCTATGACCCCCTTTGACCAATTAAACGAGGACATATGTCTCGAGGGGTCCTAGGAGCCTTAGGGACATAGTCGAATCATTCATATGGGTCAAAGGGGGTCATAGGGTGACCTATCACCCTCTTTGACCCATTAAATGATGATATATGTCTCTAGGGGTCCTAGGACCCCTAGGGACATATTCAAATGGGTAATATGGGTCAAAGGGGGTCATAAGGTGACCTATGACCCTCTTTGACCCATAAAATGATGACATATGTCCGTAGGGGTCCTAGGACTCCTAGGGACATATTCGAATCGTTTATATAGGTCAAAGGGGGTCATCAGGTGACCTATGACCTCTTTTGACCCATTAAACAACGACATATGTCCCTACGGGTCCTACGACCCTTAGGGACATAGAAAAATCATTCATATGGGTCAAAGAGGGTCATAGGGTGACCTATGACCCTCTTTGACCCATTAAACGATGACATATGTCCCTAGGACCGCTAGTGACATAGTCGAATCGTTCATATGGGTCAAAGGAGGTCATAGGGTGACCTATGACCCTCTTTGACCCATTAAACAATGACATATGTCCCTAGGGGTCTTAGGACCCCTAGGGACATATTCGAATGGGTAATATGAGTCAAAGGGGGTCATAGGGTGACCTATGACCCTCTTTGACCCTTTAAACGACTAGGGACATATTAGAATCGTTCATATGGGTCAAAGGGGGTCATAGGGTGACCTATGACCCCCTTTAACCCATTAAATGATGACATATGTCCCTAGGGGTCCTAGGACCCCTACAGACATATTCAAATCATTCATATGGGTCAAAGGGGGTCATAGGGTGACCTATGACCCCCTTTGACTCATTAAACGATGACATATGTCCCTAGGGGTCCTAGCACCCCTGGGGACATATTCGAATGGGCAAAATGGATAAAATGGGGTCATAGGGTAACCTATGACCCTCTTTGACCCATTAAATGATGACATATATCCCTAGGGATCCTAGGACCCCTAAGGACATATTCGAATCATTCATATGGGTCAAAGGGGGTCATAGGGTGACCTATGACCCTCTTTGACCCATTAAACGATGATATATGTCTCTAGGGGTCCTACAACTCTTAGGGACATATTCGAATGGGTATTATGGGTCAAAAGGGGTCATAGGGTGACCTATGACCCTCTTTGACCCATTAAATGATGAAATATGTCCATAAGGGACCTAGGACCTCTAGGGACATATGTCGTCATTTAGTGGGTCAAAGGGGGTCATAGGTAGTTGAATTGTTCATATGGGTCAAAGGGGGTCATATGGTGACCTATGACTCCCTTTGACCCACTAAATAACGACATATGTCCCTAGGGGTTCTATGACCCCTAAGGACATATTCAAAAGGGTAATATGTGTCAAATGCGGTCATAGGGTAACCTATGACCCTCTTTGACACATTAAACGATGACATATGTTCCTAGGGGTCCTAGAACCCCTAGGGACATATTCGAATCGTTCATATGGGTCAAAGGGGGTCATAGGGTGACCTATGACCCTCTTTGACCCATTAAATGATAATATATGTCTCTAGGGGTCCTAGGACCCCTAGAGACATATTCAAATGGGTATTATGAGTCAAAGGGGGTCATAAGGTGACTTATGACTCTCTTTGACCCATTAAACGATGACATATGTCTCTAGGACCCCTAGGGACATAGTTGAATTGTTCATATGGGTCAAAGGAGGTCACAGGGTGACCTATGACCCCCTTTGACCAATTAAACGATGACATATGTCCCTAGGGGTTCTAGGACCCCTAGGGATATAGTCAAATCGTTCATATGCGTCAAAGGGGGTCATAGGGTGAACTATCACCCTTTTTGACCCATTAAACGACGATATATGTCTCTAGGGGTCCTAGGGACATATTCGAATGGGTAATATGGGTCAAAGGGGGTCATAGGGTGACCTATGACCCTCTTTGACCCATTAAATGATGACATATGTCCATAGGGGTCCTAGGACACCTAGGGACATATTTGAATCGTTCATATGGGTCAAAAGGGGTCATAGGGTGACCGTTGACCTCTTTTGACCCATTAAACAATGACATATTTCCCTACGGGTCCTATGACCCCTAGGGACATAGTCGAATCATTCATATGGGTCAAAGGGGGTCATAGGGTGACCTATGACCCTCTTTGACCCATTAAATGATGACATATGTCCGACCCCTGAGGACATAGTCAAATCGTTCATATGGGTCAAAGGAGGTCATAGGGTGACCTATGACCCTCTTCGAGCAATTAAACAATGACATATGTCCCTAGGGATCCTAGGACGCCTAGGGACATATTCAAATGGGTAATATGGGTCAAAGAGTGTCATAGGGTGACCTATGACCCTCTTTGACCCATTAAACGACTATATATGTCGCTAGGGGTCCTAGGACCCCTAGAGACATATTCGAATCATTCATATGGGTCAAAAGGGGTCATAGGGTGACCTATGATCCCGTTTGACCCATTAAATGATGACATATGTCCCTACGGGTCCTACGAACCCTAGGGACATAGTCGAATCGTTCATATGGGTCAAAAGGGGTCATAGGGTGACCTATGACGCTTTTTGACCCATTAAACTACGATATATGTCTCTAGGGGTCCTAGGACCCCTAAGGACATATTCGAATGGGTATTATGGGTCAAAGGAGGTTATAGGGTGACCTATGACCCTCTTTGACCCATTAAACGATGACATATGTCAACATAGTCGAATCTTTCATATCGGTCAAAGGAGGTCATAGGGTGACCTATGACCCCCTTTGACCCATTAAATGATGACATATGTCCCTAGGGGTCCTAGGACCCCTAGGGACATAGTCGAATCATTCATATGGGTCAAAGGGGGTCATAGGGTGACCTATGACCCCCTTTGACCCATAAAGTGACGACATATGTCCCTATGGGTCCTAGGACCCCTAGAGACATAGTCGAATCGTTCATATGGGTCAAAGGGGGTCATAGATTGACCAATGACCCTCTTTGACCCATTAAATGATGATATATGTCCCTAGGGGTCCTAGGACCCCTAGGGACATATTCAAATGGGTAATATGGGTCAAAGGGGGTCATAGGTTACCCTATGATCCTCTCTGACCCATTAAACGACGATATATGTCTCGATGGGTCCTAGGACCCCTAGGGACATATTCGAATGGGTAATATGAGTCAAAGGGGGTTATAGGGTGAACTATGATCCCCTTTGACCCATTAAACGATGACATATGTACCTAGGGGTCCTAGGACCCCTAGGGACATAGTCGAATCGTTCATATGGGTGAAATGGGGTCATAGGGTGACCTATGACCCTCTTTGACCCATTAAACGATGACCCTCTTTGTATTATATATTATTATATTAATATGTATAATAATATTATATATATATAACAATGTGATATTTTTATTAAATATAATATATATTATAAATATTATTATATTAATATGTATGTTATTAATATATCTATATAATAACGTAATATTTTAGGATATACTATTTATACTATTTTAGGATAATAATTATAATATAAATAAACACTAAATATTAATATTATTATATGTATAGTAATAATAATAATACTATTATAGCTATAATAATAATATATATTAATACTATATATTGTAGCTTAATATAAATAAACACTATATATTTATACTATCATATCTATATTAATAATATTAATACTATTATAGGTATAATAATAATATTGATACTATAGGTATATTAATACTATTATATATTAATATTATTGATACTTTATACTAATACTAATATACTATTAACTTAGTTATAAATTAAAGTCGTTTGCCTCCAAATATTTTCATAATATTAATATTATTGTGGCAAAGGAGGAAAACCTTAGCAAGTTTTCCCCCCAAAAGTCCTTTTCCTTTATCAGATATCCGATTTCATATCGGATATCTGATTTTACTGGCATCAATTTCCAATATTTGACTATCCCTACAGACCCGACAACATTACTTTTTTACCTCTTTTTTTACGTGATTTGTAAAAGGTCGCATTTTGGGGCCCAACCAATCGAAAAAAAATTGAAAATATAACCTTAGGTGTTCGAATTTTTCATCTGAATGGGGAGCAACAATCGTCAAAAGGATAAATGTAAAAGGAAGATATCCAATAAAGACATTGTAGCATATAGGGAAAGGGACAAAATGAAACACTGAAAAAAAAGATAAGGTATGCTAAATATCAATCAAGTTGACGATGAATTAATAGAAGGTGAAATCATAGAGTCAGATAATAAAAATGTACAGTTGGAGAATGAAAATGTACCTATTGAAAATGATAATGCGGAAATTGAAAATGTAGAGATCGAAAATTTTGAAGAAGAAATGCCACTAAGTCATAATCCAAATTGCATAATTGACCATGTCGAAGATGACAATGCACAGGAACCTAATGCACAAGAACCTTACATATCTCCTAATTATAATCGACATGAAGGTTCTAAAACACCAAAATGGATAATTGAAATTAATGAAACAATTATGACTAGTTTGGAAGGAAAAAAATCAGAAAGAACCATTCAGTTATGGGCTTCAAGACTATATCAGATTTTTTTTGGCAACAAGACAGTGGTAGAGCAATGTCAGCTTTTCATGCACTTATTAAAGATGCAAAAGATGAGACCTATGCTTTCCAAATTGAAAATTCGTGTCAATAAAAAGTTGGAATGAAATGCCATTATTGTGAAGAATCTTTTTAGTGCTCTCAATAGCATTGAAAAAAATAGTAGAGAGAAGGATAATAGAGCTGCTAAAAGGGTTATTACAACCTCTTTGGTAAGTCACCATTTGAGAAAGGGTAGATATATGAGACAAACTTGTATTGATTTGAATCTAAATCGTACTACTTTGAGAAGAGCACTTAGTCAATGAGAGAAAATTGATGATCCTCTTCAAAATGAAACATGGGCATTTGGTGGGAGACTTCCACATTTTGATAAGAAGCTATCCGACAATGTGAAGGAAGAAATTATACAATTTTGGCACTCTAACTCACGAGTATCACCCAATGCTAAAGATGTCTTAAAGTTGAGAATTGGCATCAGAGACTGCATGCCACATCCTAAACACTATTTGGAGGTAAGCCAAACTATGTTGTTCAAACAATTTAGAGAGAGTCATCCAAGTGTTCATATATCACAAAGAGCTTTTGAATCTTTGAAGCCATTTTATTTTGTGCCACTCAAAATTTGAAATACATGTTGTTCCAAATATCATGTTGAGTTTTCTATGCACCATGAACTATTACGCTCCATCTGTTCTACTTTGCATAGTAAAGAAATGTTGGAGGATTGTGGGGCTGGTGGGCTTCCAAAATCATCAAGAGACTTGTTAGATCAACTCTTATGTCGTAGAGTTGATGGTTGTTCTTTTTATAAAAATGCTTACTTAAATGAGAAGTGTTTAGAATGTGGTGGCTTATCCGAGTTTGACACATGTTTCCATGAGGGGTGTGAACAAGATCTTTGAAAGACAATAGTGAAAAAAAGGGTCTATGAAATGGTGAAATACACATTGAAGAGTGGGAGTGAGAGCTCTAGATGTGAATTGGTTGGAAAAGATATCAATGTGGCTAATCTTATTTCAGATTTCAAGGCGAATATTTTTTACAAGTATGCAAGACATAGTCACAGGTCTCAGTGGTTGGATCAACAATTTAGAACGTGTAAGGAGACTTTTCCCATTGGCACTATTATATTAGTTGTTGATTTTGCTAAGAACTACACATTGCAACCTCAAAATGAGACACAATCTCAGTATTACAACTCTATTCAGATTGCAATTTTTGTTCACATAACATATATACATACCCCTGATAGTGCGGAAGATAATCGAAAGATTATTAGAGAGTGTCATTTTTACATGAGTGATGATAGATCTCACTCTCACGAGTTTGTGCAACATTGTTTCGAGAATTTTTTTGATTTCTTGCACGAGCATGCAATTGCTATGGATAGACATATCATTTGGTCAGATAACTGTACAGGTCAATTCAAGAATGCTTGCATGTTTTATTGGTTGTGTAGGATGCACGTAGTGAGAGGGGTGCCTCATAGTTGGAGTTTTTTTGAGTCCGGCCATGGAAAAGGGGAACATGATGGAGCAGGGGAATGTTTGAAGAGAGCTCTAGTTAAGGAGCAACTGAAGATTTCAACAACAGAGCTTCTTGATACTTGTAGCATTGTTGATTGGTGTAGTTTAGCATTATCACAGGGGGGGACTCTTAATTCAGTGGTACGCAGGTTCTTTTGGTTGGTTGAGGAAGGGTCCATAGGTGATAGATCAGATTGTGCTACAGTGAGAGACTCATAAAAAATGCATTCATTTCGGAGCTCTAATTCTAGTACATGGACCATTTGGACACAACAACTAGCTTGTTTTTGTCGTTCTTGTTTTCAGTGTGATTGGGATCACTGTGGGTCAAGTGAGTGGGTGGACACATGGGCTCCACATTATCTTACTCCATTGTCTACATACCCTCTATCAGAAATGATGACATAGAAAGTTCACTTGAGCATAACCATCTATCAGATCTACTTCAACCAAGACATATCTTTGCATTGGTTGCACCACAGGGGAATGATGAGAAATCCGATTATTAGTTAGCACGTTGTGTAAGAGGCAAACAAAAACTTGCACAACCGATCATAGATGATGATGGATTCACGTATCCTACTAGTTCAGTGGTTGTTGCTGGAATATGGCTGCGGACATACATGCTTAGAAGGAACGAAATTCCTGCATTCAAAGACTATCAGAAGCACAAAGTAATTCTCATATATTCGCATCTTATTATAGCAACAAATGTAAAGTTATTGAAGCATCAAGGAAGACCAAAAGTAAAAAAACTTTTTACTATTGCTAATGCTGATCATGAAGCCTTGTTGGAGACCCTAAAACAGAGAGAGGACCCTATTGGAATACTCGACTAGGTATATATACTTCTTATGTTATTTTCTTTATAATGATTTAATGAATTGATGATTATCTTGTTTAATACAATAAGGTACTAATTTTTGTATGATATTGGAATGTAGGTACATCATGAAGAGTTGGAGGGGGGTGGTAATGGGGAGAATTTCTAAAATTTATGATGTATTATGATGTAAAATGTGTAGTTTTTTGTATATGGTTTTTGTATTTTGGTAGGTTCTTTGTAAGGAATTATAAGAGGAAGATATTGAACAAGTTCTTCCAAATCATATTTGCATGTGATACAAGGCTATAACGACAATTTTAAGGGCATTTATAACTATATGAAAGATAATTGCATGCGGATATCTTAATACAAATTTGGTTTTTTCCTTATTTGACATAAAGCTGACATTATGATTATTAAAACTATTTTTATCAAACTAATCAAATAAAAAAAATCTAGAAAGTACGGATGAACAATTAGAATACTTGATTTCTTCCATTTTTCAACCAATCATAACATTTGAAAGCATAAAGAGTCATAATATTGTATAATGTTTTGAAAGACTTTCATACTGAAAAGTTGTATGAAGCACATTTGGATAAGCCATGAAATCCATGAAAGAAGATAGCATGTAGGACAAGCAATTAAAGCCAATAAGCAAGATAGCACATGCATAATGACATGATACGAAGTTGGATATGAAGGCTATGAGTGGAAGAGTCATTAGAGGCATCAAAAATCCCATCATAAATGAGATCTTGGATTTTATGTTTCAACACTATGGAATCTTTAGTTTTATGAAATTTTCTTCCATGGAGATTCATTTAAGAATGCCCCATGTGTATGTAAAGGTCTTAAGGGAGATTAATTTAAGAATGCAATATTCTCCTCTAACCTTTTCTCAAGTTTAGAATTGATTTCTATCATGTGCTTAGAGAGATGAAGGTAAGAAAGATTATTTGTCTCTTCTAGCTCTTTGTATTGAACATATAGAAAGAGAGATGACAAGTGAACAAATTTAAGTGTAGTCAATAGATCAAGGAAACCATTTAGTGAAATAAATTCTTAGTATGCATATCATAGACCATGAAGTTAGAAAATAGCAATAGCTCTAAGACCAAAGAGCCATTTTAAGCATGTTCAAGCACTAGAGACATAGAAAATCAAAGTCAATTTATGAAACTCCCCTTAGCAAAAAATGCAAACAAATATTTGCATTTGACGTTTTGACTTGGTTGAAAAAGTTTGACAATAATTGATAATATTGCAAGCTTGATGTTCAAAAGAATTTTTTTTTCCAAGAAAGATAGTGACACATGGAGTAGTCTTCAAACAATCAAGCAAGGCACAAAGAAACCTTTCATGATACAAGTGAAAGGGGTCAACCTTTCTTGACAACTTTTCAAAATCTAACTCCTAATGGCTACAAGTCAGTGCCATTAGCTCCGAGTGGGTGGGTGAACCATAGTGACACCCTTTTTCCAACCATGTAGACCCTCAATCGTCCATGGCCACCCCGTACCGAGGAGTCTCCAAGGTGCTCTAAGTGCATTTGGAGGTCGATCTTTCAAGGGTCATAACTTAGAGCTCATGAGGGCCATCAATAAATTGTCAAATGCTACAGGACAGTGATCCTGAGGCCTAAAATAACCTATCTCATTTTTGAGAGATCACATTCCATTTGGATTCAGCACAGCGATCTCATTCAATGCCAAAACTCGCAGTGTGCCTTAGTTCATAGGTGCACCACAGCGTAACTTTGAAACCGTTGATCTTGGCATCGAATCATCAGTGCCATTAGCTCTGGATGGGTGGGTGAACCCTAGTCACACCCTTGTTCTGGCCACAAAGACCATCCATCATTTGTGGCCACCCCGTACCGAGGAGTCTCCAAGTTGCTCTAAGTGCATTTGGAGGTCGATCTTTCGAGGGTCATAACTCAGAGCTCGTGAGGGCTATTGATGAACTGTCAAATGCTACAGGATGGTGATCTTGAGGCCTAAAATAACCTATCTCATTTTTGAGAGATCACATTATTTTTGGATTTAGCACATCGATCTCGCTCGATGCCAAAACTCGTAGTGTGCCTCAGTTCATAGGTGCACCACAACATAACTTTGAAATCGCTGATCTTGGCATTGAATTGTTAGTGCCATTAGCTCTAGATAGCTAGGTGAACCCTAGTCACACCCTTATTTTGGCCACAAAGATCATCCATCATTTGCAGCCACCCCATACCGAGGAGTCTCCAAGGTGCTCTAAGTGCATTTGGAGGTCGATCTTTTGAGGGTCATAACTTAGAGCTCGTGAGGGCTATCGATGAATTTTCAAATGCTACAAGATGGTGATCCTGAGGCCTAAAATAGCCTATCTCATTTTTGAGAGATCACATTCCGTTTGGATTCAACACAGTGACCTCGCTCGATGCCAAAACTCACAGTGTGCTTCAGTTCATAGGTGCACCATAGCGTAACTTTGAAACCGCTGATCTTGGCATCGAATCGTCAGTTCCATTAGCTCTAAATGGGCGGGTGAACCCTAGTCACACCCTTTTTTTGGCCATGAAGACCATCCATCATTTGCGGCCACCCTGTACTGAGGAGTCTCCAAGGTGCTCTAAGTGCATTTGGAGGTCAATCTTTCGAGGGTCATAACTTAGAGCTTGTGAGGGCTATTGATGAACTATCAAATGCTATAGGATGGTAATCTTGAGACCTAAAATAATCTATCTCATTTTTAAGAGATCACATTCCGTTTGGATTCAGCACAGCGATCTCGCTCGATGCCAAAACTCGCAATGTGCCTCAGTTCATAGGTGCACCACAGCGTAACTTTGAAACCACTGATCTTGGCATCGAATCATCAGTGCCATTAGCTCTGGATGGGTGGGTGAACCCTAGTCACACCCTTGTTCTGGCCACAAAGACCATCCATCATTTGCGGCCACCCTATACCGAGGAGTCTCCAAGGTGCTCTAAGTGCATTTGGAGGTCAATCTTTTGAGGGTCATAACTCAAAGCTCGTGAGGGCTATTGATGAACTATCAAATGATACAGGATGATAATCTTGAGGCCTAAAATAACCTACCTCATTTTTGAGAGATCACATGCCATTTGGATTCAGCACAACGATCTCGCTCAATGCCAAAACTTACAGTGTGCCTCAGTTCATAGGTGCACCACAACGTAACTTTGAAACCGCTGATCTTGGCATCGAATCATCAATGCCATTAGCTCTGAATGGGCGGGTGAAGCCTAGTCACACCCTTGTTCTAGCCATGAAGACCATCCATCATTTGCATCCACCCCTTATCGAGGAGTCTCCAAGGTGCTCTAAGTGCATTTGGAGGTCAATCTTTCGAGGGTCATAACTCAGAGCTTGTGAGGGCTATTGATGAACTATCAAATGCTACATAAAATAACCTATCTCATTTTCGAGAGATCACATTTCATTTGGATTTCATCTATTTCCTTGTTGTATTATGGGTGTTGATATTGTGTTGTGAAAATGTGATGTGTGTAATCACCTAAAAATGGTCATCTAGACTATTAGCCCCCTTCTCAGCATTTTGGCTAAATTAATTTAATCATTTATCTAGACCAAATTGCTAATAATCAATTTATTTGATTATAACCTATAGTTTGACTATACTATCCTAAGTTCATTATTTGATTAAAAGAACATGTCCCCTTTTAATTAAATAAAAGACCCCATTCTTCTAACCCACTTAAAGTGCACACATAAAGTCCTTTTTCTATTTTGCAATTAAAAGAAAAGGCTTTGTGACTTTTTTCTTATATAAAAAGTCAACTTATATTCTATTGGTTGACTTGTGTGTGCACATGGATCACTCCTCTTTTTGAATTCCACCGTTGATCATCCACCATCTTCATCTTGATCTCTACCGTCCATACATCTTTAAAAGGGAGAGAGCTTTCCCCCTCGATCAATCCATCTTTTGAATATTTTTATGCTGTAGGTTTTCTAACAGGTTTCTTTAGAGCTTTGTGGAGAACTTCTATTTCTTGTCTACATTCTCTCATCCATGGCATCATGGCATTCTATCTTAGCTTAGCTTTCATTTTTATATGTAGCTTAATCTCACATAGTTTAAATAATGGTATTGTAACACTCTCATCCATGTTTAGAATAGCTGCACTTTTCATATTCATTCTAGTTTAGTCTTTAGTTGCATTGCATTCTTGAGGAACTCCTTGGGATATTTGCATTCTTGCATCTTGTCTTTGGAACCTCCCATTGCATGGTTTACTAGCAAGAAGAGTATCTCTAAGGCTCATCTAAGAGCCTTCTTATTCTTGAAATATACTCTCTTGCACTCCATGGATAGGGAGCTCTAAGCCGGCATCCAAGCATTCCAAACTCATGGAATCATTTGGATAGAAGGGTTTAGAGCGTGACACAAATCAAGTGTAAAATGTGCTCTTGAAAATTTCTTGTTTTATTTCTACTTGGTTTTGTTTTCTTGTTTTGTGCTTGAGTATTGTTATGGGAGTGGGACTTACACTCACCCTTGTGGGAAGGGAAAAGAAGTCCAGGGTGAAGGGCTTAAGTTGGGTTCGAAAAATGTATTGAGAACCTTGGAGTATGGGCTCCATTTTATGCCATAACATTTCATATCTTTCTGGGGGTGATAAGGAAAGTATGGTTTAGAAAGGAAGTTTGAGGAGTTACAACTGATGGTAGTGGGTTTGGAGAAGGAAATGTGGAGGCCCAGAGAGGGCATTAAATTGTTCATTTATGATAGCCCCGAGAGGGCATGAAATTTGGTGAGTTATGATAGCCCCAAGAGGGCATGAAATTTTTTTATTGCAAATATGGTTTGGTATGGAAAGTCTCCATTTTAGAACACACCTTCACCCTATGTTTATGGTTCCATCTATGAAGCCATTGTGAAATAGTCTTGGGGGGAAATTGTTCAAGTTTTAAATGTAATGTTTATGCATTGAAAGATTGTATGTGTATCCCAGTTTGAGCCTTGTTCCCTAGCGCGGGGGTGGTCTCTTTGAGGCCTATGGTTGGGTGGAAATCACCCATGGTCCTTGTTATTTTTTTGTGTTGCATATGCAGATTTGTGTCCAAGGGAGCAATGGAAATGGCTTGGAATGGTCATCTTGCAGATTGATGTTGGATTAGAAAACTTGACATTGTGCCCTCATTTGTGAAGGAGGATTCACCAGCTTGTTCATGTTCTCAACGATCATGTTGGACAATGTTCATGCTACTCATTGTCCATATCTTTCAATGTCTATGTTCCTTATGATTTTGAAAAGTCCCTTATGTTGCCCCATTGTAATAGAAGGAGATTGTATCATTGTTACCTAATGTACGTGTAGAAGAAATAATTGATAAGGTTGTATATGCATGTTTCATTTGGAGTTTATATTGTTATGAAAGCATTGGTACGAGTCACAGATTTGCTTTGACATCATTGTTATCATTTGAAAATGTGAAAGAAAGTTTTCTCCTTGTGGTATTATAAATAACTAGTTGATAATAACAATCCATAGATGTTATGTGATACCATTGATTGTATAAATTTAAAACTTAGTAGATTGTTTACAATCTTGTTGTGCACTCAATAATTTGGAAGGAAATTTTTATGTTCATATCACATGCATGGATGTTAGGAACCTGTGTGTTCCTTCTGTTTATTTTGTTAGAGTAGTGTTGTTGGACGCATATGCTTTGTAAGTCGTCCCGTGAGTATATTTTATTATCCCACATGCATAGGTAGTATTACTTTTCTAGATCGTACCCAGTATATAAGAATAGGTTGAGGCCCTTGATGGGCACGGATGAATTTATTGTATTGAGCTTGCTCAAAGGAGGTTACCCCCTCGAAGTGGCCTGCGATCAGTAGATTCATTCTGAGTTCTGCTATCACTTTGTATTCTGTTATTTCGAGCATTCTCACGATATTGCTATAAGGAGGTTCATCACATCTGGTATCAGAGCACTCTCTTGGGCTCTCTGGGTGGAAATTACATCAAATTTTTTTTTCTGTCGTGGCCTTCAGGTTCCTCTCACTTCTACTCATACTTCCGCAGAACGTCTGCAATATCATTTTGCATACTTCCTTCCTTGGCGACCCAACCCCAAATTTTACATATCAAAGCCCTAAATCCCTCATTTATCTAATTTTAGGGTTTGCCCTATCTTTTTCACCTCTCATCCAATCGCCACCAAACTGAGCCACAAGATTCAATTCCTCATTTTGCTCCCTTATCCCTCTTGGACTGTTCACCTCATTTCGCCTCCCTACCCTTGAAACCCTCATTTTTCTTTTTCCCTTGTCCCCAGATAGTCTCCCACCACCCGTCAAACACCCATTTCCTATATGAGTTTTACCCAAATCCAAGTTTTCCGTAACTAAAAAAGCTTTTGTTTCTCATCTTCTACCCATTTCAAAAAAAAAAAAAAAAAAAAAAAAAAAAAACCTTGTTTTATGGTTGTTACGCGTACAGGAGCAAAAATCATGGAAGAGGAAATTGCATCCCTCAAAACCAAACTTCAAGATCTGGATGACAAAATTCTGGGTCTTAACTTTCAGCAGTCAGCCATGAGCCGAAACCATTCAGGAGATACTGGGTCCTCTTCTGGCAATTTCCGTGGACCAAAGCTTGATTTTCCACGCTTCGATGGTTCTGATCCGACTGGATGGATCTATAGGGCAGAGCAGTATTTCAGCTTGCATAATACTTTGGATAACCACAAAGTCTCCCTTGCATCTTTTCATTTGGAACATGAAGCTCTTCAATGGTTCCGTTGGTACATCAAGGCTAATATAGGCCCAATGTGGAGCGAATTGTGCTCCCTCATTTTGGAGCGCTTTGGCCCTAGTTCCTTTGATGATTTCACTGGAGCACTCACTAAACTGCGTCAAACAGGCACTGTAAGAGAATACCAGACAGAGTTTGAAAAATTAGCTAATTACACAGAGGGCTTGTCTGATGAATTCTTCCGTAGTTGTTTTGTCAGTGGTCTGAAGGATGCACTTCGCTCAGAAGTCAAAATGTTTCGACCTACTACAATGATGGAAGCCCTTGGGTTGGCTAAGTTAGCGGAAGACAAGATTAGTGCTCTACAACGCTCCAGATCTAATTTTGTTCCATTCAGAAATACAGGTTCTCACAACCCTCCCGTCATACCAGCTCCCAGAACTACTCCGATCAAGCACTTGTCTGAAACAGAGATGCGAGTCAGGCGAGACAAAGGGCTTTGTTATAATTGTGATGAGAAATGGTCTCGGGGCCATAGATGTGTTCAGAAAAAGCTCTATCTCTTGGATGTGGATTCTCCACCGGAACTGGAAGAATATGTAGATGCTCAGGAAATAGTGGATGATGAGGTTGAGCCTCACCAGCCTGAACCTCCTTCACCAGAAGCTCCACCAGAGATATCTGTCCATGCTTTGGCAGGAGTC
Organism: Cupressus sempervirens; assembly: GCA_028749045.1. Classification (NCBI taxonomy): domain Eukaryota; kingdom Viridiplantae; phylum Streptophyta; class Pinopsida; order Cupressales; family Cupressaceae; genus Cupressus; species Cupressus sempervirens. The sequence goes on along the minus strand of CM053783.1, from coordinate 472,388,755 downwards.
ACTACTCCACAAACCATGCGGGTCCAGGGTTTCTTCAAGAAGATCCCTCTTACTATACTCATTGATTCTGGTAGCACTCATAACTTCATTGATCCACGAATAGCCAAACAGGCTGATTGCTTTATCGATCCCTGCTCTAGCTTTGAAGTCATGATTGCCAATGGGGGCACTTTACCTTGTAAAGGGAAATGTCGCAATGTGCGTCTCTCTATTGGAGATTATAACATGCGCTCTGACATGTTTGCCTTACCCTTAGGTGGCTGTGATGTGGTTTTGGGTGCCCAATGGTTACGCACTCTTGGCCCCATTCTCTGGGATTTTGCTGAACTTTGGATGCAGTTTTTAGCCGAGGGGCACCAACACACTTTGAAAGGCTTACAACCAGGGTCTCTCAGCATCATCAGTTCACACTGTATGGAAAAACTTCTTAAGAAGAATTCACATGGTGTCATCGCTCAGCTCCATTCCATTCAGATCCAGCCATCAGCAGTCTCTAGCACTCCTGCCGATCTCCAACACATTTTGGACAAGTATTCTGGTATATTTGCTGAACCTGTGGGATTACCTCCTTCTCGTCCAGAGGACCACCATATTCAGCTCCTTCCTGGCAGTGTTCCGCCCAACATCAGGCCCTACCGCTACCCATTTCATCAGAAGACCGAAATCGAGATACTTGTCCGTGACTTACTGAAGCAAGGTATTATTCGCCCTAGTACCAGTTCCTTTTCTTCTCCAGTTCTGCTTGTTCGCAAAAAAGATGGGTCATGGCGACTTTGCATTGATTTCCGAGCACTTAATCATCTCACTATAAAGGACAAGTTTCCCATTCCAGTTGTTGATGAACTTCTTGATGAACTTCATGGGGCTCATTTTTTCTCCAAGTTAGATCTTCGTTTTGGGTATCATCAAATTCGGGTTAATGAGGAGGATATACCTAAAACTGCCTTCCGCACACATGATGGTCACTATGAATTTTTAGTCATGCCCTTTGGCCTCACGAATGCTCCTTCAACATTTCAGGCAGTGATGAATAACATATTTCGACCATACCTCCGAAAATTCATTCTGGTCTTCTTTGATGATATCCTCATATATAGCAAAACTTGGGCTGAGCATCTCCATCATCTGGAGCTTGTCTTGCAACTTCTCTCTGATCATCAACTCTGTGCAAAACTATCTAAATGTGTGTTTGGCCAGGAGGAAGTGGAGTATCTTGGGCATATTGTTGCACACCATGGAGTGCGGGTGGATCCTACAAAAATAGATGCCATGAAAACTTGGCCGCATCCTAAAACTCTCAAGAGCCTTCGGGGTTTTTTGGGGTTGACTGGCTACTACCGCAAGTTTGTCAAAGATTACAAGAAAATTGCAGCACCATTGACAGCTCTGTTAAAAAAGGATGCCTTCTCCTGGACCCCTGTTGCTGAGACTGCATTTGAACAACTGAAACAGGCTATGTGCAGTACACCTGTTCTCGCGATGCCAGATTTTTCCAAACCCTTCACTATTGAGAGTGATGCTTGCGGCAATGGATTGGGTGCTGTTCTCCTGCAAGATGACCATCCTATTGCGTTCACTAGCAAAGCCCTCTCTGGTAAGAATCTAGCCCTCTCTACTTATGAAAAAGAAATGATGGCTATTTTGCATGCTGTACAGAAGTGGCGGCCATACCTCTTAGGGAGTCATTTTTGCATCAGAACCGATCACCAAAGTCTGAAATACTTCCTGGAACAACGGGTATCCTCTCCTACACAATAGAAATGGGTCAGCAAACTCATGGGGTATGATTATGAGATCACCTACAAGAAGGGTAAGGAGAATATTGTGGCAGATGCTCTTTCTCGCACATTTGATAATCAAGCTTCCCTTTTCGCTATTTCTATGCCCATTCCCAATTGGTTAGCGTCTGTTCAGCAAGGCTATGACAGTGACTCTTCTTTATCTCAAATCATTCACCAGCTAGCCAATAATCCTTCTGCTATACCACATTACTCTTGGGATGGTGCTTCTCTTCGATACAAGGGTCGGCTAGTGCTTCCTCAGAACCCAGCTCTACATCAGGCTATTTTTTATGAACTCCATGCTTCTCCTTCAGCAGGGCACTCAGGCTTCCTCAAAACTTATGAGCGAGCAAGGAGAAACTTCTTTTGGAAAGGGATGAAACAGACGATTCAACAGATGGTGGCTGAATGTGATACTTGCCAACGCCACAAGGGTGAAACGACCCTCCTTCCTGGCTTGCTCGAACCATTGCCCATCCCTACACGGATTTGGACTGATATTTCTATGGATTTCATTGAAGGGCTTCCTAAATCCGGTGGCAAGACAGTGATCTTGGTTGTGGTTGATCGTCTCTCAAAATATAGTCATTTTTGTGCCCTCAGCCACCTCTATACTGCCTCCTCTGTTGCACAAATCTTCATGGACCAGATATTTCGTCTTCATGGACTCCCTTCTTCCATTGTCTCTGATCGTGATGCAACTTTTACTAGTCATTTTTGGACTGAACTGTTTCAGAAAACTGGCACCAAACTGAAGATGAGTTCGGGCTATCACCCACAAACTGATGGTCAAACTAAAATTGTCAATAAATGCTTGGAAACTTATCTTCGTTGCTTCACTTCCGAATAGCAACATCAGTGGGCCAAGTGGCTCCCTTTAGCTGAATGGTGGTACAATACCTCTTACCACACTGCCTCTAAAATGACTCCATATGAAGCAGTCTATGGTCAGGCACCTCCAGTGCTCCTTCCCTACACTCCCAACAGCTCACCAGTCCAGGCAGTTGACGTAGTTCTCCGCAGCAGGGATCAGATTCTTCGTACCTTACAGGATAATCTTCACATGGCTCGTAATCGGATGAAATAGCAAGCAGATCAACACCGTTCTGAGTGCTCATTTCAAGTTGGGGATATGGTTTTTCTTTGTCTACAGCCATACAAACAATCCTCCCTAAAGCTGAAAGGGCGTCATAAGCTGGACCCAAAATTTTATGGGCCTTATAAGGTTCTGCAGAAGATTGGTTCAGTTGCTTATAAACTGGAACTTCCTCCTTCTTCCCGCATTCATCCAGTCTTTCATGTTTCTTGTCTAAAGAAAGTTCTGGGTACCACTGTCAGAGCACAAACTACTCTCCCTGAAATGGATACGGAAGGATCCATTATCCTGGAGCCGGTGGCAATCATTGACCAGCGCACTCACCAGCTTCGCTCTCGCTCCATCTCTGAGGTCTTGATTCAGTGGCATGGCATGCAACCAGAGGATGCTACCTGGGAACCCCTTCTTCAGATTCAACAAAAATTTCCACACCTTAAGCTTTGAGGACAAAGCTTTTTTCTAAGGGAGAGGGGATGTTAGGAACCTGTGTGTTCCTTCTGTTTATTTTGTTAGAGTAGTGTTTTTGGACGCATATGCTTTGTAAGTCGTCCCGTGAGTATATTTTATTATCCCACATGCATAGGTAGTATTACTTTTCTAGATCGTACCCAGTATATAAGAATAGGTTGAGGCCCTTGATGGGCACGGACGAATTTATTGTATTGAGCTTGCTCAAAGGAGGTTACCCCCTCGAAGTGGCCTGCGATCAGTAGATTCATTCTGAGTTTTGCTATCACTTTGTATTCTGTTATTTTGAGCATTCTCACGATATTGCTATAAGGAGGTTCATCACAATGGATAACATTGATTTTAATTACCAAGCTTAATGCAATTCTAAGCAAGAAAATCATCAAATTAATTTTATGATATAACAAAATGAAGTTTTTTGTAAGAGTAGACATAATAAAATATATGAGATACATTGTTGTAGGCATGCATTTTCCTCTCTAGAAAATGTATGGTAAAGGCAAATAAATCCCTTCCTTAATACAGAGCAATAAAATATTAAAGAATATTCCCAGATTCTAGACTGCTATCCAATAAAAATAAAAATAATAATAGCATACAGAGACTAATTAATATATTTTCTAAGTGACAGAATGGTACAAATTACAATATTGTGACCTCTAAGTCACATCCAACACTTAAATAATAAATTAGTAATTAAATAAATAAAGGCATATTAGTGTGCATGTTAGAGAATATGACTCAAATCTAGTTTTATCTAGTCAATAAAGCGCATTGATACATTGATACATATATGTCAGAATGACAAGGTATGTTATATACAAACCTTATTTATATGCTTGCACCTAATCCTTGCATAAACAATTCATCTAACAAATTTAAATTGACACACTCAATACGATGGTGTAGTAGGATGTGTTTAAATACAGATCGTGAATTATTATTGAGTTAAGTACTTTGAATTGGCCCTTAGACTTACTAAGAGTTCCTCATTTTATGTGCTTACTAATTTGTACTATGAAACAACTTTGAATCTTAACATGCTTTGATAATAATAATATTGATAGTGAGAAAGTGAGCTTATGGTGAATAGTTAGATGTAATTTAATGTAAAAAGTAAATGTAATAGTATAGTAATTATAGTAATTAAAATAGTAAATGTAAAAGCATGGCAATGTAGCTAGATTAGTTAGTAGTTGATGAGCTAGATAGTTAGTAATTGTCTTTTGTTAGAGTGAGTTTAATTTATGTATTGAAATAGTAATTTTTGTGTTTAGAAAACTGTAGTGAGTGCTAGTTTGGTGAGGAAGCAATGTTGATAGATAATGAGGATATAGTAATATATTAATTGTCACATTAATATATATTGTAATGATTAATGAATGTGTGTACATTGGTAATGAGGATAATAAGTAATTCTGATCCCCTTCCCTTACATGCTAGAATCACGACCTAGTCCATATGATACAACCGACAGACCCTAATAGAATATTAGTATCAGAGGCTTGTTAGGATATGAATTACCTCACTAATTTATGAGTGTTGTATCTTGAACTTGCTCATTTGACTCATGACGCTAACTTGAACTAGACTGTCATCCAATCTATTTGAAAACCACCTATGACTAAAATGTTAACACCTTCACACTATTCACATGAGTCTTGAACTCCTATTCAATGATAACCTTGTTTTACAATATGTAATTTCTTATGCGACTTCATAAGCTAGAAAAAAATATTATTTTTTTTGTGTTTTTACTAGTAAAATTTAGGGCATGACACATGATCCACGATAAATTGAATAATACTAGATACTAAATTAATATGTATATCATTGTGCATGTAAATGACAAAAATATATATCAAAATACATGTATCCATAGAAAATTTTCTACACAAATATATATCAAAGATCATGTATCCATAGATAAAGTACTCAAATATATATATATATATATATCAAAATACATAGATCCATATACAAAATGTGGCTGATCCTACCATCAAAATGTGTATAAAATCAATGTTTCTGTATACAATGTGGCATATGCCATCTCAAAATGTCTCATGATGCATCCTACGGAAACTATACTATCCTAGGGTGCTGGTGGATGATCAAAATGCAGCCTCTTCACTACACTAGGTGGATTAGATGCCTCCTACATAAACAAAAAAGGAAAACCCAAAGTTAGACTACTAAATTTATATGATTCTACGTATCTAACATTGAATTACTCAAATGCATAATGATCTTTTCCATATTGGAGATTAATACTATCAAAATTTCATAATAAATACCTCTCTCATCGACCTCTTGCACCGGTCAGGAGTCCTCTCGTATGCCCTCGACAATGCTGGTACCTCTGTGATTGTGGGCTGTATATGTTCAAATACCTTTGTCAAATGAATCTACAATTTAAACTATAACATTATAATTCATAGCATGCTAAATTTATAACATATTTAATCATGAATTCAAACTACAACTTAATATTGTAGGCTCCTCCTCAGGAGTGAGTGGCCGCATCATCAAATCTACATAACTGTCTCGTCGAACCTCATGTGCACTAGGAGTCTCCTATGAGATACAAAAATAGTAGTTGTTAATATCACGAAAATTAGTTTTGAATTTATTTATGAAGATAAGTGATGCAAGAGCATCCCATGCTCATCAAGGGAACATTGAATATCCAAGGCATTACAGAGGTCATGGAACATCTCTTGAAGTCAATAGGGCAATCCTTGCACCAATTACGGCTCATGGAAGCATACAAAGTTATAATGTTGGACTCATATGTGGAAGAAAGTTGTAATTGGGCATGAGATAGGATTTTAGGATTTCATATGGTAGATGAGTCATTTGATAGGTTCATGTAGGTTGTCATGATCATATCTTGTCATTAGACAAGTCAAAATGTTCTAGAATTGAGTTTTGGGGTTTGAACAAGTAGGCCCTGGTTTTTAAGCCATTTTAAGGAGGGTTTTGAAGTTTGGGTGTTTAGGAGTGTTACCAAGACCTATAATCTTGAAAATCCTTAGTGTGTTGGTCCCTTTGTTGAAGCCTTGGTGTGTCTAATTCCTCCTTGTGTGTCGTAGAGTTGAAAGGTACATAAGTGGTGTCTAGAGATTTCTTGGTGAGGAAAGAAAGAGAATTAGTGAGTTGGACCTTGGGAAGGAAGAAAACTTGTTGTGAAAATGCCTCCTAAAAATCAAATGGCTAGAGAACTTGAAGAATTGAGAGAAGAGTTGGCAAAAGAGAAAAGAGAGAGGAGAGAACTTGAAGCATCTAGAGTGAGGGAAGAAAGACAGATGAGAAGAGAGAGGTTGAAGCTTATTGCAAGGATAGAATCCTTAGAAAAGGAAAGGCAAGAACCTAGAGGAGAAGAGGTTAGAGGAATAAATCATGGAGAGAACCATGAAGAAGAAGAGGTTGGTAATGCAAGGCAAGAGCATGAGACAATAGATGATCCTGAAGAAAGGAGAATTATGAGAACCATTAAGGGAGTACAAGGTAATGGTGGGAAGAACCATATTGATTTTCCAATATACCAGGGTAAAATGGATAGTGAAGAAGTTCTAGGGTGGATAGAGGCCCTTGAGAACTACTTTGATCTTGAAGACATAGAGGTAGATAATAAGGTAAAAGTAGCAACAGCAAGACTGAGAGGAACATCACTCACTTGGTGGACTAGTGTTCAGAATGAGAGAGAGGAAAGGTGGTGCAAGGCACCTAACCTATGTGGCAGGGGGGAACAAGTATCTCTGTTGCTGGACACCTTGCCACTCCATGAAAGCAAGGATTCAAGTAGATTAGAAAGTTGGAATAAAGCTTTGGTCCATATTTTACAAGTTGGTCTATGTTTTGTAATAAAGGCACATGTAAGGCCCACAAGAATTTTGGTGTGGTTATAAACCAAGTGACTCCATGGGACCAAAAGGCCTTAGAATAGAGTATTTAGAGTCTAAACAATATTAGCAAAAAGTGGTTGTTTGTTTATTTTATGGTTGGGAACACCTATATGGTTGTTCCAACGGTCATGTAGACCTTTATATATGTCATATATGATCTCAGTTGAAAGGGGGAGATCAGAGTGTACGGTGGTTTGGAGAAAAACCAATAAAAACTTCAATTTTTTGGAAATTTACTTAGTTGCATTTAATAAATCCATATGACCAATTTTGAGTCAATGGAATAGTTTAGAAAGTTAGGGAATGCATAAAAACTATAGTTTGAAATTTGAATTTCAAATTCAAATGGTCATATTAGTTTTGGAGGGAAAGTAGTAATTTGGTATTTGTTTGATTAAATAAACCTTTGTAACCAACTTGGTCAGTTGGACAGGTGCATATAAGCCTATTTAAGTTGTAATGAACATATGCAAGACATGAATCATTATTGGTATGGAAAAAATCACAGAAATTGTATAGAATAACAATCATACTTTCCTCTGCACCAATTAAAAAAATAAAAAATAAATGATACTTATACATACAATGGGGCTCTTTATGCGAATGAAAATCCCTGATGATCTAGGACGCCGAATCTGTACAGGCTCATCGCCAGTAGCCACACCCTATATACAATAAATAATATAATTAAATGAGATTACCACAAACATTTTACAATAATGCATCAATATTTAATCAATTAGAAAACATCTAATTACCTTTCCTTTGTCAATGCATGCTGGCTCACCCCCCGCACTTTGTCCCCCCGGGGCAGGTGGTATCTGCAAGATAAAAGAAAGATTAGCAACCATATATGCTACAATATCAAATAGAAAAAAGAAATACGAACACAACATAATGTACCGTAGATGTCTCAAGGCCAAATGAAATGGCCGAGAGTGTAGCATCATCTATCTATCTGAGGTCCTCCTCGGTCATCAACTAAACATGAATAAAAATTAACTTTAAATCACATATGAAATAACAAAAAAATGTATACACGTACCGACACCGAAGGAGTCCATGCATCTGCATTCCCCTCCTCTCTCGAATCAGGGTCTGTAGCCTCTACACGTGCGTCTAGTGTATCCTCATCTAATACAAAATGATACTTAGGAAGATCACTTATGGGACCTAGGAAAATATTCTTGCATGTAATGCAAGTGTGAGGCACACAAATGTGTGATGAGCTAGCCAATGATGAACTGGCACCAACATCATCAACACGAGGAGGCAGGATTGACCTAGCCTGAGATATCATTAGGCTACTCAGCCTATGAATGGCTCTGATGGTCTGAGAGCTAGCCTCTACCATAATATCTAGATGCTGCACTCGAGGAGGGGGGGAGATATCGGGGGGGAGGGGGTGGGACAAAAGTGCCAAGTTTCTTCCGCTAGGAAGAGGGTCTATCCTGAGGAGCTCCTAGTCCTAAGCCCATGTTGGGCTTCATGCTCCAATAGTTCACTTTAAGTTTCAACACAAATTTTGCATATAATTTTCTAATGAAATAAAATGGTATGTCTAAATTTCCATGTGCAGGGATATCAAAGACCATCCACCAATGGTCCCAAAAATTTGCATGTATGGCATCATTTGTGCACCATTTAATCAATAGTTTGGTTTTTTTTGGGTCAACTGGTATACCCATTTTTGGGTTAGCAAAAAGGCTTGCTAAATCGTCTTTAGTTAAGTTGAGGGCCGTGACCTCATCATAATCCAAACCATCATCAAACATCTGGTACATTTCATCACGCCAACGAAGAGTGGCATTTTGTTGGTTTGTAAGGGTTTCAATGTTATCCACTATGGTGTTTAACGTGGATAACATAGGAGCCAGTGCAGGTACATTATTGTATGTTCTATGCAAACCTCTCAACTCAGTGAGATTTTCATTTATCAAATCCTTGATTCCAGGAGGGTTTTGAGGAGGTAGAGGATCATTTGGTGCACGATTTTGTGGGGATACTAGATCGTTTGGTGGTGGATTGCGAGGAATATTATTCCTTGCCTCAGTGTCATCATTTTGATCAGCCATTCCTATTGAATTGCAAAACGTAATATATATTTTTAAAAAATCTAAATTTTAACCATTTTTGTCAAAAAAACCCTAGATTCAACTAAAAAAAACAAAATCATGTTAAAAACTATTAAATTTAGGTTAAAAATGAGTCAAGGGGGGAAAAATACCTGATATTTGATATTCGATTTGGTATCTGATATCTGATCCGCGATGGCAATACTGGCCCAAATTCGCGTAAAATAAGGGCCGCGGGTCTGTGATTTTGTTTAATCCAATGCACAGGTATCAGATATCCGATATTATATCATATATCTGATATAACATCGGATATCCGATATGACAGTACAATATATATAATATAACATATAATATATAATATATATTACATTTTATATATTTTTATATTATATTTTATATTTATTATATTAATTTACTATATATTATAATATGAAATATTATTATTATATTATATTATTATAATTTATAATATATTATACTTTTTTATTATATATTATATTATAAGATATTACTTTTTATTATTATATTATATCATATATATATATTATATTACATTACTATATATTATAATATATGAAATATTATATTATATTATTATAATATAATATGTTATTATAATATTATTATTATTGTATAACATTATACGATTATAATATAATAATAATATTATTATTATATTATAGTATAATAATTATAATAATAATATTAAATAATATATCATACTATTATATGATTTTAATTATTAGTCGGATATTTGATTTAAAATTGGATATCCGATATTATCGGATATTCGATATGATATCAGATATCCGATAAGGCTCGGCTTAACCTTCCAGGTTTGGTTCCCGGATAGGTAAAAAAAAGTTAGAGCAGATTTTGAAGCGCTTTTAGGCGTGTTCAAACTCTTTTTTTTTCACATCGCCACTTTTTGGCACACCATGATCCTGCACATACCCCATGATCAAAGAAAAACAAAGCAAAAATAAATCACTCACTAAACAGTGTGAGCCAACATCTATTCTTGTACATTATTACTTTCTTTTTAATGTTTGAAGGTGTGCAGGTAGTGTTTGACATGTTGATGATGTGATAGCTCTATTTTTGGATTAAGTTGAGAGGTTTGTAGTGATATGTTGGATTGATTTTTGGTTCACATTGTTCAAATAGTGTGACTGTCTTGAAAGTGTAGTGCTTTCAGTTTTAGTTTACAAAGTGCAAGTGTGTACGCAAAAGGGATTGTTATGTATAGTGAATATGTACAAGGTTTATTGCAAATTTTTGATGGGTTTTGTGATTTTTAGGGGCTTTGGTGGATGTTTTATGTTTTTGGTGTGACTGATTTCTTCAGGACATTTATGATTTTTAGGGTTTTACTTTAGGACATTTTCTGATTCTAGTGATTTTTTTAGGACATTTTATGATTTTTAGTGCCTTTTTTTAGGACGTTATATGATTTTTAGTGATTTTTTTCAAGACATTATGTGATTTTAGTGCTTTTTTCAAGACATTTTATGATTTTTATGATTTTTTTAGGATCGTATTTGAATTTTTAAGATTTTTTTAGGATCATATAAGCATATACAAGTGTTAGCACCCAATCCATTATGTGATAGGTCCAATGGATAAAAAGTGCTTAGGGATATGTCCCCAGTTCAAGTTCAAACTCATGCACTATGTAGGTAATATGCCCCCAAACAAGACACAAACTATGTACAAAGGTCAATGACAGAGTGTGTGCAGACTGGTGATGTTTTAGATAAGATAACAAATGATATTAACCAGTTTGTGAGCCATGATAAGGGACCAAGGATGTCTTGCAATATGAAGGATATGATCAAGGAATGATAGAGGGGGAAAAACTAGATGGAATCTCGATAGATGGAGGAGCAACAACTGATTACACATGGTGCCTGTTTGCTAGATTTTCACCATGGTACTTGCCCAAAGTGCCTGTTTGCTAGATTTTCACTTTTGGATAGAATTTTTCTCTTGACTCAAATTTTCATGCCAAGATGCCTATTTGCTAGGTTTTCATCAAGGCATCCATTTTTTGTGACTTTTTTCACTTTTTTTTTTATGGACATTTTGTTATTTTTTTGACTACTGATAAGAAATATATCAAGTTGTTGCTAGCTGATAATCTTGGGGTCCATGACTAACCATAACTACGCAGGATTTGTTTCGAGTCTATAGCTAAAATCAAACCACTGGAAAAGCCTCGAGATATACCATCATGTACCGTATGTAAGATGATGTCTACCTCTTGTGAATCATGGCATCTAAGGATAATTGGGTCAATAGATATGTCATGTGGGATGTCACTAATGATGATATACACAAAGGATTATTGGATAAGGATTTGATCTGGGGTGTTGGGAAAATTAGGTAGCTGGATGTGGGGATAAACAACTGGATATAAGGGAGGGTTGGGAGGATTGAGACCAATGACCTTCCATATGAATGCTGATCGAGAGAAATCCAAAAGACTTTGTGGCATGTTGAACACTAGAACATTGATATTCATGGCATCATCTTTTTAATCTTGTATCCTTGTATCTTTTTTAGCTTTTGATTTTTTATTGTTTAATGGCGCCTTTCAATTTTCCCCAAGAGACCTATGCTTGTCATTTTTTCTCTTTTTGCTTTGTAACTAGAAGGTGGAGTTGGCTCCCTAAAATATGCCAATGTGTTCTCTTTAGAAGAAAGTGCTTCATTATGATTGTCAATCATAATGCCTTCATAGATTTCAAAATCTATTGTGAGAGCATCATCATTGTCGAATTGATCAAAAATTGGTGGTCCATGTTGGTCCCAATCCAATCGTTCAGGATAACTTGAGGGGATCTCATCATCAAGGCTGAATGGGCTTTTGTTAAAGCTATGGATATGGGCATTAGATTCCACGGTATCATTGGGGCTATGCTCAAAAGCTAGAGGATTGTTGGTTTTAGGTGGGATATCCTCAGATGCCTTTTCATCATTCAAAACATCCATAGTCTTACACATAGGTACTATAGTACTAGGAGGACCTATTCATAATGGTTTAAATCCAAGCCCCAAACTATGAGGTCATCCTTTTGTAGTGATAGGTTCAATTATTCCTTCATTCTGATATCCAAGACCACTATAACCATCATAGCCTTGTTTTTGCATGATAGTAAACCCAAGTCCATACTTTCTAGGAGATATCATAGCCAATTCTTGTTCTTCTTTTTCTTTCTCAATACATACGGATGTATTCTCATTGATAGAAGTATCACTCTTTGTAATGATCTCTAAATGTTGTGCTTGAAGTGGTTGTGATTTACCATGAGATTGGGGAGAAATTGGTGACTCCCTAATGTGGGATACTTGAGACATAAAGTACTGTCCACACCCATTGTCTTCAATCTTCATCTTTTCCTTGGCCTCACTGAGGAGTATATCAACATCCACATAATTAGAGGAATTTGTGGGTTGTGCTTCATTGTTTTTTGGGATTTTGTATATAGTAACATCTCTTAGATTAGCACAAAATTGGAAAGGATCTGGATCACCAAGGATGGTAACCTCCACATTGTCATAGGAAAACTTTAGACATTGATGATATGTAGAAGGGACTAGTTTCATAGCATGAAGCCAAGGGCATCCTAGTATCATGTTGTATTTCATTTCAATATCTACGACATGGAACAATGTATCTTCAGAATCTAGGCCAACTCTGACAGGTAATGTGATGACACCCTTGGAGAAGCATTCACCATCATCATAAGCTTTTATTGTGATTCTTTGAGAGGGATCCACATCATCTTTAGAATAACCCAAACCTTTGATAACCTTAAGAGTACAGATGTCTAGTCCTACTCCTCCATCTATTAAGACACATCTAACTTTGGCATTATGGATGAAGACTTCAAGGTGAAGGGGATCATTGTGGTTAGGTTTGTCCTGAGGAACATCTTGAGGAGAAAAGATGATATGCTATGAGGCAAATAGGTTTCCCAACCATGACTTGGAACTGGGAAACATCCATGTTATTTAGGACTATTGACTCTTCAACGGCTTGATCCAAGATCTTTTGATGCTGGGGAGATGCATGCAGTAGGTCCAAAATGGATATTTGCACAAGGGTCTTGTCAAGCTATCCAACAAGGCTATAGTCAAATGAAGTAGGAGCCATAGGTCTACTAGGGGGTGTAGGTCTAGTGGAAGAAATAGGTCTAGATGGGGCTCTAGGTAGGGTGATCTTGGTATGGTCTATAGTGACAAGAAAATGAGGGTCTCTAGCCTTCAATATGAATGTGGATATGTGGGAATCTGACTCATTGAAATAGTTGACAGTGTAGTCATATCCCATGCATGTGTAATTCACATTAGCTTGTGAGTTTGAGTTTGAACTGGAGGGTTTCTCTTTGTCATGATTACCCAAAGGATCTTTAAAAATAGTGTGCTCAAAGTTGGATGCTAACAATGAGGGATCAACTGTGATTGCACCATCGTCAATAAGGTCTTGTATTGCATGCTTTAGTTGGAAGCATGATGAAGTCTTATGTCCTTTGGTGAGGTGGTAATTATAGTATTTGTTGTCATCCCACCAATCTACTTTAGTCAATAGTTCATCTTTGATTGGGGGTAACTATAGGAAGTGATTACTTAGTAACTGTTGTAATGCAATCTCAAGAGGTATCCTCAATGGTGTAAATTTTCTATCCTTGGTTCTAGGATGTCTTCGAGATTTGTCTTGTGTGGAAGTCTTAGTCTTCTACTGTTGGCTTGATGTTTGATTGGAGGCTTGTGAATTCACAAGGTTTGCACCTTTCAAAGTTAGTTGAAGTTGTGCTATGCTAATTGTTCGTGTATCCACGATACCATCATTAGTCACATTCTCATTTTTGGAGAAAATTTTTTCCTTGTCATTAGATGAGTTGGTGTTTGTGTTTTCTTTGTTTATCTTGAGGGTTCTCTTATGGATAAGAGCATCTTCAATACTAGCCCATTTTTTCATTAGTTTAGAAATGGTGCTTGGACTCTTGATTTTGAGTTCATACATTAAGTCTGAGACTAATTTTCCAATGCACAAGTTTACTTGTTGTTCTTTAGGAATGTCTAGTGAGCATTGACTGACTAAGCTTCTCCAACATAGTAAGAATGTGATAAATGGTTCTCCTATCTTCTATTTAGTCAAACACAAATCAAAAAGTGTCACTTCATTCATAATGTTAAAGGAAAAGTGGGAGATGAACTTGTCTGCAAGTTTTGACTAGGATTTGATATTACCAGGAAGTTTGGAGTACCATTCAAGTGTGGGCCCACCTAGAGAACAAGGAAACAATATCATGAGGTAAGTGGGCTTATCACTGAGTTCGATATATAAGGCACAAAATTTTCAAATGTGATCAATAGGGTTTCCTTTTCCTCGATATTTTTCAAACCTTGGAGCCTCAAAGTGTTTTGGGAATGGAGGCATATACAAACTTTTGTCAAATGGATTAGGACGTAAGTCCCTTTCTATATATAAAGCCTATTTCTTTTGGATTCTCAATGCCTCAACTTGTTTGAATTGTTGTAATAACTCCTCATTGGGATTTTGTGTGATAGTATTTCCTTCAAGTCTTTTGTGTCTGTGATTAGATCATTTTCTATGGCAAGAGCTATGTCTACTTGGCTTTGACATTTCTATATCTGATGAATCTGGTTAAGTGTCGCTAGGTGATGGAGGTATGTTGGCACCTCAAAGATAGAAGGGTCCCTATTGTTGGGGTACTTTTTGTGGTATTTGATGTGGCACTTGTTGTGGGATTGATTGTGATTATTGTACCATGTGTTGTTGTTGTGCCTTGTGTTGTGGTTATTGTTGGGATACCTCTGTTGGTTGTATGTGAGACCATGTATGTGCTTGTTGTTGTAGAGTTATTTGTTGGGGTTATTATGGCACATGTTTTTGTTGCAATAAATGTTGTTGGTATGCAATTTGTTCCTAAAGTTGTCTTTGATATTCCAAATATTGCTTGAGTTGCTCTTGTTGTTTAGCAAACATGGCTTGTTGTTGTTGGAATTATTGTTGATACATTGCATGGAAGTCAAGTGGGTTTATGTTGAACCGCGTATTAGGGATGTTGGATGTTTGCACCACTTGACGTTATTGTTGTTGTGGTTGATGTTATTATTGATATGTTGGATATGTGTTGGAAAGATTAAGTCCTTGGACTATCATAGGTTGATGTTGTTTCTATAGTTGGTTGTGTCCTTGTGAAGTGATCATCATGTTGGTATTGTTACTTTGGCACCTTTGTGTGTTAGAGGTTTCTACTTGAGACATCATATTGACTTGACAATGAGGTGCATTCCTTTTGGCAATAGGTGTAATGTCAATAAGGATTTTCCTTTGTGCATTAATAGGGATTGTTGTGGTTGATGTTGCACATAGTGTACTCATGGGAGGCTCCATAGCATTTGATGTCATAACACTTGGTAGAATTAGGAGCAAAGGTGCACATTGTTGATTCATCTCCAAAGGAGGTATGTCTAGAATCCCTAGAGCACAAGTCCCTTTAGGTGCATCTTTTTGTTGCATCATGTGACTAAAATCAAGTCTTAATGTCCTTTTAGGGTGTTTAGGAATTGGTGGTATTTCGTCAAACAAGGGGTTAACATTGATGTGTTCAAATGTACTTTGGAGGATTTTGATGGTTGATTCTTGATGGGACCTTATAGGTGCCATTATCATGTTTGAAAACTCCAAAGGTTGTTTTACCTTATCTAAGTCCAAATTGATCATGGGTTGTATGTTTTCAATGGTTCTATTGGTTTGATTTTTGGACTTAGGTCCTTCCACATTTGGGTTGAATTTGACAATTTCTTGGGCTGCCAAAAGTTTGAAGTTTTTATGGAAGTTTTTTTCTTGACATGGCCTATCCATTTCTTCATCAATGATGCCATAGTCAATGTCAGATTCATCACTTAGGTGTATAGTACCTTGTTGTATGTTTGATGTATTATAGTTGAAGGTACTTGTGTTAGGTTGGTTGAATTCAAAGGAGTGTGATTGTTCATTTTCAAGTGTGGTTGGGACACTTCTTCCTCTAGGTGGTATAGGCACAAATATAGGTTCAAAGTCAGCACTCCATTAAACCATCTCATGTGTGGGGGAAGTGTTTGGAGGAAATCTCATGGTAGGAGCATTGTTCAAGGTTTATTGTGTCATAGCTTGATTATGGTGCTCTTGCAAATACATTTTCAAGGGGTCTGCTAGTAATAGTTGTGATGCCTCAATTTGGTCTTTGTCAAATGCCTATTAGGTTTTCTTGCCCTTCTTCTATCTTAGATGAGGTTTTGGTTGCATTGATGTCTCAGAAAATAATGGTGGGTAAAGTTCTTCAGGTCTTTGAGCTAATTGTGTCCTAGTAAGTGCTGGCATGATACCTAAGAATGCAGATGCAATGGAGGGAAACCTAAATGGACTTTCTGCCTCCCAAGTGTGCATCTAAACTACCAACTACACTCAGATGGTACCAAGTGCACCCATGATGTAGTTGGGGGTCTCAAGGTAAGTATTTGGTAAGTGGGAGGTATGCAATGGGTTAACAGAGGTGCTAGGGTGCCTAAAATGCAAATTTTGAGTGTTTTGAGCGATTTAGAGTGTTTCCTAAGGTCTTGGGATGCAATGAAAGGTGTAGAAGTGTAGATTAGGGTTCTAGAACCTAGAAAGAAACACCTAATTACCAAGTGCATCCTGAAAACACCAATTGTGCACTGGAAGTGTGCAATTGGTAAAATAGGGTTGCAGTTGGTAAAACAAGGTTGCAGTTGGTAAAAGAGGTCAAAACTTGATAACTAAGATGTAGGTATGCATGATATGAGTGTTTTTTGGGATTTTAAGTGTTTAGGGAGTTTATGAAATGTGAGGAAATCCTAAATGACCTATGGTTTTGATTATGCAAAGTGAAAATGTCCTAGGGATGTTATGAAAATGCAAATGCAAGGTGCCATTTTGAAGGTATGCAAAATGAAGATTATGGTATGCAAAATGGAGGTTAGGTTTATGTTTTGGACTTTGTAATGACACTAAAGGTAGGTGTATGCAAGGTATATTATGCAAAGGATGGTTTTCTAGGGTTCGTAATGACGTTTGGGATATGCAAAATGAAGGTAAATGCTCAAGAAAGCAATTTGGTTGATGGACAATTTGATAGGGTTTGGAAGTGAAAATGATGCTAGGATTTTGATCAATGCAAGATGAAGGGGATATACCACTAGGGTTATTCAAAATGATGTTGAGGAATACTAAGAATATGATAATACAATGACAAGGGTATATGGAAAGTTTTGAACTTAGGTAAAACCTTTAGAAAGTATTTTGTCTAGGAGGATAACCTTGTGATAAAGGACTTTGGATCTTGACCAAAAAGTGATAGAAGATGAAAAGATCAAATTGATAAAATATGACAAGGTCAAATCTATCAAGACATAGATATATTTTTACCAAATAAAATGATAGGAAAATATAAAAAGACTAGTCAAGATCCATTATCCATCAACACTAGGAGATACTCTAAGACTCATACTTTGTCTAGATTTTTGACTAAATTCAAAGGTTTCAAGGGTTCAAAATGATGTTTTGGGGACTCAAAATGGTGTTTATGCTGAGAAAATATGTAATATTGACAATTGATATGATGAAAAATGGGATTTTTGGTCCAAGGTGCAGTTTTTGGTCAAGTGCAAAATGGGTAGGTACAGAGGCTCCTAGATGTAGTTTTAGGGTTCTAAAGTGTAGTTTAGAGGCCCAAAATGGTCTTGTAGGTGCCCAAATGCACCTTGATATTTCCAAGTGCACTCCAATAGTGTATATTGTGCCAATGATATAGCTGGTAAGTTTTGGATACAATTGGTAGTTTTTGGGCGCAGTTGGTGAGCTAGGAAGAATGTTTGATGATTTTGAAGGGTATGGTTACCAAAGTGATATGCCAAGAAGCTAAGATGTTGGGGTTGAAATTAGGATGGGTTGGGAGATGAAAAATAGAGGTTATGACCTAAGGAATGATTCCCTAATTGAAGGTAATGAAGACTAGAAGGTGCAGCATGCAAATCTGGGCCTGCTAATGCAATGGGAGCTATCTATGTACCTAAAGACATAGTTGAAGCCCCAAAATGTTATTTGGAATCCCAAATTGGGTCTGAGGACCACCAAGTGAACTTATAAAATGCAAACTATGTCAATGATGTAGTTGGTAATTTTTGGATGTAGTTGGTAATTTCAGGATGCAGTTGGTAAACTGGGCTAAAACTAAGGCAATTATGCAAGCTATGATTTCCAGATTAATGTTAGAGAGAGGTCAATAGTAGGGGATAGTGTTTAAGACCAATAGGAATGCTCAAAATTATTTTTATGACACCTAAAATAAGGGTTAATGTGTGCAAGATGATGGTTAGCTATGCAAAGATGCAAGGTGGTGGATGTAAAGTGTTGATTTTGAGATGGGAATGCAAAAAACTAAGGGAGGTAAACTAAACTAAAATGGATGCAATATGAAAGATAATGGATACTAAATGAGGATTGAAAGGTGAAATATGAATTCTATATGATTCAAGAATGAGGCCTAGACTAGGGTGAATGCAAGTGAAGCCTATGCGAGGGTGAGATCTACATTTTGCCAAGCACGTTTAGGAGCACAAGTCGCCATGTTTTCCAAGGTTTGAATGTGTTGAACCAAAGTTTGAAAAGTTTGATAAAGTTTGTAAGGTTTTGACAATGTTTAATGTTTGGAGAATGTGCAAGGTTTAAATTTTAATGTTGGCTATTATCTTGATTAATGTTTCACACACACACACAAGACACATTAAGACAAGAATAGCTATTGTTAAAAGTGAACAAACACACCACAACCTAGGCTTTTAGGACTGTATCCATTGAATTACTACTTGAACCAAAGTTCAACCACACTTATCTAGAGTAGAAAACCTAGGATCTTGGAAAATTAGGCTCCCCCTTATAGTGCACTCACTTCTTGGGGCTACTGAGATCCACTTCCCAAGGGGCATGACTTCCCAAGGGATTGTTGCCTCTACTAAGGACTGCGAGAATGTAGGATGTCTTCATAGGCATGGATGACCCCTTGAGCCAATGGATAGAAAGGATTTTGGCCACTAAAACATGGTTTTTAGTAAGGGCATTTTGTTTGGTAAGTGAATGATAAACTTCTATAGAAGGTCTCCCAGCCCTGAGAACTGGGTTTTGACGCACCACAAGGGTACTGGAGGAGAGCTATCACATAGTAATACCGTCGACATGGCTTTCATTGTAATCAAATTTTATATAGTGGCTAGAATGATGACATAGATTTTGGCCCATTACTACTCTAAGGTCATCCCCTGGCATACCCAATATCGAGTATCTTGGTCCAAGGCAGGCCTCCTATAGAAGTTACATGGATTTCTCTTACACCCAAGATCCACGAATGGTGAGGGGAGATGATAAATATAATGTAACTCCTAGGGATTTAAACATTGTAGACATGCTAGGAAGAAAAGAAAAAGTTCATATTAAGCACCAAATGTAGTGTTATCTAATCTAGGAAATCCACACACATGGTTTTGACAAACACACAATATCTTCGAAAACATCCTGCAAAGCAAGTATTAGTTGTTTGTTATGATCATCTCTTCATACCATGATTGCCACATACTAAAAGTAGACCATTAGTAAAACAATATAATCCAATCTATGTTCTAGAAGTAAATGGAAAACCTTGCATGTAGATTCTAATTGATGTGTGTGTTTTCTATGAACCAAGTGTGCTCTGATAGAGTAGATTGTAGCCTAGAAGGCCAAAATGTCTTAGAATGCCCCCAAGTGCACTCAAATAGTGTAGTATACATCAATGAAATAGTTGGGGACTATTTGGGTGTAGTTGGTAGTTTTAGGATGCAGTTGGGAGGTCAGGTGCAAACTATGGGGAAATGGTGCCCTAAATGATACCCAAAAATTACAAATTTTGACACCTATACTACCAAGTGTGCCCAAATAGTGTAGACTATGTCAATGATGTATTTGGTAATTTTTGGACGTATTTGGTAAGTCAAAAATAGTAAAATTAGGTTTTGGTGGCTCCTAGACTCATAAAACTACTCCTAGGGGTCCCAAGTGCGCCCTGATAGAGCAAAGTGCACCCTAGGATAGGAAGCTAACACAATGCATAGAATGAAAGGATACAACCATATTACTAGACCCCCTAATTAATCTAGGTGTGAAAAGGAAGAGAAGATAGTCATTATACCCTTCCAAGTGAGCTCCTTCCTTGCACCTACAAGCACAAAAAAAGAAAACCCAATTTAGATAAGCATGTTCATGTCAAGTTCACCAAATGTAGTACCTATAAAATGGGCTAAATGCATAACATACTATGAGAAATCAAAAAATCAATCAACAAATGTTAGCACCCACTAGTCTACTAGGAAAGCCAAACTAATCAAAAGAAGCAAACACAAGGTTAGAAAGCCCCTCTTTCATTTGTAGCTCCCATGTCCTTCTTTCTTCTCCAAATGACATAGCTCCAACTTTCCTATAGTGCAAACAATATTGAATCAAAGTCTATGATAGGGATAATGCCATGAGAATACTATAAGAGTGATTTTAGTGTAAGATCAAGAATGCCAAATGAAAAGAAGCTAGGGACTCAAAGACTCAAGAATTAGGACCTAAGGACCTAAGGACCAGAAATGAGAGGAAAAATGTGCATTTTATAATTGGCATGGAGGATGAGAGAATTGGATTTGTCACCCTTAGATATGCGATGTGACAAGAGATTCCTTTAAGAATCCATGATGCATATGACAAAAGATGCCAAATCTAGGATTCTATGATGCATGGAAGTCAAACTTGGCTAAATGTGGAAGAGAATTTATGACGCATCATAAGACACCTAGACCCACTTAAAGCCAAGAATCTATGACAAATAAGCCAAATATAGACATGCATAAGGGAATAAGAATGTTTGATTATGACATATTTTATCCAAGTGGCAAAGGAGAATCCACAAGGTGTCATATCCAAGTGTCATGATGATGTCAATATTCCATGGAATATTTGAATTAAAAATCATTCTATTCCACAAAGTAAAAATTAGTAGAAAATAGAATTAATGATGGAAAATGGAACTTAGGAAATTAAGAATTTCCATGGTTTGCAGATAATGAATCAATTAAATAATAAATTAATTAATGGAGGATGATAATTAGGAAGAATAATTAGAAATAATAATAGGATTGAATTATGAGTTATTTAATCCTATAGAGAAAATTAGTAGATGATTGGCCACAATTGATTAAATAAATGCAACTGTATCCTTTGATGAAAATGTGACAATGATAGTGGAAATTGACTAGGATGGTGATAGGTAGACCAAGGCCATGGTCAAATTGATCAATTGATTGAAATTGATAACATGCCAAGGAAACATGACATGAATTGATTGATACATAACATTTAACTAACATTGTAAATGCTACAGGATCAAAATTGATTGAAAAGGTTTGATCATAATAACATCGACAGACACTATCAATATTATTGAAATGGTTGATAATACCATGATCTGACATTGAAAGCCTCAACAATGTCAAAGATTGGATGACATGAATGATAGTTTGACCTAGCACTGAGAGCCATGACAATACTAAGATTAGATTGATAAGATTGATAGGTTGATTGGTTTCTAAGGCACTAAAAGCCACAACAATACCTGGTATTGGATAGATGATGATTGATTTGAGATGTTTGATATGTTTAAAGTTGATTAGGACTGATTCTAAATGATTCTGAGTTGATTTGGGGTGATTTTGAGTTGATATGAAATGGTTTTGAGTTGATATGAAATGATTTTGAAATGACATGAAATTGATGTGAAAGAGGATACAAATGATAAAGTATGATCAATTTGGCCAAAAGATCAAAGTTAGTAGAATGAGAAAATGGGACAAATTAGTATGAAGAAGTGATAAAACCATAGATGCAAACCATTTTTGAGTGTCTACAATACCAATTGTTGGAAATATAGATGGTGTAACTAAGGGGGGGTGAATCAGTTACCACAAAAACAAATCCACAGATCCCTTAGATGTTTGATAAAACTAGTTACTGCTATAACTTGGTAAACATATAGAAAATGTTGTAACTTAGTAGATGCAGTGTATGTTAACTTTAATAGATCTTAAACATTCACAGTGATTAACATACATGCATAAAATAAATAACATGAACACATGAGACACCAGATTTAACATAAAAACCCAATATAGGAAAAACCACCAAGTAACTAGATATTGATTTTCACTCTTCTAAAGTGACCCTATTAGGAGCCATCCTAGTTAAAGGTTACAAAACACACTATTAGGTGTGACCTTGTTAGAGAATTTAATCACCCTATTAAGAGTGGCCTTGCAAAAGGTCTTTAGAAAAATTCAATGGAACTATCACGTTGTTAGAGGATTTAAAAATGGTTGTTCAACTAACTCTGTTAAGAGATTTATGAATTACTAGTGCTACGATGATGAGAAAGTAACAATGAAATGACTTGAATGAGATGCAACTAAATTGTTGATATAGATCTCTATTCTACTTCACTCGATCCTCTTTGATCAAATATTACTTTTGCTGCTCCTTAGGGATATTTGACCATCCTTCAAAGTCAACTCACACTTTCCTCCTCAAATAATCAATACACTTGCATACTTGCTCATTACACAATTGAATTCTCAATCTCGACCTTTCATATATACCTTATAAATTGTCAAGTCAGCTCATTTACAACTTACAATTACCAATAATCATTACCTCAGTTGGCTAGAATCAATACTTGAAACAATTAAACTTTATTTCCCAAATTAACAAAATCCTTCATTAGCCAAATAATTTCTTTTTTTAACCAACAGAAGTTTGGTTAACACTATGATTCCTACAAAATCCTTTGGAGACCAAGTGAACTCAGTAAGCACTAACTTTCCTTTGTTAACCATGTGAGCTCGATTAACACTACTTTTTGCCACATTTTCCTTCAATTCTTGAGTGAGCTTGATAGACACTATCTACGTAGAGTAATTTCCAAGAATGTTTGGTAGACACACAAATTTACTTTGCTGGCCTATTGAGCTCGATAAGGATTGTCTAATAACTGATATGATATTTGTGTAACATCAAAGACAACACAAAATTAGACAATTATATCCAACACTTTCTTCTTCTATTCGATTACTTCACATAGTCTTATTGACTAGATTTCAGGTTCTCTCTTCAATCCTTTGACTTCTTCATTCAAGTTACTATTCTTCTTGAGTATATTTGCAATAGTTTCATCATTCTCTTTAGAGTTTCCATTTTCAAGTAACCCTTGTGTATCAAACTCCTTATAATTTGTATCATTCTATTAACTAGCCAAATCCTTTCTCCTTCTAAGGGATTTCCTTAGTTCCTCTCTTGCTACTTCAAGTTGTTGCAATATGAGACAGATGTCAATAACCTTTCTCAATTTGTAAACCTCCATCTCCAAGATCTGAACTCACAAGTTATTAGTATTCCTTTAAGAAAACCAAAGCTTTGATGGAAATTATTTGAAGTTTAATTAGGAAACTAAGATATTGAGGGGGGGTGGGGGAATTAGGATCTATAAAACTTTTATCCTGCAAAATAACTTTATTGCATTTTCCATATTGACCTTCTCATATCTAGTTTATGCATAACTTGTAAAATCAAATACTATAGTAAATATATCTAACTATCAATCAAATCCATAAAATGTAAACATTCAACACAAGATATTTGGTTACCTTGAAACACTCCAAGGTGAAGGTAAAACTAGGGTGGGGATGATAACCACAAATCTTAACTAGTATAGTAATAGAGTTAACCTCTTTGGGTTACAATTTGATCACTTCTGATGATATACCTAGTGAGGGTTATGGCCTACTAAAGATGTTTAAGACTATTATTTCTTACCCTATTAATTTATTTTACACTTACAATAAAGTAAGGACTTTGTTAAGATATTTACAAAGGTCTATTACAATCACTATGTTAAGAAATTTTCCTTGAATCAATCTGTTAGAATTGTCTCAGTACTTGATCCTTTGGTCTACACTTTAATTGTTGATCATAGATCTCCTCCTTCCAATCTATGATCTTATCTTCCAATTAGATATAGATTTTCTTAGTCCTTCACTACATCATAAGGTCACTAACCTCTATTCATCTCAACTTTCTCTTGTATGCAATATCCAAACCTTAACTTCTTTACTTCCTTCACATACTTCACAATCTCTTCTATGATAGTTCTCATCACTTAAGAAAAATAAGGTTGGATCTACCTATTTGAAGACTTCTATTGAGTCTTCTAGATGCTTCCCTTTTTGTCTCTCCATTTTATTAGTTGATGATTCCTTCAATCATAGGGATCGATGATCCACATCAAAAAATGTAACAACCTCTATAAAAAAACTCTACAATTATTAAATGTCATGTCTATGTCAGCTTGAAATGGTGTACCTCATAGTTTTTAACATTCTAGACTTTTATTTTCTCTCTATGTTACTCAACACTCACTGTTTTTAATGCTTAGTCGTAACTATTTTTTATTCTGTTGCTCAACCTTGACTATACTCAACTCATTCTATATAACTTAGTATCCACTAGGCTTGGCTCGTACTAAAAATAATTGGGGACCAAAGAATTTATTGGATCCTATAGAGCTCATCATATACATGATTATTTACAAGATGTTACATGAATCAACCTACATAGAGTAGCTCAATCGTAGTGGTGACCATCTAACTCTACCTTATATATGACTAAGTGTTTGATACTAATAGACAGAAAAACTTAGAGATATCAACACTTTGTTATAGTTATTACTTTGATTTTTCCTTCCTCATAAGATTTTTAAATTTTTATCATAAACGATTCAACCATAATAATAAATAGGAGAGGTGAAATGGAATATCCTTGCCTAAACACTCTAGAAATGCTAAAGACACATTCCAGTGTTCTATTGACAACAATTGATATTTTGGCAAATGATCACGAACCCAATAATAGAAACAGAGCTAAAATCTTGGCTGGAAAAAATTTGTAGAGATTGGGGCTCATGAGAATAGTTGAAGAAAAAATGGATGTGATGACTGGAGAACGGAGCAAAAAGGAGCCGGTGGGTGAAGTGGAGAAGTGGAAGAATATGGGCAAAGTCTAGAAAAAATTGGAAAAGGGCGAGTTTGCAATTTTTTTTGAGAAACTCCATGGTTTTGACCCTGAGGTTACCAACAGCATGGTGAACTCATGGAACAATGGAAAGGTCAAGGTGAATGGGGTTTCTTTCCAAATAACAGAGGAGGTGGTTAAAGAGGTCACTGGTATCCCTATGGAGGGTTTCAAATTCTACAGGGACAAGAAACTTTCATCCAATGCAGTCAAGGAGTTTGTGAAAAATTTTGCAGAGATGAAAAAGCTAGAAAAGAAAGAGTCTTTCTATGTGAGGGAGACTATAAAGAAGTTCTAGAGGTATGTTTTATATGCCCTCATTGATTATGTTACTCTAGACCCTAGGTTTGATCGGGTCAGAACTCACCATTTTGTGATTTTAAATCATTTTTGCCATAAGAGTAGAATTTCCATTCCCTTTTACCTTCTCACTTCTATGAACAAGGCTATCTCTAATTTCAAGAAGAAAGCCAATATTAACCTTTCTTTGCATGAGGGTTTATTGCTCCTCATCCATGACCATTTCAAAGCTCATTCTATATGCAATAACCATCCTCAAGTTGAGGATGTTGACAAAGGTAGCTCTAGCTCTTCTTTAGACTCTGATGACATTGAGAGCATTAGCTCAGAGGAGGAGAATGTTACCTCAGGAAAGAAGAATAAAGGTCAAGGTAGGAAATAGTCCACAGCTACTACTCCCAGTAGGAAAAGCCCTAGGGATCACGGCCAAGCTCAAGCAAAAGAGAGTTATGTTGAGGAGGAGGAGGAAATGGATACGAAAGATTTTGACAATGAGTTGGAGGAGGAGTTGGAAGAGGAGAAACCTGGGAAAAAATGGAAGAGGGAAGTAGTGAGAGTTGAGGAGACTAGAAATCAGAGGATGGATGCTATTCCTCTTCCCCTTTCCCCTGTCCAGTCTCATCCTCCTTCGGAGGAAAAAGTGAATGTCATCACTGGTGAGAATGAGGGGGAAGTGTGGGTCAATAATAGAAGAAAGGCCTGGAAAAATTTCAATGTGAGGACTGCTACTATGGGGATTTTTAGGGAAGTTATGAATGCTCAAATCTTGGTGGACAACCTGGAGGAGCCTAGGCTCAATGAGCTCATAGACCCAGCTATCCTGGCCATTTTAGATAATGCAAGGGAGACTAGAATGAACCTTCTGAATAATGCCCGTAGTAGTATGATTGACAACTTCAGATCAATCAAGTGGCTCTTCCATGAGCTAGAGGAAGTTAGAGAAAAGGTATCCTAGATGGAAAGTACTAAGAAAAAGACTAATATTGACAGCCAGGAGGACCAAGATAACAGAGAAAGCTTAAATGAAAGGAGAATTAGAAATCTTGAAAACTAAAACCACAACCTGGCAAGTCAGATGATTTCTCTCTTGAGTTTGATGAATGACAACATTCAATCCCTAGCTGGTAAACTTAAGGACAGGGGCTTCCTGGTGGAGGAGGAAGGATAGAACGGGGAGAAGGCTAGGCCAGATGATGACAAGGCCACAATTAGTATGTTCACCAGTAAGGATTAGGGCATGGAGAAGGTCCAAGATCAAATGGTAAATGAGCAAAAAAAGATAGTTGAGGTAGCTCAGACTATGTAGGAAATGGAGAAGATTACTGAAGACTAGGTTTCTTGTCTTTTGTATTTTCATATTTTTGGCTTTTGGCTTTTGGATAGGCTTTCTGTAGTCTATTTTTTTTTGCTTGTTTTCTGGCCTTTCTGTGGGCCTTTGTTTTGGGCTGGGCCTTTGAGCTTTTTTTAGCTATTGGACCTTTGTTTTGGCTGGGCTTCTTTTGCTTATTATCAGCCTTGTTTTTTTTTTTTTTTTTTTGTAAAACTTATGGGTTTTAGGATCCCTTAAAACTTGTTTATCTTATAAAAAACAAGTGATATTTTGGGAGTTTTCTATACAATTAAAAGTAAGGCTTATCCATTGATTCTTAAATCCAACTACTTCTAGAGTCTTATAAAAGAATCTCCAATCCACCATATCATATGACTTTTGGATATCAAACTTCATAAGCATACAAGTGTCTTTATGCTTTAGGGTTGAATGAATAGTTTCTTGAATAATGATGATCTTGTCTAAGATGGATCTACTAGGGACAAAACCTATCTGTTCTTCGTATACGAGATTTGGAAGAACACATTTTTATCTGAGTGCTAATGCTTTTGATAAGATTTTAAAAATGGTGTTACATAATGTGATAGGTCTAAAATGACCAAGTTTGTCATGATTCATTTTTTTAAGGATCAGAGTTAAAAAGCTATGGTTGATTTTAGTCGAAAACAATCCAACATTTCGTGTTTCTTCTATTGCCTTCAATAAATATTCCCCTATAACATCCCAACACTTTTGAAAAGAGAAGGCTTGGAATCCATCTAGTCCTAGAGATTTTTCATGATTGAGACTACTTAAGAATATTTTACTTCTTGTAAGGAAAATAGTTTATTTAACATTTTATTATATTTATTTATGATAAGTTTAGGGATTGTGTTTAACATTTTCTTTTGTGGTGACTACTTACAACTATCAAATTGTTTAAGATAATTTTCTAGTACTCCACCATTATATCTTCTATTTTGGAAGGTTCTTCTTCTATATCACCTTCAACATTCCTAATTTTAGTTATTTTATTGATAATATTATTATGAAAAAAAAAAAAAATTTGATCCCCTTTTGCCAACCATATCTCTCTAGGATTTTGTTTCCAAAACATTTCATCTTTTTCTAATATGTTTTCTTATTTTCCTAATAGTTCTTTCTCTTTATAGTATTTTTCATTATCCATTCCATATTTATAATTAATTCATTGAGTTTCTTTAATTCATCTTTGTAATCTAATTTTTCTTTATAAATATTATTAAAGTGTGTCTTATTCCATTTTAGAATGTTTTCTTTAAGCATTTTTAGTTTGGACACAAAGCAATACATTTTAGATCCTTTAATAGAAGACTCTCACCACCAATTATTGATATTATCCATAAAGTTGTTGTCTAACAACCACATTTTTTCACATTTGAATGGGTTTATAGATGGTTTAACTGATTCTACAAATTCTATTCTGATTGGGTAATGATCCAAACCAGCATAAGGAAAAATGACAAATTGAAAATCTACGTCCATAGTACTTAGATCTCCTTTGAATATAAACTTGTCTAATCATTCTTATATATTTAAAAATCCCAACCTTGTATTATTCCATGTAAATACTCTATTATTGGTTGGTATATTCAATTGGCTATTACACTCAAACCATTTTTGAAAGTCTATTACTACCTAGGATATTAACTAAGATCCACCACTTTTTTCTTCCAAATTTAAAATTGCATTGAAATCCCCTCCAATGAGGAAATTATCTCTAGGATTTTCTTCCATGAATGTGCTAATTTCCTTCCATATTTTTTCTTATCTTCTATTTGGATAGGTCCATATATGTTGATGAAAGTAAGTTTAAAATTATGTCTAATGCTTTTGACTGTACCCTTCATCCAGTTATTTGTTGAAGTAATTTTATTAAAGGCTATTTTCTAGGGGTTCCAAATATTCCTAATTCCTCCTGAGGCTCCATTGGATTCTACTAATTTTGACTTCAAATTTGCCTATTTTTTATCTAGTCTTGTTCTTTCTTTTTTGTTTAATTTAGCCTCTTGGATTAGTATTAATTTTGATTAATATAAGGTTAGATTTCAATTTAGTAAGCACTATTTTCTAGGGCCTTTTAAACCTATGGGAAGGAACTTCCTCTTACCTACATTCATAACCTCACTAATCTTTTCTAGTTTTTTTCTTTCCTTATTACATTTCTTAATTCTTTTAATGTTTTCCTTTCTCACTTCATCTTCTATTTACCACATTTGGAATTCTTTGAGCCATCTTGATTGTTTGAAATGCCTAAATTATTGATATAGTTTTGGGCATTCTTGCTACTAGTAGATATCATTTCTTCATCTATTATCACTTTTCTTCTTCCAATTCTTGAACTATCTAATCTTCAATATCTATTTCATCCATTTCTATTCCCTTCTCTTCTTCATGTTGATCTTCCAAGTCCATAATATTATTTTTTTATACACTAATATAAGACATCTAAAACCCCAAATTCTTCCCATGTTTGACTAATTCCCAACCAGCTTTCGTTTAATGTTGTTATTTCTTTACTATTTTCTAGATCATTTGAATTTATAGACCTAATCTTATTAATGAAGGTCTCTAATTCCACTGGTATAAGAAAGTCCCCATTTTTTTTCTTTTCCTCCTATTTTGATTCATTAATATTTCCTTGAAAGGGGTCTTTCCCATTAGCCAGTGTTTGGCAAAATTTATATGTTCTTTTTTTGGCTCTTTTCCTAATGGTGATATTTCCCCAATGTTTGGAAGAAGTTGGAGGAATAATATTTAATTAATCTTGATATTCTTTTCAAGTTTTTGAGTCCTGTCCCTCTAGCTTATCTATTGATTTCATCGATAATGGAAAGTTTTCCAAAATGTCTAAGCCTTGTCTTGTCATACTATCATCCCTCCTATCTTTTATATTTTTATGTGTCTTAGCTTGAGTTCCTTCTTCATAAACCTTATCATTAACACTTGAACTTCTTAGATCCCACTTTCTAGTATAAATCCCTCATCCTTTGTTAATTGTTGTCCTCTATTTGTTAAAGATTCCAAATTCATAACCCAACTATATTTTGGAGTAGCCTTAATTAAGTTTAGGCTATTTTCTACTTGAACTAAGAAAGTTTCCCCATATCTATTATGTTGGTTGATCTTTCTCCTAAATTTAGTCCATTTTCCTAGAGAATTTCCTTTGTTATTCTTCCCTATGATCTATTATCCTTATCTTTATTTTCCCCTTTCTCAAGTTTTTTCATTTGATTGATATGTTCTATATATTCTAACTTACTGATCCCCCCATCATTTAGATTAATATACGAGCTAGCTTGTACTCCTCCTTCATACTACTTTTCATTGATACTTATACTACTCCTCCTTATTGCTTGTATAACTCCATCTTCCTTTGTTAGTTCATGTCATTTAGTCATTGATGATTCCATATTCATATCTAAACTATAGTTCAGTGGTGCCTTAAAAAAATCTTAGAATTTTTTTTCTTAAGCTAGGTTTAATTCTGCATATTTCTCTTGATTGCCTAATCTTTCTCCTATATTTTTCCTATTTTCTTGAATATTTTCATATATTAGTCTTCCATGAGGTTTTTTATCCTTAAGAATATCTTTTTTATCTTTGTTCTCTAGGACTTTTCCTTTCTCAAGTATTTGAATATCAATGTGATGATTTGTACATGCCAATTCTCCTAAGGCTATTTGATCATAAATATCATTTTGAGTCAATAAAAAATCATGCATTAATCTATGATAGCTTTGAAAACTAGAATTTATATACATTAGGAATCCATTCTCTTGTTGGCATAGAACACATTGATTAAAACCAGTAATTTGTTGTTTATATCTTCATTCTCCTTAATGTATTTTCCTCTTTCTTCCAAATTCTCTATTTCCCCCTAATCCTTCTTTCTATTTTTTAGTAAATTTTCTTTTCTTGATCTAATTCTATCCTCTAATTTAATAACATTAAATTCTCCTTCTTCTATATCTATTTCACTTATATCATGATTCTACTTGTTTGTTTTTTTTAGTCTCCCCCTATCTCTGACCCATTTCCATTCTCATGAGCTATTTCCTCTCTTAGGATAAAAATTTCACTAATCATCTCTTTTAGATTAGAGGCATTGTTAATCTTTGAATATTTATGTTAGAATTTATTCTTATTATACTAATAATTATCCCTTCATATCTAGATATTGTATATCGGAAAAAGTGGTGTAATTCTATAAACCTTTGAAGCCAAGGAATCTAATTGATTGAGAGACTTGGAAGGTGACTTATAGCTCCCTAGTCATGATGTACAAAGGATGAAGAAGGATATTAAGATTTCTGTTAGAAGAGCTTAGCTACACAACCCTTGTAAGGTGCAACATGAAATGGGAGATTCAAAGATGAAAGCAAGAATGCTAACATCCAAGAATCATATGAAGAATGTTATGCAAATGTAACTAAAATAGAAATTATGTGCAAGATGCAAGCATGAATGAGAGATTACAAAACCCACTATTTAGACTAGTTGTGTTAAGCTATATGCATAAATAAGAATGAGAAGCAAGAAACATGAAGAATGAGACGAGAAGATAGAAGTTCTCCACAAGCATAAAATCTTCAGTACTGTAGCATAATGGTAGCAAAAGAGTGGATGTATTAATGAGACAAGAAGGTAGAAGTTCTTCATAAGAAATCTCCAAGAAAACTTGTAAATAAACCTACAACATACACATCAAAAATCCCTTGCTAAACATGAGAGAGAGAGCTCTCCCTTTTCAATATAAATGAACAATTGAGATCAAATGTAGGGGACTCATGATCAAGGATGGAGATTTATTCAAAGATGAGTGGATGTGTCCATTTTTTATTATTTTATTCAAAATGGAGGATTCATTCTAATTATTAAATTGAGCACTTTGAATATTAAAATGACCACTTTGAATATTAAAATATTAAAGTAAGCATTTTGAATAAAAAATGATTTGTGGATTCACTTTGAATATAAAATGAATATATGAAATCCACTATGAATAAAATATTAATTTCCACCCATTATGAATAAAATATTAATTTCCATCCATTATGAATAAAATATTAATTTCCATCCATTATAAATAAAATATTAATTTCTTTAAACCCACTATGAATAAAATATTCATTTCCTTAAAACCACTATGAATAAAATATTCATTTCCTTAAACCCACTATGAATAAAAAATTTATCATGGAATTAAGGTCCCATTTTGAATATAAAATTCATTTTTTGAGATAAATGTCAAATTTTGATTTATTTGAAATGAATATTCATGTGTATTTTTAAATGGGTTTTAATAGTTGATTTAAATTAATTCATTCTAGTCATTTTAATTCTCATCATGATGTAAAATTCTCCGTTTAGGATTGTGACCAATTTTGAGTGATTACATTTTCCCCTCTTTGACTAATGTGTGATCGGTCTAGGTAGACATCACATTAAAGAATGAAGAAAGTAAGGAACAAAAGATATATCTAACTCTAAGTGAAGTGCAAAAAGAGATAATTGATCCTAAATGTATAGTCGACAAGCATCAAGATTGAGCCTTAGGAGAGAAATAACAAGATTTAGAGCAAATGGAAAGGTCAAGCATATGCTCCAAAGAATAGCAAGATGAGACAAATCATAACTTGAGATGAGTACTAACAAGTCCAAGCAAATAGTAGATAGCCAACACCTAGTAGCAAACAACTGATAGCAAATAGAAGATAGAAAATAGAAAAAAACTAGTAGCAAATAGTTGAAAGAAAAGCATGTAGATGTTCCTACCCCCTAGGGATCAAAATTGAAATGAGATAGAGGAGATGTAGAAATGAGCAAGAATTGATCAAATCTAGTTAAACAAAACTTCATGAGGAGAATTAAAAGATAAGATGCCCTAGTTTGACCAAGAATGATAAAGCATGAGAAATAGGTCAAAGCAAGAAGAAAGAGGAAATGAAGTGACATGAAAGAAAGATAGATATCGAGAGAGATGGAAAATGAAGAAGGAGAAGAAAGGGTGGTTGCCCTAGCATGGAGAATAGATCTCAAATAGTCAGCCAACTGCAAGAAGAAAAGAGAAAACAAATGAGCTTGTGACCCACGAAATTAGATTTTGATCCCAAAAATGAATCCACGACGTCAAAATTTAGTAAAAGTGCAAGTAGGTAAAAATAAGAATATTGAAGTGAGTGAGTGAGATGATAAGATTAATGAAGATATGAAGACATGATTGAGAAGAAGGAAGAAAAGTGAATGCAGTTGACTGATACATCCTAGATAGATAAAAGAAGAGCTCTCTTTGTATGCAAGAAGCAAGATCAAGCTAGAATAAACCTACTATGCAAAGTAGTATGCACAATGGTTTACTTTGCAAGAGATGTATAACTATTTAGGCTTTATTTTCATCATTAGGCCTTTTCCATAAGGCCACAATATGGCATACAACCCTCACTGATATCTCTATCATGAGAATATAAATATGCCATTAGTTGGAGGGTTGTCAAAATTAGATATAAGCATTAAGGCACAAGAAGCTAGAATGACCAGAACACCTATTCCATTTAATTTAGCAAGAGAACATAAGCATCAAATCATAAATTCTAGGATGACTAGACTATTTCTTGTATAAAAACACACCAGACACATGAGAGATCCTTCTCATGCTACGTAACCAAGAAGTATTATGTTCATAATGACCCTTTCATTCATAACCTAAGACAATAGTTTGCTAAGTACACTCATAGTGACCTATATGGTCACTTAGCCGATAAGTATCAATAATTACCATAGCATAGAGAATTCACTCAAATCAATAAGGAAAAGAACCAACCTCACTAAAGTATCCATATAAAATGAGTCAAGGTACAAATGACCATTGAATATGAGATAGAGGCTCTTACAATAGACACCCCTTTCATATAGATCCTTCTAATCATTAGATCTAAACTAGTAAGAAAACCAAAAAAAAAAAAAGAATGCCACACAATCTTTGCTCCTCTAGTTTAAAACATCATTGAGCTACAAGAAACATGTGACTGAAGAAAAGAAAATATCACATAATCTTTTTTAGTGTGCAATAGTGTGTGATAGTGTTTAACAGTGTGCAATTTATTTTTATCCTATTTAATAAAGTAAAAGTGGGAGTTAGTTCAACCATTGAAGGATAATGGGAATCCAAACATCATGTCATATTGTGAAAAGTTTAGTATCCAACGAATGAATCAAGTAAAAAGTATATACTAACAAACGATGTGTGAGACACCCATCCACCACTATCCAATTTAATATTAACAATTCAATGGATAACTTCACCTAATCCCAATATTACTTTGACACATTGCAATGATAGGATGAATGAAATGACATGTAGAGACAACAACTTATGTTGAAATTTTTCTATAAATAAGAAACTAAATTGCTTGGACCAATTCACAAGTCTACAAGATTATCAATAGTCTTGAGAAATTTTTGTGAAGTAAATAGAGCTTGTGAATTATTATATTCATGGCTAGTGCTCAAGATAAAGCACAAAATGTACCAAATATGGAAGATACTAGAAAGGGGGGATGGATGGATGAGGAAAGTTATAGCTTGGTGGATGGAATGTAGGCAATCAGAACCAAGTAGAGTATCTTCGCATAGAAGTGTTCATATATTCAATATAGAAGTGGCTAGAGCAAGTCAAGTGGAGCTTCCAATCTAGGGTTCAATGGAGGACAACATAGCAAAGGAGATAGAGAAGAGAAAAGCGTAGGCAATCAGAACCAAGTAGAGTATCTTCGCATAGAAGTGTTCATATATTTAATATAGAAGTGGCTAGAGCAAGTCAAGTGGAGCTTCCAATCTAGGTTCAATGGAGGACAACATAGAGGACCCTACATTGCTTCAATTGTTAGTAGAGAGTGTGACATAGCTCATAGAGTAGGAGAAACTAGTAGAGGAAACAAGATCATCAAGTGTGGAAAGTCCTAGTGAGATTGTGGTTGTGCATATTAGTTTCATGGATAGCTAGGTAGAGGAGAAAATGCCAATAGAGAAACCTTCCCAAGATGTGGAGCAAGGACTAGTGATAAAACTAGTTGCATCACCATGGAGGTGGAGAAAAAATATCCTAGGAGGTATAATCAACATACCTGAAGAGAAGGCAAGTGGTTTTGTCATGTCTTCATTTCATCTATTTAAAGAAGCACAACCTATTGTTGTTTTGCAACCAGTGCATGATGTAGTCATGGAAATGGAAGTGGAGCCAAAGGAAGCATTGGCTGCTAAGACAGAGCATGCCAATAATGCATTGAAAGATGCAGAGTTCTTTCAAGGTTTGATCAAGAGAGCTCGAGAAGATGAGGTGTGCAAGGAGGCCAAACATTTAGAAATAGTACTATTAGTAGAGTGAGCATGAGTAGAAAATACAAAGGCATATCTAGCTATAAAATGAGCATCATTGGAGAAAATCCATAATCAAATAGTTTTTCTGTGAGCTCAGGTGGAAGCATTCAAAGAAATGATGACAAAGACCAATGCCATAGCTTATCGGTTGCAAGAGAACCTAAATGTTGTGAATGCAAGGATTACACACTTCATGAATCAGATGCATGAGGTGAAGCATGAGAGGGAATCATGGAAAATGTCTACAAAAACCTATAAGGCCGAGCGAGACATTGCTGAATAGGCAACAACACTACCTAGGGAAACAAAGTTGCAGGCAAATATGCATGAAGTCATGGAGAAGTTAGAGAAGCTTGCACAATAGAAATCATACTACATGGGACTATACCATCAAGCAATCCCCTAGACCATAGGAGAGTAGTATCCTTCTTGGATAGGACATTTATGACACAAATGAAAGCTCTATTAAGATGTGGGCATATCCCAATTCCTATGGATACAATCTAGGAAGGTGTAAGATTGACACTATGTGCCTCATCATCTGGGACTACACAAGTGGGAATGCCCCCTACTAGAAAATCAAATGTCCAACCTCCATGAGGAGGAGCTCAATGATAATTTCCTTTGTGTTATGTGTGTTGTGTTTGTAACTGATGCTCGTTATTAATAATAAAATGCATTTTTTTGGTTTCTAAACAAAGGAATCTTTAGTCATTTTTTGAATTTCTCTGAATGTTTTTGGAATTTTGAATTTTTTTTTGTTGTTGTTGATATATGGATGTTTTTTAATTTTTTGAAGTTTAAAGATTAGCATAGCTCAAATAGTGTTGTTGGATTGATGCAAAGTGTTCAAGAAGTTACAACACTTAAATCAGTAGAAATCTTGTCAGTAATAGTACGATAGTAGGCAAACATAATTTTTACAACTGGTGGCTAATGCACAAGAGACTTATTAAATGCATCATGGCATGACCTCTTAGAGTAGGCAGGTTGTCTTTAGAAAATTTGAATTGTGTGAGAGTTTATGCATAAGAAAAATTAGCAAATGAAAGTAGGAAAATGTGGAAAGCAAGAAACTATATAGAAACCAGGAGTGTCTATTTTTTTGGTATTCTCTAAAATAAAGTAGGACTTTCAAAAAGGTGGATATTTCTATAGAACTATTGCAAATATTATTAAACTAGAGCCAACATAAGCCAAATTCCCTTGAAACAAGGTATATAAAAACCTTATCCAGATGGATTTTGGGGTAAAATGAAGAAGACAACAATTCTTGAGACCATATTTTCTAGTGAAGATTAAAAGGGTTTGTGAATGATAGAATCATCCACCAAGTAGTACTCTTTTCAAAATTTCAAGTTTTTGAATTTTTTCTAGAGTTTATGTTTTTATTTTATTTTGTGAAACACTTTTAAATAAGTTACTAAAGAAACTCTAATGCACGAGGGGACCCTAATAGGATAAACAATTTATGCCCTCTAGAAAAAGACAAGGGTCAATTTCAAGCTAGGTAAAACAAAGTGAGATATGAAGTGAATAAGTGTCAAGGGAAAATGAGTGCCATGCAAGACTAATAGACATAGGTACAAGGGTCTCAAGTAGTGCCTTTTCTAGGTCTTCACCACTTGGTAATTTTTAATTTACTAGGATAATGGTTTTTTAAGGACATTTTTGGCTTTTTAAAGGAATTTTTTCAGGACTTTGGCATATATAAAGAGTTGAGCCATGGGAATATTTTAAGCATATAAATTCTTTATATGGAGAATGTTAATGGGATCAGAGAGTTACTCTTCTTTGGGTAGAATGTTGATAAGCACGAGACCCAAATTTAGTTGTGATAATGTAGGGACCTAACTAGTTAGGCTCAAACTTTCCCTTTTGTTCTCTATTATGTTGATTCTATGGGTTTTCCCTAAGAATAAGCTCACCTACTTGGAACTCATTAGGAGGAACTCTTTTGTCGTAAGAAGTAGACATCCTCTTTGATAGACTCACATGTGGTTAATAGTAACCTTTCAATGTTCATCTAGAGTTTCAAGTTCATGAATTCTCATAGACCTCTGGTCCTCATCAGTAATCAATCCATGTAAGGAGACTCATAAGGATGGAATCTCAACTTACATTGGGAGTATATCCTCCAAACCATAGACCAATGAGAAAGGTGTAGCCCCTATAAGAGTGTGGATGGAAGTGTTGTAAGCCCATAATGCTAGATTAATCTATAGGTGCCACTCTTTCCCTAATTTGTGTATTGTCCTATGGAAAATTTTCAGCAATGTTTTTTTTTAGGCTTTATCTTGGCCATTTCCTTGAGGATAATATATAGAGGACCAATGTTGCTTGATTTTAAACTTCTTTCAAAATTCTTTCAGGTCCTTGTTTTTGAATTGTCCTCCATTATCAGTAACTATAGAAGAGGGAATACCATAGTGAAAAATAATATAGTTCAAGATGAATAAAGAAACTTTCTTTCTAGTAGCAACACTAAGTGGGATATCTTCAACCCATTTAGTAAAATAATCAGTGGTAATAATGATGAATTTATGACCACTAGAAGAACTAGGGTAGATCTTGCCAAACAAATCAAAAGCCCATATTTGAAATGGCCAATGTGCAATAGATTGTATTAATTCCCATCCAAGAACATGAATCAAGTTTCCATGTTGTTGGCACTTCTTATAGGATTTAGCATATTGAACAACATCAATTTGCATGGTTCACTAGAAATAACCAGCCCTAAGTAGTTTTTGGGCAAGTGCAAAACCATTTTAGTGTAACCCAAAAATGTAGTCATGAATTTTAGGTAATGCCCTTTTAGACTCATCCTCTACTAGATACCTAAGTAACATACCATCTAGACTTCTCCTATACAAATCATTGGAGACCAAGGTGTAGTGTGAGGCATTGTGAATGAGTTGATGTTTCTCATTGTAGGTAAAGTTGACAGGTATAATTTGATCACATAGGTAGGAATAGATGGTGGCATATCAGGGTGATTTGTGTCCTATAATAATTAAATAACTTGGCTATCAGGGGAATCATATGTAGGATGGCATAGCTCTTCCACTAGGAATTCAAACTGTGACTCATGCTCTTGAAGTTGGAGGATAGGTGCCAAAGTTGCCATGGCATCAACGTCCTTATTTTTAGTTGTAGTAATCTGTTGAAATGTCACAAAGGTAAAGTAATTCCTTAGAGCATCAACTAGTTTCTTGTAGGGGACCAACTTCGTATCTTTTGTCTGATAGTCATTATTAACTTGGTTAATGACAAGTTAAGAATCTCTAAATGTATGGAGTTCATTTATTCTCCATTGAATAGCCAATTTAATCCTATTAGCAAGGGCCTATTATTCAACTTTGTTATTTGTGCATGGGAAAAGTAGCTTGTATGACTTGGGAATAGTGTAACTAGGAGGTGTAGGAAACAATATCCTAGCACCAAAACCATTTTGTGTGTGAGATCCATCAAAGAACATATTCCATGTCCTTTAGTCATGTACATGATGAAGGAATCTAGGAATTCAATCTACATGGGTGCATCATTTTTTAGGGGAAATTTAACAAGTTGATTAGTAATGACCTATCCTTTTATAGCTTTTCTCTCAATATACTCTATGTCAAACTCAAATAGAATCATCATCCATTTTGCCATTCTTCCTATGAGACTTTCTTTGCTTAGGATGTACTTGAGTGGATCAATCTTAGCAACCAAATGAGTGGTATGTGAAAGCATATAATATCTAAGCTTTTGAGAAGCAAACACTATAGCTAGACAAGTTTTCTCAATGTTTTTATAGTTTATCTTATAGGCTACCAATGTTCTACTAATGTAGTAGATGGCCCTTTCTTTTCCACACTCACCATGTTGTGCTAATAATGCTCCTAAGTAAGTGCCAGTAGTTGAGATGTAAAGAATTAAAGGCTTTCTTGGGATAGGAGGCATCAATATTGGAGGTTTGAATAAGTAGTTCTTGATTTTACTTAAGCTCTTCTCACATTCTACATTCCAAACACAAGAATCTCCCTTATGTACGTTCTTATTGAATGGTTGAGACTTATTAGCTAGTTGTGAGATAAATATTCTAATAGACTATAGATGCACTTGCAGACTTTTGAGCTAACTAATATCGTGAGGTAGAGGCATTTACCTGATATTTTGTATTCTTTTTGGGTTAGCCTCAATTCCCTTAGCTAAGATTAAGTAACCTAGGATTTTACCTAACATGACACCAAAGGAACACTTCTTAGGATTTAATCTAAGTTGAAATTGTTCCATATGGTCCAATATGAAACTCAAATAATCTAAGTAGGTTTCTCTTTGTTTTGATTTTGCTAAGGTGATGTTGTGGTGCATTATATCATGAAAAATAGTAGTCGTAGCTCTTTGGTATGTTGCACCAGAATTTTTTAGTCCAAAAGGCATGACATTCTAGCATAAGGTACCCCATGCACATGTAAAAGTTGTTTTTTCTTCGTTTGTAGGGCAAATTTTAATTTCATTGTAACCAGAAAAGTCATCCATTAGTAAATAAATCTCATAGCCTATAGTGATAACCACTATCATGTCTATATTTAGAAGGGTAAAGTCATCCTTAGGGAAACCTTTGTTGAAATCTTTGAAGTCAATACAAACTTGAATGGACTTATCATGTTTAGTCACATGTACAATGTTTGATATCCAATCTGCATAGTCTATAGCTCTAATAAATCTTACAATCAAAAGTTTTTATAACTTAGCCTTAACCAATAGTGCAATATGAGGATGCATCTTCCTCAACTTTTGTTTGATAGGCTTGATGTTAGGAGCTATGGAGAGATGGTGCATAATGAAATCAGGATCTAACCCAAGCATGTTAGCACATGTCTAAGAAAAAATGATCTTTTTCTCTTTGAAGAACTTAGTAAATTGCACCTTTTCCTCTTGTGACAAAGATTTAGCTAGATGTATGATTTTAGGAGCTTCCTCCATACCAAAGTTGATGGGATGTGTTGGTTCAATAAGAATTGACAATCTCTCATGGAAGTAACTAGGAAGCTTGCTCTAATAAATCTTACAATCAAAAGTTTTTATAACTTAGCCTTAACCAATAGTGCAATATGAGGATGCATCTTCCTCAACTTTTGTTTGATAGGCTTGATGTTAGGAGCTATGGAGAGATGGTGCATAATGAAATCAGGATCTAACCCAAGCATGTTAGCACATGTCTAAGAAAAAATGATCTTTTTCTCTTTGAAGAACTTAGTAAATTGCACCTTTTCCTCTTGTGACAAAGATTTAGCTAGATGTATGATTTTAGGAGCTTCCTCCATACCAAAGTTGATGGGATGTGTTGGTTCAATAAGAATTGACAATCTCTCATGGAAGTAACTAGGAAGCTTACCAAGTACTCCATCCTCAAGTGCCTTAGAATGGTTTTCATTTTTAGATACATCTTTATTTTTCTCTTTTTTTGGCTCTGACACTAACACAAATTGGTTTTTTCTATCAGAGCATTTTTTCTTTTTTTTCTTCTTCTTTATTTTATAATTTAGGTACTTGATATCAGATTCTATCATGTTAGTCACAAGTTCACTAGTAGAAGAGCATATGTGTTTGATAGCATTTAAATAGAAAGAGATCTCATAGTCATTTTGGAAGGTTGAGAGTTCAATTGGTTGATATTGCAAGGACAAATAAATGAGGTCCCAATGGATGAGTGGCAAGGAGGTGGAAGCTTCTATAACATTGATGCAAGAAGAGTCATCTTCAATGATCAAAAAGTCAAAGCCTATAAAGTCATTATCAAAGGTGCCCAAATTTTGTTGAGCCCTACAAGAACTAACATGATTAACAAAAGCAAATGGAAAGTCCAACCCATCAAGCCCTATGAGTGACTCACTAACTACATTAGGTTAGGTGGCATAGGAATGAATCACATCAACACCTAATTCACAAGAGGCATCAAAAATAGAATCCCATTCATAATCACCAAAATTTGTACTTTTATTTTGATGTATAAGATGAGCTATATTTTCTCTAATTCTTTCTCTATTAGGGTCATCATTATTAGTCTCATCAAATTCATTATGCCTAGAAGTTGAAGCTTCAACATCATTATTGGCAAGGGTGAAATCTTCTCCCCAAAGAAGGAAAGTAGAGGGCATGAAGTCATCTACTTGTGCAAAAATAGGAGACGGTGAATTATCTTTTTTAAATTCATCACTTTTAGGGATTTCTCTATCAAATTGTGGTAAACTATTATATATTCCAAAGTTGATACCAGTGGTATCCTTATTTTTCCATCCTTGAGTATGACTTAGAGGTTCGACAAGAGCATTATTTTTTTTATTTAAGGGTCCTTGACTATGATAGCCCCTCTTTTTCAAGAATTGATAACCTTTCCCATACTATTTTGGGGAAATAGGGGTAGTCAAAGTGACTTCTTCAACACCTTCTTTTTTCCTATAAATCCAATCTCTGATAGCTTGATCTTCTTTTTCTTCTTCTAAGGGAATTAATGACTAGACAAAAGTGTCAAAGATAGTCATGGTAGAAGTTGAGGGCTTCATATTTTTAGAAGGTTTTACATATGACCTTGGGGAGATAGGTAGATCAGCTATAGAATCTAGGGTATTTTCACCCATGCCAATTGACTCATCATTTTTAGCTTCTTTTTAGCTATTGCAAGGGATGAACCAATGTCACTAGAGGGATTATTATATGGAACCAATGACTCCATAGCAATGAGCATGTTGATGGACATGGTGTTATCCTGTAGGATTAGAATTTATGTACCATTAAATGAGAACTTGATACACTAGTGATATATTGATGGAACAGCTTGCATTTCATGGATCCATGGTCTACCCAACAGAATATTATAACCAAGTGGAATGTCTAAAACTTGGAAAATAACATCTTTTTCTACAAGACCTACTTGGATGGGAAGTACAATGAGGCCTTTACAAGACTGTTCAACTTCATTGTATGCCTTTATGGTGATGTTTCTTTTGGGATCAATGGAAAATTTAGACATTCCCAATTGTTGGACAACATTGAAGGAGATAATATTTAACCCAATACCATTTTCTATCAGAACTCGATGAATTCAAGTACGATAAATTTGCACTTCAATATGGAGGGTGAGATTATGAGGATGAGCAAGAGACTTGTCATATTCTTTAGAAAATGTGGTGTAGTAAGGTGAGGAGATATGGTTAACCATGGCTTGGAATCTTTTAGTGTCAATGTCAGTAGGAACATTAACTAAGTGTAAAGCTTTCTCTAGGACTGCCTTGTGAGAAGGAGACAACTCTAACAACTCAAAGATAGAAATGTATGTGAGAGTTTGCTACAATTGTCTCACAAGAACATAATGGGAAGTAATAGCTAGAGCCACTTGTTTGGAAGACGTATCATGTTTAGGATCATTAGCCACTTTGAGAACAACTTTGGATTGCCCCCTAGTGACTACATTCAATGTTTCATCATTAGAAGAGGATGGTTCCATTATCTTAAGGGATATGCTAGACATAGTATCCTCAATTTTGGAAGAAGAATTGCACATTCTTAATATAAATTTAGGTGCTTCATCATTAGTATTGTTGGCTCCTAATTTAACAATTTTGAAAATAACCAAGAAACTAGACCAATACATCTATGGTTAACAAATTCCTATAATGGATGCACTTGACTACAGTCATGGAACAACTATAAGGTTAATTTCTTCTTCTTCTTTAGGCTCTATAAGACCTAGGTGGATAGACCTCAGATTCTTTATATGGTACCAGTGTGAAGGCATATAACTGAATCTCAATAACAAATAAAATCCCTTAATCTTCTATGTTTATGAAAGAATTCATGAGTGTGAAATAGCTAATAATAGAACTCATGAACTTGATAAACCAAGTGAGGGAAAACCTTTTATCTCCTTAAACATAAAGGGAAAGATATTCAATTGATAATTTGGATCTTAGGATAACCCAGGTATGCAACAATAGAAAACATGCAACCTCTAAGCTGACCAGTCCCTTATCCATTGGGCATCAACCAAACCTTAACATACAGTTGGATATCCTAATATACTTGTATATCTAGATATCTAATGTATCTATTTGATTTTCAAATAGACATCAATCTTCATAACAACTCTCATACTTATGGTGAAATCCTTCTGGTGTAACCTACAACCCTATCAATGTAAACAAGCATTTACATGGATCTTTGTTCCAACAACAAATTCATCCTAATGTACAACCTTAAGGGATTGCGAATGAGTTCAAGCTCTTCATTCTCAAAAAAAAAAAAACATTATAGATAACAAAAGAAGGAGATGAGAATCATAATGAAACTACAAAGGTTAAACTCCTGCATTACTTTATTTGAAACCAATACATCATCTATATGTCAAAATTCAGTAAATACAAAATGAATGACTGTATAATATGAAATGCTTCAAAATAAATACAATATGTTGTTCATAATATAAGAACATTGAGGAAATGGTATCACAACTCTAAAAACTAGAGCCAATATTGTGGTCTCAGAAGTCAAAAAAATTTGGAACTTGACTAGTTTCACAATCCTCCAAAAAATCTCCAAAGAATTGGAACCCTTACAATGAGAAGAAAAGGAAGATATATAGAAGAGAAGATATTTTCAAGCATTGGAAGCTGAATTTGACATGTGTCAGACTAAAAATGTCTTCAATCCAAAGTTGTTGAAACTAAACTTCTTCATCTACCTATAACCAAAAAACCATAAATGATATAGAAATATCTAATATATCCGCCATTTAAAATAATCAACAAAATATCTTATGGAGAAATATCAA
The DNA here is from genome assembly GCA_028749045.1 of Cupressus sempervirens. Lineage (NCBI taxonomy): Eukaryota > Viridiplantae > Streptophyta > Pinopsida > Cupressales > Cupressaceae > Cupressus > Cupressus sempervirens. The sequence continues at coordinate 472,344,360 of CM053783.1, read as the reverse complement.
GAATTCCTCATAAATTGTGTTGAAGCTTTAAAAATCTAATGTTGGCCTATCACTTCTTATTTTGCTATGAAATCAACTTGTGCTATTGGCAAAAACATTTAATTACATCTTTTGCTACCAACTGCAATTAAAACCATCAAATCTCTCTTTATAACTAATGATGAAATCATATATTATGAAAATCTGATTATATCTTATTGCAATTTCATCTGCAAAAATAAAATTTTCACTTTTCACTAAGAAGTCCCTCAAAATTACAAATCCCCCTATAGTTTCTTCTAGTTCACACATATACAAAATCTAATCCTGGAAATGAAAAGTGCATCCTCTCCCAGTTCTAACAATATATCATACTTCATATTTTGGATGAAATTTGTGCCCTAGAGACTAATTCAAAATTTTGGCTCGTGGACTATGAACAGAGCATTTAAAATGAAAAATAAAACTATATAGTTGAAACTATATAATATTGTTCAATTTATAATCCCTTTAACATCTGCATGTTGAATATCTCTAAACTGTTAATTTTTATTCATTTTTCATTCTCCCTTTTCCACATGTCAAAATCTCATTGCCAACTTCCTAAGTAGACCCCTAGATCCTTTCCTACATCGTATGCATCATGTTTTAGTTTTATGATCTCTCAACATTGTAATCCTACAACAATGGCCCTTGGTGTAATATCTTACTTTAATAATCTGGGCTCCCTAATGCTATGAAACACTTTGAAAAACCCTATGATCTTGTGATTTCCTTGTTGTCATTGCATCAACACTAAGTTTTCTTTTTTTTAGGATCTTATGACATGATCCTAATATCATGCATCACTTTTAAACCTTCACGATGTCATGAAAACCCTTATCTCTTTATACCATAGCATTAGTGACTTAGCAATTTTCATGTGTGATCCTATGACCACACTCTTTCATAAAATCATAAAACATTTTACAAAGCCAAAAGTTCTCATGATAAAAATTTCACCATAATATTGGGAACCACCTCTTGCCACCCACAAAATATTACTATATTATTTTCTAATCCTATCAATTTTGATAACACACACATCTAGTACTTGTATATTTTCTCTAACCAATCGAGAAACTGACACCTATCTAATAGCATATCACATATATCGACCTTTGTCCTCTTTACAATTTTATGATACCAAACCATAATATCATCGTAGCACCTTGACTGTCCCTTCCACGATGCTATGGCAAACACCTTGTTAGAAGATTGTAGATGCCCCATTCACGACTCTCAATATGATGTTGAGCCTTTCATCATAGTATCGCACATCACTTTTGATCTCTTCTGATCTCACAATGACAATATGAACCATAACATTGTAACCCAATTTTAGTCACCTCTCGATGTCATGACCACATCATAACATCAGAGCCCTTTGGAAACTATATTCTAATTACACAATAACCTTAAATTTTGTAATATCTCACCTTGGAAGATCTGAATCTCCAATCATACGATGGGTAGATTTTGTGACATCACATGCCTTGCACCTAGGCCATCCCAATCATATGATAAAATTGTGGCATCATAGCCCCTCTATTTGAGATCCCCAACCTCACAATAGGCCTCTTACGTCATGCCACATGTTGCATCTTCTTTGGGTTAACCATCAAAACATTTTTGTCATAACTAGGGCCCCCATTAAGCTTTACACTGGCTTTGAAAAGTCATGTCTTTGAAGACACATTGCTATTGAGTCCTTAAGTTTATAAAAAGGAAAAAAAAATTCCATATTCCCAATGTGGGATAAATAGACTGTAGCTACCTGATGCAGCTATCTTCAACCATGAAGCCTTGCTATAATTTCCTCTCATGTTGATTATTCCCCTTGACTTATGTAGATGCTTCCCCTCCTTAAAAAATGTGGAACTCACTATGTTGCAGATTACATTGATGATATTCTCTCATGGGAATATGGTGTCTCCCCTTTGACATGGATGAATGCCTTCTACCATAGTTAGATGTAAATTTCTTCCTTCATTGACTAGAGCTCTCTAGATATGATGCAGCCTTGAAATGAAAACCAGTTACATATGCACAAGAAGCATTCGTAGGGGCTCAAAACTTGGAATGGCCACTCAAAATGGGAATGTAATTTTGAGTGCCATTAGTGGCTCTATTTGGGGATGCATGCCCCTTGCGAGCATGGCAAGAATTTAGATCTCTAGAAGCAGACCACTCAAAATTTTCTTGAATAACTTACTCAAAAAAAGGAAACTATTCTAACTATACAAGATGGTGATCCTGGGCCACCCAAAATTTTCAAACTTCTTACCTCTATAAAACACTTGATTCTCACTTATGTCTCCTTGAGGTAAGCTAGAAAAAACTTTTGCATTAGTTTCACCAAACAGATCAGAATTCTCAATTAACCTAGCCAGCAAAACAAAATAACTTTCTTGACTTTCATTGTGCATACTAGGAACATCCTTAACATAATGCTCATTATGAAAATAGGGGTCAACATGATCAAATATACCAAGATCAAACTGATAATTTTCTTCAACAAATGAATTATGCATGTAATCAAAATTGGGAAAAAGACAAGACACACCTTGGAAATGTGTATCTCTATGTATAGATGGTTGACATTCAAACTAGTATTCAGATTTGTAGTCACCCATATTACTCTTATCAATGATTGAAACCAATCCAAGGCTCTTTAGTGATTCTTCACAATTAGCAAATGGGTCAATTATATTAAAGCATTCATCATAAAATTCCTTCAATGAATCATCATAAAACTTACTATGAAGTGCTAGCTTATTTTCAAAGACAACTCCATCAAGCACCTCATCTTCAATCTCAAAAAATGAAACATCATTAGAATATTCATTATCACATATAGAAGAACAACAATTTGATTTGTTACAGCAGTATGACAGTATGTCACCATTAAACTCATCCTCTACTAAATTTGAAATATCCATGTCTTCTTCAAACAATGGATTGATAACTACATGCAAGGCTCCTCCTTGAACATTTTGACAAAATATGGGCTGATCATCATCCAAGTCTTCATCATATAAAGCATTAGTATAAACTTTAAACTCACAGCCCATTTCACCTTCATGGAGACTCTCAACATATGAAGAAAATTAGAACTAGATGAAGACTCACTTTCTATTTCTTCTACCATGCATATAGTATCGATAATTATGTTCTCTCCATTATCTTGTTTAGGATAATCATTACGAATATGCCATGATTCATTCCTAAACCCTTCACTACATGCTTCAACTTTATTGTCTAATGTAAAAACACTTGACAACCCTTCCTTGAGATCTTCGTATTCAAATTCATTATCATCAGTTGGATTCACCATTTCTTTATCTTCATAGCTTGAGGACAAATCACTCTCAAATTCTTCATCAACTAACTGATTTGTATAATGCAAAGATTGAGATGCACTTTCACTTTCAAATTCAGAAATAAAAATCATATCTTCACTTTCATATGAATGTTCACTTTCATCATTGCTTTCTTTTTCTCCTATTACATCTGACTCATATGAAGACATCTCAACATCACTACCTTCATCATCATTACTTATATAATCATTTTCAGCATTCTATTCTTCTAACTGTGACTAAGATTAATGTGATTCAAATTCAACATCTTGTACTACCTCTCCATGGAGTGTCAGATCAACAACATTGAACTCATCATCAGAGACACCACTCATAGCCTTCTCACTTGCACAAGACTAAGATCTGGATGCAGAAACTTCATATTTAGAAACATTAGCAACATCATCATATACATAATCACTACTACAAGAACTCGCTTCTATAGTGATTCCTTGATCTATAATATCATCACAATGTTCATTTCTATCAAAGTCTAAAATACATCTTACTGATGTAAGATCACGAACATACATGTCTTCATTTTTAATAGACTCATTCTTCTCTGCACACATATTCTAATTTGAAATTTCAATCTAATTATTCATTACAGCAGGCGTGTTGACATTCTAATTTGGAATTAAAGTGTCAACACTATGTTCAACTTTTCTTTCATAACCATTATACTGACAATCGTTCATAGAAAAATGACCTCTAGTCAATCCATACTTCAAATTATTTTCAATATCTACAGTGGTCTTAAAAGCTTGATATAAATTTTTGGGTTTTTTATCCCTCAACTAATAACTCATTTTCTTAGTGAATGAACCAAGATAAACTATTAGGCATACTTGATCGTCTGGTCTACATTTCTTAGGGATCTCATTCAAGGTTTTTGTAAATTTGATATTAAATTGAGGAAAAGGTTCACCATTCTCAATATGAATCCTTAAAAATTTACCATATGAATCAAATATACTTACCCTTTCTCCAAATTGTTTCATGAAGGCTGAATGCAATTCACCCCAAGATGAAATAGAACATGCTAGTAAAAAGGAAAACTAGTCTCCTGCATCACCTTCTAAAGTTTGGACAAATAATTTTATGTGCACATCCTTGCACATCCTCATGAGCAATCTCATAGTCACCCATTAAGTCATTGAAAACTTGAATATAATGACTACCTGAAACAGTATGGTTCCCACTGAATTTGGGGGAAAAAAAATCATTAGGAATGACATTTGGGAAACCATAGATACCATTGAAACATAATGGCACGTATCTCTTGGTAGAAAAAGATCTATGATTTTGGTCAATGGGCTACATATTGGGTGAAAAGAAATCTGCCATGTCTTGCAAATTTACAACTCACCAAAATAACTTTCAGAATTTATAATTTGTAGTGATCTGAAAACTCATCTACCAACTTAAATCTCTAACATATTCCTAGATGTAAATACATTTTCTAAAATAATATTTCATAGAATATGTTGAGATGCATTAAACACTTCTCTTACTTAGTGCTAAAAATCACTTGATGGAGAAACCTTTCATATAACTTACTTTCTTGAAAAGAAATATCAAGAAAGAAAAAAATACCTTAAATGTGATGCTTGCAAACCTCTTCAATGTTGTGAACAACAATAGATTCAAATCTTGTCTTGGTTTAGTAACTCTTGTGTAGCATCACCCATTTTCTTTACAACCATTTCCAAGGGCTTGAGATGACTTCTTCAAATCTGCATTCCAACTGTTGCAACCTTGACAATACCCTCAACTTCACAATTACACTAGTGTAGAGATATAACTTTGAGTTGCTACCCACTAAGTGAGAAAATATTTTGCTAGCTTGCACAAAACAACAAGTTGGTCCAAAATTTATAATAGGTATTTGAAAACTCACACACAACCTTGGAATTTCACACCATTAACAAAGTGAAAGAAAACTTATTCTTCACCCTTAAATGCATAGCAATACTTTTTGTTCACTTATCTGTTACTAATCTTCAAAATTACTACTATCAAGAATAAGGCACAATTGAGAGACACAAAACTAGCATGGAAATGAAAGACAACTTAAAATTTCTTATTGCTATAGTATTTTCATTGTCCCCCTCCCCAGTAGAGTCGTCATTTTGTTGGCTCCTAATTTAATAGTTTTGAAAATAACTAAGAAACCAGACCAATAGATCTAAGGTTAGCAAATTCCTATAATGGATGTAGTTGACTATAGTCTTGAGCCAACTATAAGGATAATTCCTTCTTATTCTTTAGGCTTTATAAGACCTAGGTGGGTGGACCTCAGATTCTTTATATGATACTAGTGTGAAGGCATATAACTGAATCTCAATAACAAATAAAATCCCTTAATCTTCTATGTTTATGCAAGCATTCATGAGTGTGAAATAGCTAATAATAGAACTCATGAACCTGATAAACCAAGTGAGAGAAAACCTTTTAGCTCCTTAAACATAAAGGGAAAGATATTCAATTGATAATTTGGATCTCAGCATAACTCGGGTATGCAACAATAGAAAATATGCAACCTCTAAGCTAACCAGTCCCTTATCCTTTGGGCATCAACCAAACCTTAACATACAGATGGATATCCTAATATACTCATATATCCAGACTTTTGATCTATCTATTTTACTTGCAAATAGACATTAATCTTCATAACAACTCTCATAGTTATGGTAAAATCCTTCTTGTGTAACTTGCAACCCTGTCAATGTAAACAAGCATTTACATGGATCTTTGTTCCAAGAGAAAATTCATCATAAGATACAACCTTAAGGGATTGCAATTGAGTTCAAGCTCTTCATTCTAAAACACAAAATATTATAGATAATAGAAGAAGGAGATTAGAATCGTAATGGAATTAAGAAGGTTAAACTCTTGCATTGATTTCCTTGAAACCAATACATCATTTGTATGTCAAAATTTAGTAAATACAAAATGAATTACTATATAATATGAAATGCTTCAAAAAAAATACAATATGTTGTTCATAATAGAAGAACACTAAGAAAATGTTATCACAACTTTAAAAAATGGAATTAACCTTGCGGTCTCACAAGTCAAAAAAAATTGGAACCTGACTGGTCTCACAATCCTTTAGAAAATCTCCAAAGAATTGGAACCCTTACAATGAGTAGAAAAGGAAGATATATAAAAAAGAAGATATTTTTAGGCATTGGAAGCTAAATTTGACATGTGTCTCATTGAAAATCTCTTCGATCTGAAGTTGTTGAAACTAAACTTCTTCATCTGCCTATAACCAAAAACCATAAATGATATAGAAATATGTGATATATCCCTCATTTAAAATAATCAACAAAATATCTTATGGAGAAATATCAAGAATTCCTCATAAACTATGCTAAAGCTTTAAAATATAATGTTGGCCTATCACTTCTACTTTTGTCGTGAAATCAACTTGTTTTGTTGGAAGAAACACTTGATTACATCTTTTTCTATCAACTACAATTAAAACCATGAAATCTCTCTTTATAACTGATGATGAGAGGCCTTCTCCTCTATCAGATGATGAGCCCCTTGCTAAATGTTTGGAAAGAAAAAGAAATTCTTTATGGTGATAGCAAAACAAAAATGTGAGAACAAGGATTGAGGCTTCAAACTTTACTGATGATGGTGAAAAAGGGTCCAAATCTGACAGAGGTGATTGTGTTGGTGGTGGAATCGGGCCCTCTAAAGGCTTATTTGGTAACCCTAGTTCTATAAAGAAGGACATTGACATTCTTAAACATAAAATGGTGTTGTTGAACAAAGAAATGGAGCATCTTAGCAAGATGGCTAGAGGGGAAAGAAAATTAGGTCAATATATCAACAAGCTCTCAAAGGTTATAGGTAATGCAAAAGAAGTGAAAAATTTTATGCATAAGATCCCTATGTTGGAAACCAAGCAGAAGGTGATGACATTAGCAGTTTCCAGGGTAAGGTGTCTAAATTTGAAACTAGGCTGGGTAACATGGATAAACAACTCAGACAATTGCGGATAACATGACTAGCTTCCTAAAAAAGAATGAGGCAAATAAAGGTCAGGTTTCTCCCCTGGGGGCAGACTCTCAAGGTCCTAGCAAGCGTACTTAGGCCAATTCAAAGAAGATGGAGGAAACCACTAAGAAGGATGAGGTGAATGCTACTACTAAGACTATGCATTCTCTGGTGGACCAGGCTGTGCATCTGATTAATACTCCTTAGCTAGTCGGTTGTTGTTCCTTTGTTGATCTTTTGCTGTCTTTTCCAGCAATGTTGTCTGTGACCTCCTTTTGTTTTCTAAGGTCTGTTTCATGTTGTTTGTTTGTTCTCTTTTCATGATACTTTCTTAATACTCTGCTGATGTAAGGTTTTGAGTCCTTTAAAACCTATTTTTACATAATCAAAACTAATGATGAAATCATATATGATGAAAATCTAATTATATCTAATTGCAATTTCATTTGCAACAATAAAATTTGCACTTTTCACTAAGAAGCCCCTCAAAATTACAAATCCCTCTGTAGTTGCTTCTAGTTCACACCTATGCAAAATCTAATCCTAGAAATAAAAAGTGCATCCTCTCCTAGTTATGGTAGTATATCATACTTCATATTTTGGATGAAATTCATGCCCCTGAGACTAATTCAAAAATCTGGCTCCTAGATTATGAACAGAGCATTTAAAAAGAAAAGTAAAACTATATAGTCAAAAGTATATAATATTATTCAATTTATAATCCCTTTAGCATCTGCACGTTGAATATCTCCAAAGTTTTTTTTAATTCATTTTTCATTCTCCCTTTGCCACATGTCAAAATATCATTGGAAACTTCTTGGGTGGGCCCCTACATCCTTTCCTACATCGTATGCATCATGTTTTAGCTTTACAATCTCCCAACATTGTGATCCTATGACAATGGCCCTTGGCATAACATCTTACTTTAACAATCTGGGCTCCCTGATGCTACAAAACCTTTTGAAAAACTCTATGATCTTATGATTTCCTTGTTTTCATGGCATCAACACTGACCTTTCTTTTCCTTACAATCTTATGACATGATCATAATATTGTGGGTCACTTTTAAAACTTCATGATGTCACAACAACCCTTATCTATTTATACCATAGCATTAATGACTTAGCAATTGTCATGTGTGATCCTATGACTACACCCTTTCGTAACATCGTAAAACATTTTGCAAAGCCAAAAGATCTCATAATAAAATTTTTATCATAAGATTAGGGACCACCACTTGCTACCCACAAAATATTACTATATTATTTTCTAGTCTCATCAATGCTAATAATTCACCCTTTTCATATTTAGGCATGGGATCTTTAAAAACCTTGTGATTTGAATTATTCACTAAACCATAGTTTCAACCTTTCCTTCATTAATAAGGTCCTAGATTACATTTCTAAGTTTGTATCAATTTTTGTTATTATGACCCTTGTTCCTATGATAATTGAAATAATGATTATTTTTCCACCAATTTGGTTTGACCAAGGGGTCATAGGGTCATGAATTTTCTAGCAATGTGATAATTTTATGAGCCAAAAAATATTTTAAGATCAATTCATAATAATCAGCCATAGGGGTGTAAGTGCACCTAGGCTTAAAAGTCTGTTTAACTTTGTCAAGAGATTGTGTCATTGGGATCTTTTGTTGTTTAGTAGTGTTGATAGCATTGGTTAAGTTAAAGGTTGGTTCCTTAGTTTTAGGAGTATCCATAACTCCATCATTTACCACATGCTTTTTCTTGTTCCATGATCTAGCCTTATCCTTTCCATGACCATGCTTTTCCTTGTTGAGAGTAATGTCACCCTTTTTTACAAAAACATCTTCAATATGATAGGCACTTTCAACCATGTTATTGAATGAGGTGAACAGTTGTTTTCGAAGGTCATATTATAGTTTAGGTACAAGTGTATTGAAAAAGATGTCAATCTTTTCATTCTCATGAATTTGGTGAGGATACCTAGAGTATAGTGATCACCAATGTTGTAAATAAGTGATAAATGGTTCACCTTGCTTTTGCTTAATGTTTTACAAATCCAACATATTAATTGGATGATGAATATTGTATGAGTACTATTGAATAAATCATTTTGCAAGTTCCTCAAATATTTTAATAGGAGGTGACAATTTTCTGAACCATTCCATAGCTTGTCATCTTAGACTCATTGGAAATAACCTCATAAGAAAGGTATCATTGGGCATGAAATCCATGCTCATAGCATAGAAGTGTTGTACATAGTCATTAGGATCAATGTTTCCATCATACTTATCATATTTTGGAATTTCAATATCTCAAGGAAATGGAACCATGTATAGACTTTTTTCAAAGGGAAGAGTGCAGATGGATTCAACAAAAGAAGTATTGGGTTATTCCTTAGCCGCTTGAAGTTGATTAAATATCTTCTTTAGCTCTTGGATTTCTTCCCTTAGGATTTCAGCTATAGTTGGATCTTTCTTTCAAATGATCCTTTGAACATCAAATTAATGAGGGTTTTTCCATCCCTTAGAAGTCATATATTGGAAGTATTGATCTCCATTTTGTTTCAAAGCTTTTATCATTAGCTTTTGGTTAAACTCATCTTGTTGAAATTGGATGAGATCTTCACTAGTAATTTATCATTTTTTTCATATTCATGATGAGATTGTGAGTATCTAGAAGGTGAAGGACATATTGTGGAAGGAGATCTTGGTGGTGTGTTATTACTATTATTTTTCTAAGGGAATCTATTTTTCATAATCAAGAGTATGCATGTTACCCTCAATATATCTACATGACATTTCTCATTCATCCATATGCCTAGCTTCTTCTAATCTATCTTGATCTAAGCATGCTTGTTCTACCCTAAACTCATGGTAATATTTGAAACATCATCTTCTTTCTTTGGGATCTATGGTGAAGGCGATACTACCTAGTACTCTAGGAGTGTCAAAGGGAGTATCAAAAGGATCTTCAAAGTTATAAAATTGATTATTCGACATGGTTTTTTTAAATGGTTGAGGAGCAAGTCCTTCTTCACTAATATGTTCATGTAGATGTCAAGTAGAAGTAGTCAATTCTTCAATGGTAAATGAGGGATGACTTCCTTGACCAACTTGGAATCTAGTTGTTGCCAGTATGTAAAGATAATTTTTAGCTGAGTAAGTTAAGATAAATCTTTACAAGGTTGGCTAATAAGGTCTCAGTAATCACATGTGAAAAGATGTGGAGAATGAGAGAAAGATAGATTATCAAATGTGTTCAAGAATTTATAATATGAATGATTGAAGCCTAGACATGAGCAAGAAGCTCAACATCAAAAAGCTACGATGACAAAGTATTTAGGTGGTGATATGTGATCATTAGGGACACTTCTCATCATGTGTTGGAAGACTAGAACTCTCTTAGTGACCATGGATGGTAACTTAACATGCATGTTTCAACTTAGAATTAAGAAAGATGGAGTATAGACATACTAACTCCATTTGGATATAAATAGATCATGTGATAGTTTCTAGCAAGCAAGGTGATATAGTATTGGCCCAATTTTTTTAGGAAACCATTGACATGACGAGAATGTGTCCTACACACCTATGTTTCAATTTGGCTATTTAATTCTTCATATCTAGATGTAAAGTAACAACAAGTAGTACTCAATAAGAATTTTTTTTTAAATAGTAAGGGTAATTACATGTCTTACACATTTAGACAAAGTTAGAGTAATCTTTCCAATACAAAAACTTGTGATACTTGAAAGTAAGAAAAGACTATGAATACTACTATTGTGTTTAATTCTCAAGAATGTTTGCATGGGTCATTCACAATTGAAAGTGCATGCCAAGAAATCTACATAAAGGTCAAAAATCATTACTCAACACCTTACCCCATGCTAAGTGCCCTCAAGGGACACAAATGGTGAGTGTAGAAATATTGGGGTGATTCATGTAATCCACTTAGATCAATCCTTGCACCAAGATGTTGAGTGGGTAAATAGGGTAGCTTCTAACCTAGGGTGTTTAGAAAGGATCTTCATTCATAACACTCCTCTTGCACCAGATACATGACACCTCACCTTGCAATGAGTAATAGGTCTTGTGACCATAAGAGTACTTTAAGCATTCCTCCCTAGTGATTTTCTCATGGTTGCAATCCCACAAGCGATCACACCAGATAAGACAAGTGCTACTTCTACTGAGTTTTTGTGTCCTCAATAGCCTTGAGATTATAGTGGGTTGGAATAGCTGGGTTTGCTTGTCCCCACTTGGGTCATTCCTCTTGGTTTTCCAAGAGAAGGCCCTCTAAAGGATCCTAGAGTACATAAATATGGATACACTTTCAGAGGTCTAGATTTCTAATTCACCTAATAGGTGAAGATAATACTCTCCTATTCCAATCATGCATCACAAACACACCAAAAAAAATTTAACTTACCCCTTATTCTACCTTGGCACATCAAGTGGGTCTAGATTTCTAATTCACCAAATAGGTGAAGAGCATACTCTCCTTGCTTACCTTTTTCAAAGCTAGCAAAGGCTATTGTGCAATTTTAAGGGCCTTCACCATATTTTTTCTTTACTTTTTTCTTTGGCTACATGTCTTGCAAACATGGGTTAGCAAAGATGTTTGAGTTTGTCTTTGACATGCATTTTGTAGACCATAGGTATAAATCCAAATTTTGCATGAAAACCTCTTGGCAGTATCCCAAACCTATAGTAAAATAAACAAATTAGAATTCCATGATTTGGGTTGTAAATTTTTGTTTTATGAAAAATCATAAATTTTTTTATAAAAAACTAATTTATGATCATAAAACTCTAAAAAAATTATTGTGATTTGAATTCAACATCCCACACTCTCAATAAAAAAAATCAGATTAAAATTCAACTATTTGTGCCCGAAATTAAATTTTTTAATGAAAAAGTATTAAAAAAATATTAAAAAATAATGGCTACTCACAAAAATCTGAATTTTGTTTTGGTGAGGCCTAGACTTTATCTCCAACCTGCAATAAAAAATTTGGTCCAATCTTGCAATAAAACATTAGAATAAAATAAGATAAAATCAAAATATTAAAGGATGCCTTTTCGAGCCCCATGACAGGTGCCAAATATGTATAATAGAAAAGTGGTGTACTTCTATAAACCTTTGTAGCCATGGAATCTCATTGATTGAGAGACTTGGAAGGTGGCTTATAGCTTCCTAGTCATGATGTGCAAAGAATGAAGAAGGATATTAAGATTGCTCGCAGAAGAGCTTAGCTACACAACCCTTGCAAGGTGCACAATGAAATGGGTGATTCAAAGATGATAGCAAGAATGCTAGCATCCAAGAATCATATGAATAATTCTATTCAAATGTAACTAAACTAGAAATAACATGCAAGATGCAAGAATGAATGAGAGATTACAAAACCCCTTATTTAGACTAGTTGTGTTAAGCTATATGCATAAATAAAAGCTAGAATGAGAAGCAAGAAACATGAAGAATGACACAAGAAGATAGAAGTTATCCACAAGTGTAAGATCTTCAATTGTGTAGCATAATAGTAGAAAATAAGTGGATGTAAGAATGAGACAAGAAGATAGAAGTTCTCCACAAGAAAGCTCCAAGAAAACCTATAAATAAACCTACATCATAACACAAATCCCTCGCTAAACATGAGAGAGAGTTTTCCCTGTTAAAGATAAATGGACGGTTGAGATCAAATTCAAGGGTGGAGATTCATTCAAAGATGAGTGGATGGGTCCATTTTTTATTATTTATGCAAAATGGAGGATTCATTTTGATTATTAAATTGAGCAGTTTGAATATTAAAATGACCACTTTGAATATTAAAATATTAAAGTAAGTATTTTGAATTAAAAAGTGATTTGTGGATCCGCTTTGAATATAAAATGAATATATGAAATCCTTTATGAATAAAATATTCATTTCCTTAAAACCACTATGAATAAAATACTCATAATGGAATTAAGGTCCCATTTTGAATATAAAATTCATTTTTGGAGATAAATGTCAAATTTCAATTTATTTGAAATGAATATTCATGTGTATTTTTCAAGTGGGTTGTAATAGTTGATTCGAATTAATTCATTTTAATTCTCATCATGATGTAAAGTTCTCCATTTAGGATTTGTGACCAATTTTGAGTGATTATAGATAATGTTAGAGTATAAATGGATCTATCTATGATGATATTTTTATATTTAAGCTCTCTTTGTCCTAACTCTATGTTTATAAGAAAACTAATACTATTAGTTGAACTATGGTCTAATTCAATTCCTAAAAGATTACCCAAATCTTGTCCTATTTTATTTAGGATCTAAATTTAGTTTAGTTTTAGAGGGGGATTTTTTCATTCATGCTAGGAAGGAGCTACATATTTTCCTAACCTTTATTCATCGCAATTAGGTTCCCAAGCTACAAACTTTAATGAATATCCCTTATAAACAAAATACGAAGCTAAAAAAATTTCATTCCTAATTTCTTTATTTTAACAATATAAATACAAAGAAACTTTAGAATAAGTAGATATACTTACCTACTCCCTACAAAACTCCTTTAACCATTTTCCAATGTCATGTGGCCCACTCTAGTATACATATACACCTATCTCTTGGAATTCTTCCACCTCTTCTCACTATTTTCATTATTGATAATTTGGATGTCTTTAAAATAGTTTTGTGCTAAACTCAAGGATCTTGTCCTTGGATTGCTACTTGTTCTTGATTGATTACAATATAAGGAAGTGCTAATAGAGATTTTAGCAACTAATTTCCTATGGGGTGGAATATAGGCCTCATAATGTTTAGCTAGATGATTACGATTGGTGGGTTGCTTAATAAGGTTCAAGGTAGCCAATAATTTCTTTGAACTAATAGGTATAATGTTAGGTGCTAATATTTTCCAAGACTTATCCACCCTAGAATTTGTACTACACTCCTTTTCTTTTAAATAAGATATACTAGTGACAAAGGGAAGACTAGGGTTTTGAGCATACTTGGTACATGAAAAATATGCTAATTTCTCTTTACCTTGGATTTCATTACTTATTTCAATATTATTCTTCCTATAGATATGATCAAATCCTATATTTTCTATGATTCTAGACCTATTCTTACAGTTACCATTTTTGCTACTAGAGTTTTTTGGATTGGATTTCGCCTAATCTTAACAACTTCACTATTCCTAATATTATGATGTTTAACCAAGGCTAAAAAGCTATTTTTTTAGATTATGGTAAAAATAGGTTTTGAAGGGACCCTAAAACCCTTTCACATCCTCAAAAAAGGAAAAAAATAAGCCATCCAACAGGAAAGAGTCCTTAAAACCTACTAAAAAGTAGAACCAAAATTAGATTTTACAAGGATCTAAAACCACTAACAGAGTCCAAATAAAGTACCCAAGTTTTACAAGGACCTAGAACCATCAGTACAGATTAAAAACTAAAAGCCAGAAAATATGACCAAACACAAGAACCAGAAGAAACATCTAGCTAATAGGACTTGAATAGGAACCTGACCAGAAAAGAAGACCCAACAAGCTATTGTAGTTTCGTAATCATCTTAACTACCTCCTTACCAATCTTAGTTGTGTCCTGGATGAAGTTAGCAGCCAAAGAAGTAGCAGCAATCAAAGATTTCTTCCTTGAACTCTGTCTAGTCCTCTTGCTTGGGCCCTCTGAATATATGGTTCCTTCATTAATTCTTTTGCCCAATATCGCCATAGCTACACAAATGATTGAGTTAACTTGCTCCATTTTTTTTCCACTTTCCTTGATGAGCACTCTAAGATTCTACTCATAATCCTTTAGTTTTTTTTGGATATCTCCCATTTGCACCTCCAAGTGTTGAATAATAGCCTAGTCAACCTCTTGGTTATGTTGCAAGATATCCACTTTCTTCTTCAGCCCCATAATTTCATTATATAACTAGGAGTTGAATTGAAGGAAAGAGTTAGATTTTTGTTTAGCAGAGTGAAGGAAGGAAAGTTTGGTTTCCCTCGTCGGGGATTCACCTGCATCATCAGCAGTGGTGTGTGGTAAGGGGCCAACTTTTTCAATATGTATACCCCCATCCAACGGCTCCTCCTCACCAGACTCTGCATGAATATGATTACTCTGGCCCTCCTTATCTTGTCCCTCAATCTCCTTACGAGGAGTGGAAGCTTTCCCCATGTTTTCCTCCTCACT
The DNA here is from genome assembly GCA_028749045.1 of Cupressus sempervirens. NCBI lineage: Eukaryota > Viridiplantae > Streptophyta > Pinopsida > Cupressales > Cupressaceae > Cupressus > Cupressus sempervirens. Next base: position 472,328,795 of record CM053783.1, on the reverse strand, counting down.
CAAAATGGTTGGATCATCAATTAAATTTTCTTTCTCTTTATCACCTCCCCCAGACACAATATGACTATCCTCATTATTAGACTTGCTCTGTTCCAAATTCTCCTTAGTAGTATCTTCCTCTCTCCCTTCCTCATTATTCTCTTTCAAATTTGGGTAACCATCCAGGTTAGAGCTAAACTCCCCAGCATCCATCCCCTCCTCTTCCTTAGGTACATTCTTATTTGAGCCTTCAGTGCTCTCCACCTCTATATCCTCTTCCTCAATTTGTCTTCAAGAGCTGGAGGGTTTTAGTTTAGCCTTAATTTTCTCTTTAACACTCTCATTAATTTTACCTTTTAAGGGTTTAGGGCTCTTTTTCTTGCCAGTGGACAGAGATGAAGCAATGGACTTATTTTTACAAAAACCCTCAATGAGTAAAATTAGACCTTCATGTAAGATGGGTTGAGACTGTTTCTTTTTATGGGCATTCAAAATTTGGAGCAAAGAAAACTACAAATAGAAAAGGAAGGAAATTTTGTCCTTGTACCTGAAATGGTTAAGGAAGAAAAATTGGAATTTGTGCACCCTTTTATTTCTTCCATCAAGGATGAAATACTCATGAATACAACCAAGCACATCATGCCAAATACCTTTTATCTGTTGCACATCAAAGAAGTCACCATTCTTCTCCAAATACATCTCCTATTCATCTATCTTCAAGAATTTTTTATAGGCCGCATTAGAAATACTGGTCTGCTTCAAAAACTTGATACCTTTCATGGGGAGAACAGTGATCTCGGCAATGAATTCCCCAGTAAGCTTTACAGAAACTCCATGCAACGTAACTTTGTCGTCCACCCAGTTTTTGAAGAAGGTAGTGGTGACATGGGGTTTGAATCCATGCAACCACTCCAGGTAGCTGACCACCTTCCCTTTATGGAGAATCTTTCAAACATCCTTCCTAGCCTTCCAATCATCACATTTTTTGGGTTCTTGCTTCCTCGGTTCACCTCCATTTTGCAGAGCAAGAAAAAAACCAGAGACACCTAGATATTGATAGCTAAAAGGCTATTGTTATCATTCTTTTCTATTGGGATTAATTTTTTTTCTTGTAGAAGATCTTACTTAAAACCCTTTCCAACTCTTACTTTTGTTAATTACTTTTTTTGATATAATGTCATGGTTTTGGGCTTTTTGTTGCATGTGTTTTTGGAATTTCCCTAATTAGAAAATAGGGTCTTCTACCTCAGATTTATGTTTCCTATTGCTTTGGTTTCTAATATTTTATTTCCTTCAATTTTTATTTACTTCATCTCCATGTAATGAAGACTTCAATGATGGGGAATCTTGCAAAGTTTCCAACCTATTCATCATCAAAATTGATGAGCTAATGACATATTTTGTCTTCATAAAATGGGTTTGTTACTTAATTGAGTTACTAATTTTACCTAAGGAAAATAGTTTAAGTAACTAGATTTCACTAAAGTACTTAACCTACTCAAATTATAAAAATTATCTAAATTACCATATTCAAACAATAATTTTGATTAAGTAAAAATAAGTGTTGAAAAGACTCGAAACCTTTTAAAAGGAGAAAAGAAAAGTAATGATAAACGTTTAAAAGAAGTTGTACATCAACACCAAAAGATGAAAAAAAAATAGAACATAAAGACAACAACAAAATAATTAGAAAGATAATAATAAGATAGCTATAAAGTCTTCAGTAGGTCAACAACTTGATTAGCCAAAATGTTGATGCTCACAACAGAAGCCCTCAGCTCATCGATCTCTTTATCATCCATGACCTCTGTATTCTTTAAGTTTGTCCTTGTGAATTTGGTGGGACCATGATCATCCTTCATCTTGTTTGTGCCCTAGTTCTTTCTCCCCTACTCCAGCTTATCCAACAAAATATTTATATTATTAGCTATACCTTTCAAAATGGAGCAGCTTTGATTAGCAATCTTTCTCAAAACATTCTCAATTCCCTAAACTCTGTTGTCCAATATATCAATCTTTTTTTACATGTCCCTCACTATTTGATCAATAGTTCTAGTCTTAACTTTAAGAGTAAGACTCTCTTCATTATGTTAGTGACATCTTTAGCAATCCAAATTAGATCCATGAGCCTATCTAGATGTTGCCCTAAAGTCTTCTCACCCCTATTGGTTTTTCTTAGATGATCAAACTCCCTTTTGAGATCCTTCTTTTTCTCCTTCATAATGTTAATGTCCCTCCTCATCACACCAAGGTTTCCAAAGACACCTATCATATACCCATTATCATTTGGGACAAATATTTGGTTCAAATTATCCTCATCTAGGTCTAATTTATCTTTCTCTACATCAATATTGTAATTGTCTTTGTCCTCATCATCCCCATGAGGCATATTCTTCTTACATCTCATTGTGTATGCTAATTGTGGGCCTTTGTAATCAACATGATCATTACATATTAGAATCATCCTAGAATGAACATGGAGTTGTCCATTTGAAATAAGCAAACAACATAATATGTTACCTTCTAACTAATTGGATTTTGCTATCCACTCTCAGAGTTGAGAGATCAACAACTAGACCACTAGTACGGAGGATTTCTTCTAAGCTAGATGATATGCAATATTTAAGATAGATGTATGCAAGTTACTCTAAGAATATAAAGACCAACTTAATCTACATGTATGCATGATTAATCTATTATGAAGGAGAGAATATGTAAATAATGTAATTGTGAATACAAGAGTTGAGTAATCAAAATGACATTAATTTGATACTTTTCATATGCATCCCCCAAAATGAGGAGTTGAGGGTTTCTTAAATAGAATCCAAGAATTTGATCAATGGTTGAGATCAAATTGAATGAATGGTCGAGATCTGAAGAAGATTTAGTTAGAATAGAAAGTTTCCATATGAAAAGGAAGTTAACAGATTGCTTATGAGTGGAATAAGGAGTTAACTAATTTAATTCCCTTCCTAATTTCAATCAACTCAATGTTTCCAATTCTAAACTGAAGAGAGAATATTGGAGAAGATATTTGATTTAAGGAAATTAAATATGAACTCATAATTGAATAATTAAATTCAATAGTTAGAATGAGTATATTTAATTAAATAAAAAATATTTAATTTCTCATGTATATTAGCTAAAGGGGCAAATTAAATTAAATTAAAGAATTAGGACTTATAATTAAATTAATTTAATTAATAAGTATAATTTAGCTAATTCAGTTAATATTTAGGAATTAATTAAAGTAAGTGATTAATACAAATTAATGATTTTATGCATTTGACACTTAGGTCGAGTAGAAATTATCAAAATCAGAATTGCCTAGCACAATAGGACTTTAAGTAAGACTAATAAACCAAAATTTTTTCAGCATACCAATGTGCAAAATTAGGGGTATTAAATTTTGACCTCTTTGAATGAATGTGCAAGAAATATGTTTATTCAAAGAAATTAGAAGTCTAAGAATATAAACCAAGATGTGAGATTGGTCCTAATATTGATGACACAAAGACCAATTGATGAGATTTTTAAGGTTATCTTGTGAACAAAGCTTAGCCTTATGGAATCTAGATAGAACACCTAGATAGTAATATGTGAGAACAAAGATTATCAAACTTCACAGAATTTTTCTCAGAATGAGACTCAATTCTCAGGAGTCAAGGTTAGATTTCCTTGATACATGTCCATTAGAAACTAACAAGATTAATAATGATTCATAGAATTATCCCTAGAATGAAGCTTAATCCTTAGGATTCAAGGTTAGGTTGCATCAATACCTATCCATTAAATAGTGATTGAAATAAAGAATTTATTATTATCTCTAGAATGAAGCTTAATCCTTAGCAAGAAATAGAATTATCTCTAGGATGGAGCTTAATCCTCAACAAGAAATTGAATTATCTCCAGAATAGAGCTTAATCCTCTAGAATCCAAATAGAACACTTGAATACTAGTCCATAAAGAGATAAAAATACCTAATCATGAGTCATAGAATCATCCCCAGAACAAGGTTTAATTCTTAGGAGTTAGGGTTAGATTTCCTCAAAACCTGTCCATTAGACTATGATATGGACTATTATAAGATTGATCAGTTGATCAAAAGATGAGATAGATGACATATGATTCTTGTTAGAGGGAAAAAAGATACATCAAGTAATGAGATACCCCTAGCAATTAGGACATTATATTTAGATTAGGTTGAAGCCAATTTTGAAAGATTCAATGATGTAATCATCTTGCCCCCTCCAAAGAAAAATTGAAAGATGACACACCATAATAGTAATGCAAAGCCATAGATTGGAAGACACTAAAGTGATTGATCACATCAATTCCAAAAAATTTGAAGTGTGAATTTGAGCTTTTTAAGTGTGTCATATTTTGAATTTGATCCCAAAAATGAGTTTAGAGTAGTCAAATGAGCCAAGAGGGTGATTAATTGATCACTATGTAGTTAAGATGAAAAATGTGATACTTTGAAGAAACCAAAAACCTCTCATGCTAAAAGATGAAAATAAAATAGTGAGTGAAATGTACTTTTGTGCAAGTGAAGTATGGAATGAAACCCTATGCTAGATGTATCACTAAGTTTGGTTATTGAACTCATAAAATTATCATCACCGAGTGTTTACTTAGACCCATAAATGTCATACAATTCACACTGACATTGCAATCATGAGAATATAAAGATGACATGTATCTTACTTTTGTCGAGATTAAATGTAAGCATTAAGGCACAAGAAGCTAGAATAACCAAAACATTTGTCCCTTTTAATGTAGCAAGTGGACAAAAGAATTAGAGAATAAATGCTTAGATGACCATAATGTTTTTTGCATGAAAATATAGAGAGATCATTCTTTTGCTAAGTATTCAATAAAGATTTTTTCTAGAATGACCCTTACATTTGTAACTTGAGACAAAATTATGTAAGTATACTCATAGTGACCTGTACATTCACTTAGCAGGACAAGTATCAATACTATACTATAGCATATAGAATTCACTCAAACAAGGAAGGAAAAGAACCAACCTCACTGAAGTATCCCCATAAAACGAGTTGAGGTACACATGGCCATCTAATATGAGATAGAGGCTCTTATAGCAAACACCCCTTTTACATGGATGCTTCAAATTATTGGAGCTAAACCATTAAATAGAATGCAAAGAAAAGATCATGCCCCTAGTCCTCACTTCTCTAGTCAAAAGAGACATCCTCAAGTTTCTCAAAGGGAAATGATAAAGAAAAAAGGAAAAAAAAAGAAAAGAAAAGCTTAGCATAACACAAACCATGTCAATGTTTCCATTTTAGTATCAGTGTCATTAGATTGATGTCAAGTGTCAATGTTCAAAATCATATGTGTAAGAAATATCTTCCATAGGAGGACAATAGTAGAAAGACATAGTTAGGACAATTGGTGACTGATGTCAAAGAGGAATCTTCATTGAGAAGAACCTTAGTAGGAACCTGAGTGATAATAGGTAGATGTAGTTAGAACAACTAGTGATTGAAGCTTAAGAGATTTTCTTTGAGAGGAATCTTTATAGGAGCTAAGTGATAGTAGGAAGACACAATTAGAACAATTGGTGACTAACACAAAGGATATTTTTGTTAAGATGAATCTCTGTAGTGACACAAGTGATAGTAGAAAAACACAGGTAGGACAACTAGTGACTACCATGAAAGAGATTTTTTTGAGAGGAATCTTTGTAGTGACATAAGAGACAATAGGAAGATGTAGTTAGAGCAATAGGTGATAGTCATGAAAGAGATTCTTTGTGAAACTATAGGGCATTTCCTCCAATACGATGACACGATTCAATCCATAGATACATGTGTGAAAGAAACAAATGAAACCAGGAAAGAAACTATACAAGAGCTAGAAGACACACTGCAAGATGTAGCATTTGAAACAAGAGGCACCTATTTACCAAGTTTTAACCATCTTGGAAGAGATTCTATTTTTGCTACCATGATGCTTGTTTGCCAAGTTTTCATCAATGAAACTTTTTTATTTTTTCAATATTTTTGTCTTTTTCAATTTCTCTTTTTGGCATTTAAATTTTTTTTGAATGTTTTTGGTATTACCAAGGTGCCTATTGCTAGGTTTTTTCCAAGATAATAAATTTTTTCAAAAATTCTAAGTATGTATAAAGAGCTTTTGAAAGCATGTTAGGTGTAAAACCACTTTAGATGGAGAGTGTTGATTGGGTCCTTGAGTGATTCTTCCTTGGTTGTTGAAAGTTGATAAGCCTCAAATCCAAAAACTATAGTAAGTATTTATGGCCCAAGCCAGTTAGGCTCAAAATTCCCTTTTTGGATCCTTTGTTGTTGATTCTTAAGGTTTTCCCTCAGAATGAGCTCACCGACTTGAAAGTCATGTGGTTTGACTTTCTTGTTTTAGCTTTTAGACATACGCTTTTGATAAGCTTGGAGATGATCACATGCTACTTGTTGACATTCATCTAACAATTTTAGCTCTTGAAGCCAAGATATTTTGTAGTCATCATCAATAATGAGGCCTTTCATAGAGATTCTCAAAGTAGGAATCTTGACCTCAATAGGAAGCATAATGTCCACTATGTATACCAAAGAAAAGGGCATTTTTCTAGTTGGAGTTTCAATGCTAGTTTTGTAAGCCCATAAAGCTGGATTAATTTGAAGGTGCCACTCCCTTTTAGATTTTTTGAATGTGTGATGTATAATCTTAAGGATAGCCTTGTTGGAAGCTTCTACTTGTCCATTGCCATGGGGGTAATAAATAGAGGACCAATGCTCCTTGTTTCAAAATGCCTTATGAACCTTGTTTTTAAAATGTCACCCATTGTCACTAATGATGGAGGATGGTACTATTGACATTAAGGTCATATTTTGATTATTTGTGACTCACACATAGTTAAATGGTTAAACTACTACCAAGCTCTATAGTTGCTACCGAGTTCATATTCCAATTCACAATGTTAACCAAGTGCTACCAAATTATATGGTTACTAATGAGTTATAAATTGGTTACCAAGTTTTATAGTTGCTACAAAATTCTAGAATCTCTATTCAATATATGGCAAGCAGTATTGCAAACCAAGCTTCATAGTATTAACCAAGTTGCACAGTATCAACCATATTTTCTAGTATCTACTGAGCTAGTAGTATCAAGTGATTCAGTCTATATGTTGAGCTTGGAATGTTAATTTTTAATAAGCCAAGGTATGTCAACAAAGTGATTCAGTCTATACCAATCTTACAATTCTAGTGTTGACCGAGCCATGCAATGTCAACCAAGTGACTTGGTTCATATGCCAAGTTTCACTATGTTCACCAAGTTACTCATTGTTGACCGAGTTCAAGTTGCCTCAAAGTGATTAGTATGAACCAAGCTTCTATCTCTACTGAGAGCATGATGATGCTGAGTGTTGGCAATTTTTGCCAAGTATCGGAACATCACCAAGTCTATCTTCAGAACCCAAGTGTGAGCAGTTGAGCCAACTTTGTAATTTTGATGGAAACTTATATTGTATTTGACTTTGTAATTTTGATGAAAACTTATATTGCAAATGAATTTGATTAATTTTAATTTGCATTGGTATATATGTAATTAAATATATCATATCCCAGTGTGATGATAAAAAGTAAATAGAAAGAGCAGAAGTGGAAATTGATAAGGCTACACATAGTATAAGGGACAACAAAGTTTTATCTATCACAACAAGGTGATCTTTACACTACAAATAATCTCAACCAACAAATCAATGTTTTAGATTAGATATTAGCCACCAGTCCATTCTAATAGGTGTATTAGTTATATCCTTTAACAAGGTAGACCTAACAATCTTTGTCAAATCTCTTTACTAAGTGCATATTTCATTGTATTTTTTGTAAATACTTTCACAAGGTTGACCTAGTAGTCTTTATTGCTCCTAACAAGGTAGATCATCAGAAGTGATCAATTGTAAGCCTTAATAGGCCAACTTTATACTATAGTACTAAAGCTTGTGGGTATCATCCCCACCCCAGTTTTGTTTTCTATTTGGATGGTTTTTGGGTCATCATATCTTGTGTCAAATTTTTTATGAATTTTTTACTATTTTCATTCTTTCATGCATGCAATTAGATCAAAATATATATGAAGGATTAATTGATGAATTAAAGTCAAAGTTTTATTGGTTCTTGATTCACCCCTCCCCTCTTAGTAACCTTGCCTATATAATATTTCCAACAATTGGTATTAGAGCTCTTGGTTCTTAGAAGAGAAGTCTAACAACTTGAGAAAAGATCAAGAGGCAATGGAGGTATACAAGTTAGAAAAGGCTATTGAGAATGACAAGTTGGATTTTGAATTGGCTATTGGAAATTTGAGAAAAGTAAAGGGGCATCTATCATAATCTGTGCAAAGAATAAAAGAACTGGTAGAACAAACCAAGAAAGAATTGAAGATATCTTTCTTGAAAGAAACTCAGATGAAGTTGATGAAGCAATCACAGATTTACTTTACAAGAATCTTACTCCTCAAGATGAAGTAAAAAAGTTGAAAAGAGAACAAGAAATCCAATTATTTAGACTATGTGAAGTCATGGAACAAAAGGAGAAAGCCATAGAAAGGATAGAAGAAAAGAAAAATGAAATCAATCAACTATCCATTCAACAAACAAATTTTATTGATCAACTCACTGTTGCAAATGAAGAATTCATGAATCTAAGATCAGAGAATGAAAGACTACATAATGATCTAAACACTGAAAGGCAAATCAATGAAAGGATGATGAAATCTCAAGAAATCATAAATCAATTAAATAAGAAAATTCAATACATATAGAAAGGTAAAGTAGGAATGGGATACCTAGAAGAAGGTGAAACATCCAAGCAAGGAGCTCAAAAGAATCAAAGGCCTACTTAAAATCATTGGGGTAAGATAGGCTATACATCAAAAAAATGTTGGAGTAATGGACAATCAAGATTCAATGAAAAGTGCTACAATTGCACTAAGTATGACATAGAGCAAGTGAATGTAAGGAGAAATCTAAGTTTGAAGAAAAATGCTATAGTTGCAGTAAACAAGGACACAAATCTTCAAAGTGTAAAACTAAGAAATTGAATCTAGCAAAATAAATTATGATAACTATATTTAGTTGGGACTACAACACATGGTGTAGATGCTACTACTATGGAGAATTTGGGCACATTGGAGAAAATTTGTTAAAACATCACATGAGAAAAAGAGACACCACAAAAAGATGTTTTAATTGTACAAAACTTGGACATCTTGCCAAGAATTGTATGAACACTAGATGAGTTGAAGATGGAAAGAAAGCTAGAGCTAATAATATTAGAAAGTAGATGAAGCAACAATGGATTCCAAAGTCTTATGAGAATGCAAGTTAGAGTCATGAAGAAAATGTCATTCAAGAATTGGGTGACTCAACAATTTCAACTTGATCTCTGACAAGATGACTAGAATTGAGATCATGAAGCAAACATCTTACATCAATTCTTGCCAGTAAGAAGGAAAGATCCATATCAACATTTAAGATGAAAAGTAATCACTGAGTAATTGTAGAAATTCAAGACCTTATCCAGCTAGGTCAGGTTACAAGACATTGTCGAGCAAGGTTGGGATACACTAAAAAATTGTATGGACACCAAGCTATGAATGACTATACCAAGCATTAAGGTTGAACCAAGTGGAAGATAGTATATCATCAAGTGAGTGAACGTACCAAGATATTATGGTGATTGATAAGAGAAAATTCAGTAAAAAGGAAGGAAATCAAATTCATTTCAAACCGTAAATCTTAGAGAGCTATTTGCAAAAAGGCAATTTTGGTGCTTCCAAGTGATCTATGTGTTTGTTGTTGAAAGATTTCTATTTTTTCACAAACCCTACCAAGCATGACATCTTTCAGTGGAAAAATTAGGAAAGGATTTGAGATGTTGGTTCAAGAAGTCGAATGGAAGGCACCAAACTTCAAATTGAGTTTGACAATTGCAAAGGAACTTGACCCAATTGGAGCTCAATCACAGATTCTGCCCAAGGTATTACTCATTAACAAAATTCATTCACATTTTTGCTATTCAATACAAGAAATTGGAACCCTAGAAATGAATGAAACTCTAGAAAAGCTATGTCTAGGTGGTGTGCTAAATCCCAAACATCAACATTTGGAAACCAAAGGCTTAAAACATATTACACATATGCCCTAAGGTTTTTAGATAAAATGGATAAGGTTTATTCTCAGATGTGTACACAATGGAAAATTATGATTAGAGTAGCCTATTCAAATAATGAAGAAAATGATTCATAGAATCATAGAGCTTCCAATTTTGAACAAGGAAAAGACTACCAAAACCCTAAGTCAAGTAGAATTGGAAAACAAGACTCTTGTCAAGTGGGATGAGAGAGGAATGAAGATCAACAATGTAATTGACATGGAGCTCAAATTTGGGATTCATGTGATAGCTCATAAGATCTACAACTCTAGTCACCTCAATAACGTGTCATATAAGGAAGTTGGTCTAGCCTTCAAAGTAGTAAAGAACAACCTATCCTTTGACCTTTCCAATTTGTTTCTTAATCAATTAAACAAGAAAATGGAGAGCATCAGGACTTCAAAGAAAAATCCATGTAAGTTTGGCTCACTCTTAACTTGTTTATTCTTCTATGTAAAAAAATTCTTCCCTTCTAAAGGTACAGTCATATGGAGAAAAGATGTACTAGTGCTATATCACATAAATGAATATATAGCAAAAATGGGTGAAAATATTGATAGTATCATGGACAAATATTTTGATTCATTCAAAGAAAAGATGAATAAAAAATACTAAACACCCAAGAAACTTGTGGAAGACTATAAGGATGATATTTTTTTTATGGTAGACTATGACAGAGAATACATTCAAGCAATCAAACCTACAATGGTGTGGGTTAAGCCTCTAAGCTATGAGGTTAACATTGATGACACCAAGGACATTATTGAAGCACTGCTAAATGAACTTTTGAATCCAAAGGCCACATTTTTTGGTACTTATGAAGAAACCAAAGCAAGAATAGAACTTAAAACCAAGCTTCCTCAAGTAGTTAAGAAATGAAAGAAGATGATAGAAAAATTGAAGCAAGCAAGTTCTACTCTCTTGTTAACTGAAGAAAAAAGAGATGACATGGAAGAAGATGAAGCTAAGGATAAATCTAGAGAGACAAAGTCTAAGGAAGAAGAACCTATAAGGAAGAAGGGTAAAGTTTTCATTACTTGACCTACCAAGTCATCTACAATAGTATTCACAAGAAGAGCTACAAGATCAAAGAAGAAGTTGAAGTTGGGAGAAGAGGAAGATGACAACCAAATTGTACTTCTCAAATCTCCTCCCACATTTCAAGAAAAGCTGAAGAAGGTTCTAGCATGAATAGCTTCAAATCTTTAAGATATGAAACTAAGAACCATGAAGAAAAGAGAAAAATTGAAGATGTTCTAGTGTCTAAACTTGGTAAATGGAAATACTCACCAGATGAGATTTCTTCATAGGTTCCTAATGCACTTCTCCAAGGTATCAAGCCAAAATGGGAGCATGCAAAGAAAACTAAAAAAGATATATTTGAAAAAAATTTAAGGAAACTAATGTCGAGTCTTAGTGAAAAAGAAGTGAAAGAGTCTATGATGAAAAAAAAATCACTCTAAAATTCAACACATGCATAATACTGGCAAATGATATTGAATATGTGGTGAAGACAACTACTACTACATGGAAAAATGTTTTAAAACTTCATCAAATAGGTGATTTTGTTGTTCATGTTAGTGACAAAGATGATGAAGAAGATATAGAAGTAGAACATTTAAATTTGGATGACGTGGAGGAAGTATAGGAAGCAACAAAGGAGAATCTCCCTAGAATTCAAAATATTGAGGAAAATTGACCTAGAGAAGTTTGTAACAATAGTTATGGCCTTATTTCCTCATTCTCTGAGCAAAGCTTTAATGCTATCAAGATCAAATAAATATTCTTTTGAGTTGGTTGTGGCAACCACCACAACATCAAGCACCCAACTAGACTCTACACCTATTTAGCTCAGAACCATATTGACTAAAATACCTAGCATTTCATCTACCAAGCAACTAGTGCCTCCATCATCCTTAGATTCAGCTATACAACAATAAGGTATTTCAACTATTAGTGCAATATCTACTTTTGTTTCTAGCCCTTCTATTTCTACTATTATAACAATTTCAAATTTATCAATAACAAGTACAAAGATAGTTGAGAATAAGTCTCAACTAAGTATTAAAGTTTCAAGAAAGGATAAAGAAAATCAAGAAGACATTGATCTTGATGAAGATATCATTATCCCAAATTGGGATATCTCTACTCTGAATCTTGATAAAATGAACTTAATGGGTGAACTATTGAAAAAGAGAGCTAAGCAACAAAAGCTTAGAGAAGAAAAGAACAAAGAAAACCAAGTGCTTGAACATATAAAGAACATATTTTTAGATGCACTAAGTATTGAGGTTGATAATGCACAACCTATTTTGACTCAATTAGGAGAATTTGCCTCAAAATTAAATGAAGATCTAAATGGACAAGAAAAGGTGTTATAATGAGTAGAGAAGAAATCTGAGAACAAGGTACTAGAATAAGTAGCTCAGTAAATTTCTATTCAGCAAGTAAAATTGTCTAATACTCTAAGCTCATTGGAAACCTCTACAAATAATGTAACTTCATTATTTAGCAAGTTATGTGACACATCTATCTTCACTCAGGGAATAAAAGATAAATTATTTAAGATAGATGAAGACTTAAAGGGAAGTACACACCAACTATCACTTGACCCAAGTTATAGTTCTGCTCACTATTCAAGAATCATATTTTTGACTAATTTGCAAGAAGAATTATTAAGGGAAGAAGCCAAGATTAGGGCCACACTTGTACATAGCCAAGGCATGATACTTCCAAACATAGATGCATTATAGAAACACATTGCACATGCTATAGCTCTCCATGATAATAACTTCCCCATAGCTGATCATATGATGGAGCCATTAGCTGAAGTACATATTGCATGTCATGCAAGCAAAGTGTTACCACATTTTGTTTGCCCTGCCAAGTTTCAAAATTTGAATGTTACCCTGCTCAACGGTCACCTCCCCAACTACTAATATTTTAATACCCACGAAGATATCAAAATTACCTAAGTTTTGAACCTTATGACATTTTTATGCCTCGCAAGTTCTCTTTCGTCAGATCAGGGCTGATCAATGGTCGTTGCCATATCGCCATGGTGATGATGTGCACCCTTTACTATGGTGACGTAGCGACAGGGCGCCACGTGTCTGGTGGTTCCAGCTTGCAGGGCAGAGGATGGCGTGGGTTAGAAATGTTCTGCGTCGACATAGCATCCATCGAAAAAGGTGTGCTGACGACGGTGAGTCAGCATGTTCGGCAGCAAGGTTTGGCAGGCCGGAGAAGATAGCGACGAGGTTTCAGGCAAGTGGTTGGGTTACGTCAGGTACTTCATCTGCCCAGTTGGCAGAGTTCGGTGTCATGGCGGAAAATAAGAGGGAACCACATGCACCATATCTTCAGTTCAGCCAGTACAGTCAAGAGGCGAGTCTTTACGATCATCAAATCTGCAAAGATCTACGACTGGTGCTATCTTGCCATCAGAAACTACTTAGGAGATAACATCGACGACATAGCGACAGGGCGCCACGTGTCCTAGTGGGACCATATTTCATCCTGCCAGCGTAGTAGGGATTAAATGACCAACAGACCAATAGGGAAGTGCCACATGTACCACAGGCCCAACGAATTACAAGGGAGGAAGGTTGCAGAAAGGTGGGTCTTCATGGCCGTTAGATTAGAGAAGATCAACGACTGTCGCCATATCACCATGGTGAAGATGTGCGATCTTTACCATACCGACATAGCGATAGGTCACCACATGTCAGTGGGGCCAGGTCTCGCCAGGGTGCGATCACTGAAGTATTGCCAAGTGTCGGTTGGATACGAAAAGGTTGCAGAGGTGGCGCCAAATATGATGGGCCCAGGGTAAGGATAGTATGGAGTATGACAAGTCTTCATGATCATCAGATCTAGGCTGATCAATGATCGTCGCCACCTCACTATGGGTAAGTTACTCGAGGTTTATGTTGGCAACACAGTGCCTTATTGATGCGTGTCTCGCTGGCCCAGTCAGAAAGGATGGTCGGTGGCTGGCGGTTAACATAATCATCACAGTTAATATGAATATTTGCAAGGGTGGTGTGTTTAGTTCGATGACGAAAGGTCAACCATGAAAGACTTCCCCAAGTGGCAAAATGAAGAAAGGTAATTGGCCTGCATGACCCAGCTAGCTCGTATAGCCTGTTTGACTTGCTTCAACCCTGTTGATTCATGAACCAAGAAGCAAAGGTGATCAAGGTTATCTTGCGATCTAATCTTCGTGATCAATTCCAACCTACCTGAAATGAATGCAAGGCATAGGGAAACACTCCACCATCTTAATCGATCCATCTACTGTGTCAAGATCATTCATTGGCACTGCTTCTGTCTACTCGAGGCATTCTTTTAGTCAAATATCTAATTGTGTACTTTAGAACCATGCTCGAGTGTGATCTTTGATCGGATATTTTGGGGTTCAATGGCAGTAGTTGAGTAGTTAATGCAGAATCATTTCCCTCAGTTATGCCTGAACTATAAAGGCAATTTTGTAATCTTTTCGAAGGGTCGACTCTTTCTAATTTCTCTGATATTGCTCTGCAACTCTCAGTGTAACATTCCTTGTGCCTTTGAATTGAATGATTCTCTATTTTATCTCTTTTAGCCATTGATGTGTATGTGCATCCCTTTTGCCTCTCATTGGTGTATTGTCGAGATTTGTAACCTACATACTGTATCTGTTTCTTGCCTATTGGATAATATATAAGTGAGATTCCTCTTTCCTTGTGTTATTCAGTTGTGCTTCTTGATCTACATGAGGTTATTAGATCAAAACAAGCCTGTATGTATATATCCTTAGTTTCATTCTGGTTCAATAGTGCATATATGGGCAAAAATGGTCTGAACACTCTAAAATGGTGCATCACCTCCGTAGTTTAGGTAGAGTAGAGTTGTTTTCTGCATCTCCTCCTTCCCCTTTTCCTTTCAAGAGTAGTTAGGTGCACCCTGATAGTAAGAGGAAGCCGACCTTCTCTGGAGACTCAACCTCGCAGTTCAAGTCCCATAGCTTGGAGGTTGTTTCCATGTTTCACTAGGTTGTCCTCATGCATAGGCCTTGGACAAGGGTGCAAACCTAAGTGACAACAGTTTTTGGCACGCCCGGTGGGACAATCCTATTGAAGATTTAAAGTCTATTGGTGTCAAAGAAGGAAGAATTTCAGAGATTAATGCTGAAGAGGTAGTGCTAGCTTTAGTATTCAAGCCTTTTAGAGGTTGGTCCTTCAAAGTAATTGGCAACTCTGAACATCAACAAACCTGGTTCCAAGCCAAAGTTGCAGTGATTCATCCCCAGAGCTGAAACAAGGGCGTCTTCTAGAGGTAAATTTCAATACCAAGAGCTTTCCCTTTCAAATCCTAGAAGAAGGAGGACTAGAATTTCATTATCACCAGTTAGGGGTGAAAAAATAGTTAATATACCTGTAAGGTCTGTCTCTACTCCTCCTACTGCTCGAACTCAGCCTAGATTGCCATCAACGCTCATTAATAGAACACTTGTTTATATGGCACAGCCAAGAGTTCATGCTTTTGCCACCTTTAATGGTGGAAGTCCTCTGTTGTTAGCCCAAAGACATGATATACCAGTATCTGCACTAAAAAGTATACCTAATTTTATTGGTGAAACTTCCATCTCCCCTTTAGAACATTTCCAAGAAGTAGCAAATGTTTGTAATATTCATGGTATTACAGAGGATGATGTTGCTGTCAGACTTCTAGCCTTGTCTTTAAAAGGAAAAGCATTACAGTGGTATAGAGGCTTAGCTCATGGTTCTATAACTAATTGGGATGAACTAGGAGCAGGATTATGTAAACATTTTGAGGATAAGAGTGACCATTTGTCACTATTAGAGCAGCTGACTACAATAAAAAGAGCCCCCCATGAGTGTATGATTGATTTTAATTATAGATTCTAAAAGACATGGGATAGAATACCTACTATAGTGAAACCTACCCCTGGTAATGCCTTCTTGCATTACCTTAGAGCTTTTGACGGTGATATTGCCACTACAATCCAAACTATGGGAGGGGATACCTTGCCTAATGCTTATGAGATAGCCATAAAAGCTGAGAACATCCTAATACAAGGAGGAAAATTGGCTCCAAGGCCCCCTATGCCTTTCTTTCCTAATGTTCCTAATCACCAACCATCAATGGCCCTTCTTCCTAAAACTTCTACATCACAAACCCTTACTCCAGTCCCTCGAGCTTCTACATCCTCAAATGGGATAGATGAGCTCAAAGAAATGCTCCAAGGTCTAGTGATGAATACATATAAAAGAGAGAAGACCCTAGATAAAAAATTGCAAGAGCAGGGGAGGGAGTTGAAGGACCAGGGGAAGAGATTAGAGGATAGTCTCTCTATGATACAAAATATGAGTAACAAGGTGGTGGCCTTAGAAAGCTAGCAAGCTCAAAGTGGCAAGCCTCCCCAACTACAATATCAAGCTCCAAGTGGTGGTAGGATTCCTAATTAGTGGAATAGCTCCTTTGGTTAGGGTAGGCAAAATAGTCATGCTTCTACTTCAAGCTCAAATCAGAATAGAGCCATAGTACCTCAAAATAACTTGTCCCAAGATCAAGATTTCTGTCCTTCTTGCAACTATTCTTATACCTATTGCATGTGCCAGAAGGCAGAATCTTATATGGCCCTAACTATCCAAGAACCTGCAGCAAAGAAATCATACAAGGAGGATCATCCCAAGGAGGCATCATATATTCAAGGATGTGATGATTGCTCTTTCATGAATCATCAGGATGGGGAGCATTGTAATGTAAGCCAGGATTTCGTTGCTCATAACACAAGAAGCATGAAGAGAGCTATGGAACATGCTGCCCCCCTTTCTCCTAAGTAGGCCTCAACTTCGAGTGCTACACCTCATATACAAGCAGCAAATGAACAAGCAAGTACTTCACAGCAGCAAGAGCAAGATCCAAGAAAGAAAGATGCAGGTGGTGCTTATGTTGCCCCACCTCAACCTCTTATAAGTGCAGCTCCCAAAGTTTCTACCAAAGTTTCTAATGCACCTTTTAGTGTGGTAGAGAAAATGAAGAAAACCAATGTGAATATCTCTATGTGGGATGTTGTTGCTACCATACCAATGCAAAAGAGGATGCTGCAACAAGAATTAGAGAAGATTTAACTCAAGGATCAGCCATCTATCATGGAGAATGCCACAATTCTAGTACAACCAATTGGGGATGTGGAGACAAATAAAAGGGTTAGACCTCCCCCATTCTATGTTTCCCTGATTATAGGAGGCAAATTAGTCCACAATTGCATGATAGATTCAGGGGCTAGTAGCTCAGTAATGCCTAGGTGTGTTGCTGATGCTTTAGGGATGAAATATGAGCCCATTGTTAGGGATGTGTTACAACTAGATGGTAGTACTATCAAAACCATAGGTATCCTTAGGAATGTAGAGATGGCCCTACATGCATGCCCCAGTTGCACTATGATTCAAGATATATCTGTTGCTGAAGTCAAGCCCTATTTTGCCATCTGTCTTTCAAGAGACTTCACTACTCAAATTAGTGGATTCATATCTGCTAATTGGTCATATATGTCATTTAAGACTAGATATGGAGCCAATGCCTCAATTAGAGCAAAACCTCAAGCCCTTCATCACACTGAATCTTACACCCCCAATTTCATCAATATGAATTGTCCTATTCTAGAGATGGATTAAAATGACATAGTAAATGAGCCTGTCACTTCCATAGTAGGGATTCCTGATTTCTTCTTGGATGAGTGGGCAAATGCATATCAGTTTGAGCATATGTTGGAAATTCTTGAGACAGGCCTTAGTACATATTCCATAATAGAGAAAGAGGCTCAAGCTCCCGATCTTGTTGGGACTAATGATGATATAAACGAAATATGGAGTATGTACTTTGATGGCTCAAGGAATAGAAATGGATCAGGGGCCGATGTTATGTTGGTCTCTCCTACACAAATAAGATACTACTTCTCCTTCAGGCTCCAATTCAGTTGCACCAATAATGTGGCTGAGTATGAATCCTTTATTAAAGGTCTCTTACTTGCCCAAAAGAGGGGAATCCAAGCCTTGAGAGTATATGGAGACAGTGACTTGGTAGTGAATCAGGTGAGAGGCCAGAATATCACCAAAAATTGCCTGCTCAAGTCTTACAAACACAAAGTCTGGGATTTTCTTGAGGGTTTCAATGCATTTAATATTTAGAGCCTTCCTAGGAAAGAAAATAAACATGTTGATAGACTTGCAGCGGTGGGTACAACTTATGATGTACTAGGGAATCTTGAGGAGGGGAAGAAGCAACAAATTAGGATGGTAGTGAGGCCTGCCATCCTTGACAACAACACTCATTGGAAAGTGTTTGACTCTGATGAGCAAATTGCGAGTTTCTTGCAGAATGAGGTAGAATTCTCATATAGAAACCAGTCAAGGCTGCAAGATCAGTATGGTGATCAGATCATTCACCTTAGTTCTAACAATTTGCCCAAGGGTCTCATTACTTTGGAGAGTTTTTTTTATCCTGATGATCAAACAAGAGGCAAAGGAATAAATTTAGCTGTAGAAAAGGATGATTATGCCCCAGTTACAATTGCTGATGGAAAATCTCTAAATATGGGGAAGGTATGTTCTGAAACTGAGCAAAAAAACTTCATTCAATTATCTCAAGAATTTAATGATGTATTTGCTTGGACATATGATGACTTAAAAGGGTTTGACCCTAGTTTTTTTCAGCATACTATAGATCTAGTTGATAAGGCCAAACCAGTAAGGCAAAAATAGGGACAAGTGAATCCTAAGATTGAGCCCCTAATGAGAAAAGAATTATCCAAGTTGATAGAGGCCAATATAATATTTCTTGTCAAACACTCATCATGGGTAGCTAACCTTGTCCCTATAAGGAAGAAGAATGGGGAAATCAAATTGTATGTGGACTTTAGGGATCTTAATCAGGCTTCTCTTAAAGATCACCATCCTCTCCCTTCAATGGAGCAAATTCTATCCAAGGTTAGTGGGTCAAGGAGATTCTCTTTTCTTGATGGATTCTCTGGTTACAACCAAGTGCTGGTTAAAGAATCTAATAGACATAAGACAACATTTACTACTAAATGGGGCACCTATGCTTACTAAAAGATGCCATTTGGACTAACAAATGAAGGTGCCACATTTCAGAAGGCAATGGAGATGGCCTTCAAAAAATTAATTGATAAGTTTGTCTTAGTATACCTTGATGATATAACTGTATATTCAAAAGATGTAGAAGATCATTTTGATCATCTAAGGTAGGTATTTCTAAGATGTAGAGAGTTTGGGGTTTCCCTCAACCCAGCCAAGTGTGCCTTTGGTACAAGCCAAGGAAAATTATTGGCACACATTGTATCTGAGGATGGTCTGACCATTGATCTAGAAAGAACAAAGGCAATGCTTTCCCTTCCTCTTCCTAAACACAAGAAGGGGCTGCAAATTTTCCTTGGTAGAATAAACTTTGTGAGAAGGTTTATCCCTAATCTCGCTACCATGGTGAAACCTCTTACATGAATGCTCAAGAAAGACATGGTTTTCTCATGGACCAAGGAGGGGAAGGAGAGTTTTGAAGAGATCAAGACAGCCATAGCCTCAGCCCCTACTCTCATGAACCCAAATTTTGAGAAAGATTTCATCCTCTACACTTTAGGTGGTGAGTCGAGTATCTCTACTATCTTGACTCAGACAAATGGCAAGGATGAGGAGCAGCCCATAGATTTCTTTAGTGAAGGGCTCAAAGAATATGAAGATAATTATAGCTTTGTTGAGAAGCAAGCCCTTGTAGTCATCAAAGCCTTGAAGAAATTCAAGCACCTCTTATTCCACAATAGGATCTATTTGTTGGTGCCCCATGCCAGTGTAAAATATTTTCTATTAAGCAAGGATATCAGTGAAAAGAGAGCTGGATGGATCACTAGGGTAATGGAATATGATGTTGATATTTAGATTACCAAGTTGGTAAGAGGGAGAGGATTTTGCAAAGAAATGTTATTAGGTTAGGATTCTGATGAAGAGGTCTCTATGGTATTAACAGAGTAGCAGGAGGAAGGAAATGTTTGGCCCAAAGAGCTGGATAAATAATATGAAGAGCTTCTTATCAGGGGATGGATACCCTCAGGGATTGGAAAGAGCTAAAAGGAGACAATATAAACTATAGTCCATTCCCTACATTGTGATTGATAGTATCTTATTCAGGAGGTATTTTAATGGGACCCTGTTGAGATGCATTGAAGAGGATCAAGCTGAGAGGATGATTAAAGAACTTCATGATGGCCTTGATGGTGGCCACTTCACTGCAAGAGCAACTACCATGAAGATCATGAGGGATGGTTATTATTGGCCATCTCTGTTCCATGATTGTTATAGGTATGTGAGGAAATGTGAGAAATGTGCTTTCTTTTCAGGCAAACAAAGGCTTGCAGCTCTCCCCCTTCATCCTATTCAGGTGGATCAGCCCTTTACCCAGTGGGGGTTGGATTTTATAGGCCCTATTAATCCTCCATCTAGTGCAGGTCATAAATGGATTTTGGTTGCTACTGATTATTTCACTAGATGGATAGAGGCAATTGCCTTGAAGGATGCCACAGAACCATCAGTGGTTGAGTTCCTTGATGGGATTGTATCTAGGTTTGGTGCTCCTTCTACTATCATCTCAGATAATGCTAAATCTTTTGTTGGAAGCCAGATTTGTGCATGGGCAATGAATCACAATATCTACCTAAGCACATCATCAAATTATTATCCCCAGGGCAATGGTTTGGCTGAGTCTTCCAACAAGAATCTGATCAGAATCATGAAGAGGACAATAGAAGACAATCAGAGGGTCTGGCATAAAAAATTAAAGACTGCTCTGTGGGCTGATAGAATAACACCCAAGAGATCTATCGAGAATTCACCTTTTGTGCTGGTATATGGTAGGGAGGCTAGACTCCCAATTTCACTGGAATTCCCTTCGTTGGAGTTGGCTCATCAACTGGAATTGATTGAAGATAGTGCCATGTCAGTAAGAATGGCAGAGCTTATGGAGCTAGAAGAAAAAAGGGATAAAGCTATGAAGACCCTGGAGTTGCATCAGCAACAGGTGAAAAGGAATTTTGATAGAAGGGCCAGGGACAAGACTTTCAAAGAGGGGGATCTAGTTCTAAAATGGGATGCTAATAGGGCAAAACTAGGAAGACATTCTAAATTTGATGCATTGTGGAGTGGCCCTTACCTAATTTCCAGTTGCAAACAAGCTAATGCATTCCAACTGAGTAGACCCAACGATGAAGTTCTGCCTATCCCAGTCAATGGGATTTATCTTAAAGCTTGCTTCTGATGAAGATTGTGAATCCATGTACATAGTTAGTCTAGTTCCTTTTTTGTTATTTCCTGCCTTTCAAGAAGTGCACGTGCACAGGGTTCTCCTTTTGAGTTGCCAGCTTTCGAAGTTTTGACAGTCTCAGGTTGTAGAGGAAGTTTTGTTTTGCTTCAGTTACAAGGGCAGATCTAGGGTTTTTTAATGTTTTGATTTCCTTGCAAAAAAGGGTTAGGGTTTTGCAGTTCTTAGATTTGTACCTTTCAGACCCATTTTTGACTCCATAGCCCAATGGATTATTTACAAGCACTGGTCTTATTCATTGAGCAGGCTCATGCCCCCTGTGAGTCGCCAAAATGTTACCACATTTTGTTTGCCTTGCCAAGTTTCAAAATTTAAATGTTACCCCGCCCAACGGTCACCTCCCCAACTACTAATATTTTAATACCCACGAAGATATCAAAATTACCTAAGTTCCGAACCTTATGACATTTTTACACCTCGCAAGTTCTCCACCGTTAGATCAGGGCCGATCAATGGTCGTTGTCATATCGCCATGGTGAAGATGTGCGACCTTTACTATGGCAACGTAGCGATAGGGCGCCACATGTCTAGTGGGTCTAGCTTGCAAGGAAAAGGATGGTGCAGGTCAAAAATGTTCTATGGTGACATAGTGCCTTCAAAAAAGGTGTGCCGACGACAGTGAGTCAGCATGTTCGGTGGAAAGGTTTGGCAGGTCGGAGAAGATAGCGGCAAGGTTTCAGGCAAGCGGTTGGGTTACGTTAGGTACTTCATCTACCTAGTTGGCAGAGTTTGGTGTCACGGTGGAAAATCAGAGGGAACCACATGCACCGGATCTTCAGTTCAGCCAGCACAATCAAGAGGTGAGTCTTTACAATCATCAGATCTGTAGAGATCTACAGCTAGCGCTATCTCGCCATCAGAAATTGCTCAGGAGATAACATCAACGATGTAGCGACAGGGCACCACATGTCCTGGTGGCATCGTATTTCATCTCGCCAGTGCAATAGGGATTAAATGACCGAAAGACCAATAGGGAAGTGCCATATGTACCACGGGCCCAGCGAATTATGAGGGAGGAAGGTTGCAGGAAGGTGGGTCTTCGTGGCCATTAGATTAGAGAAGATCAACAACTATCACCATATTTCCATGGTGAAGATGTGCGATCTTTACCATAGCGACATAGCAACAGGTGGCCACGTGTTAGTGGGGCCAGGTCTCGCCAGGGTGTGGTCACTAAAGTATTGCCAGGTGTCGGTTGGATATGAAAAGGTTGTAGAGGTGGCACTAAATATGATGGGCCTAAGGTAAGGATAGTATGGAGTATGACGAGTCTTCATGATCATCAGATCTAGGCCGATCGATGGTCATCGCCACCTTTCTATGGGTAAGTTGCTCAAGGTTTATGTTGGTGACACAGCACCTTGTTGATGCGTGTCTCGCTGGCCCAATCAGAAAGGACAGTTGGTGGCTGGTGGTTAACGTAATTGTCACAGTTAATATGAATATCTGCAAGGGTGGCATGGTTAGTTCGATGATGGAAAGTCAACCACAAAAGACTTCCCCAAGTAGTGGAACAAAGAAAGGTAATTGGCCTGCATGACCCAACTGGCTCGTATAGCCTGTTTGACTTTCTTCAACCCTATTGATTCATGAACTAGGAAGCAAAGGTGATCAAGGTTATCTTGCGATCTGATCTTTGTGATCAATTTTGACCTACCTGAAATGAATGCAAGGCATAGGGAAACACTCCACCATCTCAGTCGATCCATCTACTGTGTCAAGATCATTCATTGGCACCGCTTTTGTCTACTCGAGGCATTCTTTCAGTCGAATATCTAATTTTGTACTTCAGAACCATGCTTGAGTGTGATCTTTGATCAGATATTTTGGGGTTCAATAGTAGTAGTTGAGCAGTTAATGCAGAATCATTTCCCTCAGTTATGCCTGAACTATAAAGGCAATTTTGTAATCTTTTCCAAGGGTCGACTCTTTCTAATTTCTCTAATATTGCTCTGCAACTCTCAGTGTAACATTCCTTGTGCCTTTGAACTGAATGATTCTCTGTTTTATCTCTTTCAGCCATTGATGTGTATGTGCATCCCTTTTGCCTCTCATTGGTGTATTGTCGAGATGTGTAACCTACATACTGTATTTGTTTCTTGCCTACTGGATAATATATAAGTGAGATTCCTCTTTCCTTGTGTTATTCAATTGTGCTTCTTGATCTGCATGAGGTTATTAGATCAAAACAAGCCTGTATGTATATATCCTTAGTTTCATTCTGGTTCAATAGTGCATATATGGGCAGAAATGGTCTGAACACTCTAAAATGGTGCATCACCTCTGTAGTTTAGGTAGAGTAGAGTTGTTTTCTGCATCTCCTTCTTCCCCTTTTCCTTTCAAGAGTAGTTAGGTGTGCCCTGATAGTAAGAGGAAGCCAGCCTTCTCCGGAGACTCAACCTCGCAATTCAAGTCCCATAGCTTGGAGGTTGTTTCCATGTTTCACTAGGTTGTCCTCATGCATAGGCCTTGGACAAGGGTGCAAACCTAAGTAACAACACAAAGTACTATAGCAAAATTGGGACAAGACAATGGCATTAATTTTGAAGGTACATTCTAACTTCTTGCCACATTTTCCCATCAACATATAATATATATACACCTTTGTAATTTTTGTCAAAAAGGGCGAGAAGTATAAAGTAATGTATATTATGATATATGAGCTACGCAAATATATGTATGAGGGAGTAGCACTATAGATATTTGTGTATAGATGAGGTATATGCATGGGGGAGTAGCATAATACATGTACACATAATCAAAAAATATCTTTTATAAAAGCAATTTTGAATTCATTTTTGGACTAATAAGTCTTTTGTCACTAATTCCAAATGGGGAAACTATTGACATTAAGGTCATAATTTTTTTATTAGTGACTCACACTTAGTCAAATTGATAAACTACTACTGAGTTCTATAGTTGCTATTGAGCTCATATTCTACTTCACAGTGTTAACCAAGTGCTACCAAATAATATAGTTACAATCAAGTTATAAAGTGGTTACTAAATTCTAGAGTTGCTACCAAATTCTAGAATCTCTATTCAATATATGGCAAGAAGTATTTATCAAGTTGATCAATAACAATACAAATTGAGCTCATAGTATTAACCAAGTTGAACATTATCAACCATGGTTTCTAGTGTCTACTGAGCTGGTAGTATCAAGTGATTCAATCTATATGTTGAGCTTGGAATGTTAATGTTGACTGAGCCAAGGTATGTCAACCAAGTGATTTAGTATATACAAAGATTATAGTTCTAGTGTTGACCAAGCCAAGTAGTGTCAACCAAGTGACTCAGTTTATATGCCAAGTTTCACTATGTTCTCTGAGTCACTCAGCATTGATCGAGTTCAAGCTACTTCAATGTAATTAGTATGAACCAAGCTTCTATGTTTACTAAGAGAATTATGAAGTTGAGTATTAATAATGGTTGTCGAGTATTAGAACATCACTGAGTCTATCTTTAGAACCCGAGTGGCAATATTTAAGCCAGCTTTGTAGTTTTGATGGAAACTTATATTATAGCCAACTTTGATGAATTTTAATTTGGATTGGTATATATGTAATAAAATATATCATATCTAAGTGTGATGACAAAAAGTGAATATAAAGATCAGAAGTGTGAATTGATAAGGCTACAAGCAGTATAAGGGACAACAAAGTTTTATCTATCACAACAAGGTGATCTTTAGACTACAAAGAATCTCAACCAAAAAATTAGAGTTGTACATCAAAGATTAGCCACTGGTTCATTCTAACGGGTGTATTAGTTAAATCCTTTAAAAAGGTAGACCTAATCTCTTTACTAAGTGCATACTTTATTGTATGTTTTTTAAATCCTTTTACAAGGTGGACCTAGCAGTCCTTATTGCTCCTAATAGGAAAAATTGTTAGAAGTGATCAATTGTAAGCCTTAATAGGCCAACTTTATACTATACTACTAAAGCTAGGGGCTATCATTCGCACCCCAATTTTACTTTCTATTTGGAAGGTTTTTGGGTCACCATATCTTGTGTCAAATTTTTTATGAATGTTTTATTGCTTTCATGCATGCTATTATATCAAAATATATATGAAGGATTAATTGGTGAATTAAAGTTAAAGTTTTATTGGTTCTTAATTCACCCCTCCCCTCTTAGTAACCTTGCCTATCTAATATTTCCAACAGGTACATCATACTTGCATATGATGTAGTTAAGAATGAACAAAGCTATAATTTTACTACTTCCCTCATAAAGAGGGACAACTTTCACCCATTTAGTGAAATAATCTATAGTTGTGATGATGAATTTGTGTCCATTCAAAGATGAAGGATGAATCTAAACCACTAGATCAAAGGCCATTATTGAAATGGCCAAAGTATGATAGATGGAATTAGCTCCCTGACAAGATAATGAATCAAATTTCCATGGAGTTGGTATTAATTGCAAGACCTAGCATATTGAGTTGCATCTTGCTCCATTTTTGTCAAATAATAACCAGCTCTGATAAGTTTATGAGCTAGTGTCAAGCCACTAGAGTGAGATCTATGAATTCCCTCATGTACATTGATTAATGCATGTTTGGACTCATCGAGTTCTAGACACCTAAGGAGTATTCCATCAAGAACTATCCTAAACAAGTCATTAGTAATGAAGCACCACAAATTAGGTGACATTTTCTGGTTAGATTGTCTAGAATTGTTTGGTCATGCAGGTAAGAATATATATGATGGTAGTAGGATGAATCATGTCCTACAATACAATAGATCATCCAAGACTTAGGTGAATTATAGGTAGGGTAGAGTAACATCTCCACCAAGAATTCATGTCAAAAATCATTCTCAGGCATCTGTAGCATGGAGGTGAGAGTAGCCATTGTATCAGCCACTTTATTATCTATCTAAGGAATTTTTTGAAAATTGATATGAGAAAAATATTTCTTTAAAGCATCCACCATTTGTTTATAAGTTATCAACTTTTCATCCTTTGTCTAATACACATCATTGACCTGATTAACCACCAAATGTGTGTCACCAAAGATATCCAATTGGTCTACTCTCTATTTGACCACAATCTTGATGTTGTTGATTAAGGCTTCATATTTTGCAATATTATTTGTACAAGGAAATAGGATCTTGTACACCTTAGGCAAAGAGTACTTCTATGGTGTTATGAATAAAAGTCCAGCACAAGATCCTTGTTGTGTGAAGGAACTATCAAAAACATCACCCATGTTTGATGTATGAGCATTAGAATATATTTTTCAAAGAAGTCAATGCTCAGTGATATAATACTTTGCATTGGTGAATTTTCTAGTTTATCTACAATTGTTTGTCCTTTAGTAGCCTTTTTCTCAAACTATTCAATGTTAAATTTTCTAAGAATCATAACCCACTTAGCTAGTCTACCTATTAGAGTTGTCTTTCTAAGAAAGTAATTCAAGGGATCAATTTTAGCAATTAGTCATCTAGTATGAACAAGCATATAGTTTTGTAACTTTTGAGAAGTGAAGACCACTACAAAGCAAGCCTTATCAATGAAACAATAGTTCATCTCATAAGAGACCAGTGAACAACTAAGATAATATATGGCATGCTCCTTGTTATCATTGTCCTCCTGAGATAGCAAGATACCAAGAGATGATTATATTTCTAAGATATACAAAATGAGAGTCTTTCCAAAAATAAGAGGCATTAGGATCAGTGGATTAGAAAGATATTGTTTTATCTACATTAAACTTTGATCACAATCTTTTCTCTAGTCATATTTTATACCTTTATCTAGATTCTTGGTAAAAGGTCATGACCTATTTGCCAACAATGAGATGAATCTATGAATGGATTAAAATATTCCTTGCAACCCCCTTATTTGACTAATATTATGGGGTGGAGGCATTTCCATGATTTCATGAACCCTTTCTGTGTCCACCTTGATTCCTTTTGCAGAGAACATATAGCCAAGAAACCTCCCAAAAGTTACACCAAATGCACATTTCTTGAGATTTAGTCTGAGACTAAATTTTTCCATGTGATCTAGGATAGGTCTCAAATCTTGTAGATGAGTGTTGCATTGTATACTCTTGACCAAGGTCTCATCGACATAGTCCTCCATTGTCTTATGCATCATGTCATGAAAGATTTTTATAACTACCCTTTGATACATGGCACCAACATTTTTCAAACCAAATGGCATCACATTCCAAAAGAAAGTACCCCATGTGCAAGTAAAAGTAGTTTTCACCTTGTCTTCTAGTGCAATTTTAATCTAATTATAACCAAAAAAACCATTAATGAGTGAGTACATTTCATATCCTATTGTTATATCCATGATCATATTGATATTGGGGAGCAAAAAGTTATCTTTTGGACATACCAAATTGAGATCTCAAAAATTTGTGCAAACTTAGATAGACTTGTCATGTTTGGAGACTAGAGCAATGTTTGAGATCCATTCAACATAGTTAATCACATAGATAAAACCAACTTTTAAAAGCTATTCTAGTTTAACTTTAACAAATAATGCAACATGAGGATGCATTTTCTTGAGGTTCTATTTGACTAGTTTTACTATTGATGCAATAGATAAATGATGCTTTGTGAGGTTAGGATCTAAGCCTGGCATTTTTTAGTATGTCCATGCAAAATTAATATTTTTCTCTTGAAAGAAAGTAGTATCATTGGAATATAAGGACTTCACAAGAGCATAGTCATTCAGGGATATAGGGACTTCACTAGATGTATCATTGGAATTATAGTTTATGAGCTTAGGATAGGTGAGTGAAAGAGAAGTGGAAAGTTCGATGGTGTTCATGGTATAGTCATCAAATGCATGGACAAGTAATTTGTGACTTAAAGATACTTCATCCAAAGGTGTGTTCAAATTCCTTTGTGTGCTAACAACATCAATCAAAGGCCTATTGATACTAGTAGGATGAGACTCGTCTGACCTAACCCTAGATTTTTTACCTACTTCACACTAATTTTCATATATATGAACTTGATCTACATCCTTATTTGAAGTGGCCTCTAAGAGAGAATCAAATTCATACTCTCAAGAATCTATGTTACATGGAGTCTAACTATAGTATTCCCTAATAGTTATGGGAACCCATTCTCTACTTTTGTTATTATCTTGATTTTTGAAAATATATTCAACAACTAAAATATGACTAGATTCTTCTTATTCCTATTGAAAATATGGAGAATAAATAGTATTTTCAAAAGAATCATTGCCACCATCTATAGTACCACATGTGTTATGAAATCATATGGTTTTGCAAAGAGCTTAGCAAGGTTTAAAGGAATTGGATAATGAAAAGTATCCTCATCCTTAGAGCTATCCTAATGATTATCTAACATAGTTTGTGACTCTCTTTTAGGAAAACTTTTAGACTCCAATATGAGTTTATTGATCCCTAGATGAAAGGGAATATTCTTGAAACATAGACCTATTGTATCCTAAGACCTTGTAGATATCTCCTTGGTAGGATCAATCAAGCCATTGTGTTACATCCAATTGGATCATTTCCTTTGTAACTAAAGTGTTTCATTGTCTTAAGACTTGGACCATACTTTTCAGAGGTAATCTTTTGAGAGTATTCTATGAGATCAGCATGAGTCTCCTCTTTATATATCCATGCAGCTATGGCTCTATCCTCATCTTCCTCTTCTAGAGATATAGAAGCTTTAAAAAAAGTACCATTGAATTTAGTCTAAGGTGACAACACATAAGGCCTCTTCACTTTAGATGGTCTCTCATAATGATGGGGAGACTAAGGAAGAGATGTCAAAGATAGAATAGGTTCAATATGATACTCGCCCATTCTAGTTTCTATCAATTTGATGGATTTCTCCATTTTTTTTAGCTTATCATCATGATGATCCATAGATTCTCTATTAGTGGGTACCAATTTTTTAGTATATTTTAGCATCTTATAGGTGTAACTAGTATTAGTAGGCATGGTGGCTTCAGAGTCATGAAATGGGAACTTGATGCATTGATAGTAAATTGAAGGCACAACTTGCATTTCATGTATCCATGGTCTCCCTAATAGGATGTTGTATACTAATGGAATGTCAATGACTTGACAAGTAACATCTCTTTCTATTGGACCAATGTGAAGTGGTAAGATGACAAGGCCTAAGGATTTATGCTCAACTTCATCATATGCCTTGATGGTTATTTTGTGATAGGGATCAATAGACTCTTCAAAATAACCCAATTGCTTGAGAAAAGTAGTAGAATAGATGTTTAGACCAACTCCATTATCAATGAGCATGTAATGGACATGTTTTTTGTGTATCATAACTTCAATGTGCAATGGTTGGTTATGAGGATGACTCAATAAATTATCATCTTCTTCAGAAAAGGAAAAATAGTGAGGTGAGATCAAGTGACCCACCATGGATCAAAACCTATCAAGATCAAGATCTTGAGGTACACTTGCCTCAATGAGGGATTTGTCTAGAATCTTCCTAAGAGTAGGCAAGATTTTGAGTAATTCAAAGATCATTATCCAAGCATTCATTCATTGCAATTTCTCAAGGATATTGTAATTCATAATTGTGGAAGATGTAGTTTTCATATTCTTGCCAAATAGACCAAAAATAGGTTTGTCTTTGTGTTGATCTACCTTAGGAAAAGAAGGCATAGGTCCTTTGAGTACTATCTTGACAAGAGAGTGTGTAACAACATTGGCACAAGATTCTGATTGTTTGCGATTAGATGTAGAAGATGTAGCACCTCTTTTAAAAAAATAAAGTCTTAGGTTTTTTGTTGTCATGTTTTCCTTTAATCATGATAACATCACAATATTAAGATTCTATAAGCTCAAGCGTGTTGATCACATCATCATCATGGGTGTATGTATAATTTACCTTGTTGTTTGTTTTCTATGTAGAGCTTTCTCCCTTTCCATAGGGTGGAAATGGTTCCTTATAAGCTTTGTGGTCTAAATTCTTGTTATGCCCACCAACAACTATATCACCATCATTGATTAGGTCCTAAACATTGTGACATAGGTTAATACAGTTAATCATATTGTGAGCCTTATTTTGATCATACTCATATTATGCATTCTCATTCCACCATGTAGGTCATGGTCATGGATCATAAGGATGAGTGTTATCCAATGGAGTAATGATCTTGTTTTGAAGAAAATTTTTGTAAACCACATCCAAAGGTTCACCCAAAGGCGTGTACTCACATTTTTGTTGAGGACCACAAGGTGAATTCTTTAATTTATTCCTAAATTTCTTGTTATTGGGGGGAGGTTTGTTATCAGTCTTAGATGCATCAATGTTATCTATAAGATTGGAAGCCATTTTAGAGGGTTTAGGAGTAATTTTATCAACCACCCCATCATGTACTACCTCTTGATTCTTGTTGACATATTTGGTTTATCTTTGCTAGAGGTAGATCCTTGTTTGATGCCCTTTTGAAGGGTTATCTTTCCCTTTTTCACTGTGCACTCCTCTATTCAGATAGTTTGTGTAATCATATCTTCAAAGGTGCATGGACCCTGAAGTTGTATTCTATACCCAAAATTAGGCAAAATATTATCTGTGAAAATGTCCATTTTTTGTGTTTTAGGAATCTTTCATGATTATTTGGTGTATTATTGTCACCATATTTGGAGAAATGTTAGAAAAGGTTCTCCAACTTTTTGTTTTAGGTTACAAAAATCTTGTATGTCAATTAGATGTTGTATGTTGTGGGAATGTTGTTGAATAAACGTATTAGCAATTTCATCAAATGTTTTAACACCAAGAGATAATCTTGAAAACCACTCCATAGCTTGACCACCTAAACTTTGTGAAAATAATTTCATAAGGTATGTTTGATCATACATGAATTCCATAGATAAGAACTAAACTCACGCAAGTGATCTTGGGGATCAAATGTTCCTAAGTACTTTCCATATTTAGGTAACTCAACTCTTCAAGGAAAAGGAGGAATATTCAAGTCCTTATCGAAAGGAAATGGACAAATGGTGCCTATTGTGTATGTTTTGATTGGTTTATCCTTGTCACCCATCATTTGGGGCAATTTCTCTTGCATGGCTTGAAGCTATTTTCATAAGTGGGAAGTTTCAGTTTCTTCTTCTTGTGTGACAATTGTTTCAATGTTGAAGTTTTGAGATAATTTTTCTCCTTCTTGAGCTAGTTTAAGGAAATATTTCTCCTTCTCATCATGGAGAATGATTTCCATCATTTTCTAAAAAAATTTATCATTATAACATTTCTCTATATCTTCTTACGGTATCTCCTCAATTTCCTCATAGTCGTTGGCATAGCTATGAGAACCTTTCAATCTTTCATTGGGTTCATGATATTTTCCTCTACTATATTCTCCATTTTCTTGCCCTTGATCAACCATTTTAGGAGTGTTGCAAGTTTTAGTATATGTCAATTGAAAAGGTGTTTCAAACATACATTCAATTTTTTTGTTGAAAGATGTAGGTGTCCTATCAGTTTCAAGATTCTCTTACTACAAGGGATTCCTATTTTTTTGCAAGTTGATCGAAAATGTTCTTTGAAAACCATGTGAAGTAATAGGTGAAGAAGATCTTGAATATTCTTCATTGGATTTAAATTGTATGTATGTTTGAGAGCAACCTCTTCCATGATTTCTACCTCTAGCTCTACCACATCGTGGTCTATAGGGAGTAAACAAGTTTCCACTCCTTGTTGCAACAATCATAGACAATGATGAAAAAAAAATTAGACTAGGATCACACTAGAACATAGTATCAAAGTGAGTAAGAATATTTTACATCTAGGTATGAATAGTTTGAGAAGTGTCTAGAATAGCCAAGAGTTATGACTATCATGACACAAGGTATATAAAACACAAGAGAACAAAATAGGACAACCAAGTGAGGAGACTAGTTCATGTGTAAGTCACAAGTTGTCAACTAAGAAAGAAATTAGGGTTGACACTATTGTAGATATAGAAATGAATAAATATTTCAGACACAGATCAGGCTTGGATCAAGTTTTGATGAGGGGGGTTAGAATAGCTTGTTCTTTTTGGACAAACTTGGATAGTTTTTGCATAAGAAAATGACTCAAGGGCAAGGAAATATAAACAACTTGGCAAGGAAACAACCTTAGCAGAGTAATTTTCTATAGTTTGAGGATAAATGCTCACACAAAGATTCACATATAGCTATGCAAGGACACATAGTAAACTAGGTGAAGATTTAGAACAACAATTTGGAGCTTGTTTTCTCGTGTGAGAACTTGTATCAAGCCACATGAGGAAAGGGCAACTTGATAGCAAAGACCAATTTTGGAGTCAAAATTTTAGTGTTTTGGCAATCTTTGGTGCAAATGTTCACAATAAAGGATGGGGAGAAATGTAGAGAACACCATGAGGAAACACAAATTGACACTTTTCTCATGCAAAATCTTGTTGAACTACAAGCGATGAAATGAAAAAACTGATAGGTTTGATCTGTATTTAAGAGATTCTTAATGGTTTTGATAGTTTCTAAACAAAGACTTGACATTTTTTGAAAGTTTTAGGTACATTATGGACATTGTTTTCAAGTTGTAGACATCATTTTTGTTTGTAAAATAGTTATTTCTCACACAAAGGGATGTGAGTAGTAGTCACAAATAATCCAACCAAGGACAAAGAAACTCAGAAGGATGGGGGAGTCTTGATCTTTTGTTGTTTGGATGAATTGGATAATTTAATGACTTGAAAAAAGACATTCTTTATCCCTAAAACCAAAAATGGTAGAGGAAGCAAAACCTTTTTCTCACAACTTATGTGCATGCATTGACCTCACATAGCCATGTCAGCCGACTAGACAACACTCATGTTTTTGTTGTATTCCAGGGACTCAATAACATATATGGTCAATAAGCATCCTTGTTGCAGGGGTCAAGGGTGTATACCACCTTCCAATGTCCACATACATCCCTATGGTGAGGATCTATAGGAGAGATTATTTAGCCTCATTGCATAAAGATTATGCCCCCTTTCGGAGGTAAATCAAGTAGCAACTAACTAAAAGGTTTTTACTTGGATTCTATTTATATTAACCCCCAATGGCTTCATGAATGAAGTTGATGCTAGTAACCCAGACCAGAAACTATAAGTGCACACACTCAACTAGCAAGATTGGGGGTAGTGTTGCCTAGTGCAAAATATAGAGCCTCTTCTTGATATGAGATATAAGAATGAAGAAGAGGAAAGTTAACATGGATTTGGAGTCCTCCACTCTACAAAGCTTCTTTATTATAGTGACTTGGAATCATCGATGAAATGTGTGTTTTCATTTGGGTCATTCCTAAAGGTTGGATTTCTCTAGAAGGCCCTCTAGAGGTTGAATTAGACTAGTAGCTCATATTCAAGGGTCAAAGTTTCTATTTTTCCCAAAGGGAAAAGAGTATACTCCTCTAGCTCATCACATTACACAAACACATAGAACATGTTCATCACCAAGTTAGTTTATCAATCCCAATGTGTCTTTTTTTAAGACTTTGATCTCTTAAAAGAAAATCATCCTCTTCATAAAAATATTTTCTTGCAAGAACCGTTAAATTTCTTATCTCCCTTAGGAATCATCTTTCAAAGGCATCTAGTTTTCTAATTTACTCTTGGGTATCACTTCCAAGTAGAAAAGAGCATACAACCCTATGCTTTTGTCTAGAGCCCTATGAATTTCACAAGCCCTATTAAACTATGTATGTAAGAATGCATTACACAAACACAATGTTTGAGTGCATTTGAATATAATCTTTGACAAGTGAATCTTTGATCGAGCATCCTATAATCAAATTGTCAGTATTGTCTATATGTTTTTGATAAGGTATCTTTGACAAACAATCTACACACCATTGTTAGGCTATTTAAAATCAGAAATAAAAAATAAATGCTTCAAAAAAAAGTGTCATGTCAAACAACATTATGAAAAATAGAACTTGAAAATTGCATTTTATTCTTACTAATGCCAAGTTTTGTGCAAATTTCTATGTAGACCCATGCAAGAATATGTTGTGTACTACATGAGAAACTGCACAATTATACAATATTTTTGCATGAGAAAGTGTAGTACTATAAGAGAAACTCTAGATTTTTCATGCAAGAATTGGATTTTTCACATGAGAAATCAAGGAATTGTACAGAAAAAAATGAAAAAAAACAAAATTTTGAAAAAAAAATTAATAGATGAGGCCAAAAAGTTGATTTCTTGGCCCCACAATGGGTGCCAAAAATGTGTATGTTAATTGTGGGCCTTTGTAATTAACCACACTTCAACATGATCATTACATGTTAGAATCATCCTAGAATGAACATGGAATTGTCCATTCAAAATAACCCAAAAAAATGATTTAATTCGTTCTAATTAATTGGATTTTTTTGTCCTTTCTTAGAGTTGAGAGATCAAGAACTAGACCACTAGTACGAAGGATTTCTTCTAAGCTAGATGATATACAATACTTAAGCTAGATGTGTGAAAGTTACTCTAAGAATATAAAGAACAAATTAATCTACATGTATCCATGATTAATTTATTGTGAAAGAGAGAATATGAAAATAGTATAATTTTGAATGCAAGAGTTGAGTAATCAAACTGACATTAATTTGATACTTTTCAAATGCATCCCCCAAAATCAGGAGTTGAGGGTTTCTTCAATAGAATCCAAGAATTTGATCAACAATTGAGATCAAATTGAATGAACGGTCGAGATCTAAAGAGGATTTAGTTAGAATAGAAAATTTCCTTATGAAATGGAAGTTAATTAATTATTTTTGACTGGGATAAGGAGTTAACTAATTTAATTCCTTTTATGATTTTAGTCAACTCAATGTTTTTAATTCTGAACAAAAGAGAGAATAATGGAGAAGATATTTGATTTAAGGAAATTAAAAATGACCTCATAATTGAATATTCCAATAAATTAAATGATTAAATTCAATACTTAGAATGAGGATATTTAATTAAAACAAATATATTTAATTACTCATGTATATTAGCTAAAGGGGTGAATTTAATTTAATTTACGTAGTAGGACTTCTAATTAAATTAATTCAATTAATAGGTTTAATTTATCCAATTAAATTAATATTTAGGAGTTGATGAAAGTAAGTGATTAATACAAATTAATGATTTCCTTCATTTGACAATTAGGTCGAGTAGAAATTATCAAAATTAGAATTGCCTAGTACTTTAGGACTTTAAGTAAGATTGATAAACTGAAATTGGTTCAAGATACCAATGTGCCAAACTAGGGGTTTTATACTCATATCCTTCTCATTCTTTTGAGTTAGAGGATCGTCATCCAAGGAGATATTCATGTCTCTCTCGATTTTCTTCTTTTTGTTTCTATTTTTTGTTCTGCCACCAATTGTTCCTATGATAAATTTTTTACCCTTACTCTTTTTCTCTTTTTCTTTTGCACTCTCCTCATCAGTCCAAGTCTTTGTCTCATAATCCTCCTCATTTATTTTCATGCTCTTAGAGGATGATCCCCTAGGGGTTAGATTCTTTCTCTTTTTCTCCACTGGCCCAGCTTCTTCCTCCTTAGTTTCCTCATCATAGGCCTCTTCTAAGTCACTCCCCTCAGTTTTACTCAAATGGGATCTATGCACTTTCTTTGATTTTAATAAAGTTGTAATCAAAACCATTAGATCTTCATGACAAGCATGATCCCATTCTAGGTCATTCTATAGGGTTAAAATGGTACTATCCAGAGGTTGCCAAAGATATAAGGGAAGGTTTGTCCTAACCCCATGCCTAAAGTGATTAACCAACTTGAAGTGGTGGCCACAAATCTATTGTTCTCATTTTGGTCTTGACAAGACAATGAAAAAACACTTAGGTCATTATTTAACAAAAATTAGTGCATGTCAAGTAAGTAGTGTATGTTGAGCATAAGTTGCTAGATAATACATGCCAAGCAATATACACAGTTAATGCTAAGAACTTGTATGTGCTGAGTAGATGGTATGTGTCAAGTCAGTCTAGTTCCAAGCAAGTTAATGTATGTCAAGTAATTAAAGTGCTGAGTAAAACACTATATACCAAATCATTTAGAAGTTGAGTTACAACATTAAGGATGTAGTAGATACCAAGCATCAGAGCTTTCAAGTGTTGAATAAACAATTTTTGGCATTATTTTTTGTAATGGAACAAACTTCTATGTGAACCTTTTTTGGGCTGACCTAAGGATTGTTTTATGATTCTAGAAGAAAAGTAAGGAGGTATATTGAGAATCCCTATGTAATACATGCAATGAATCATAAAAAGGGATGTATTTGTAGGACTAGATAATGGGTTAATATCTAGCATACTATAAACAATCACAAAATTCAATAAACATACACTAAAAACCATCTAGTCTACCATAAAAGCCAACTAAAACAAAGAAAACAACATAAATTAAAACTCCCTCTTTAGTTGTAACTCTCATGTCATTCTTTCTTCTCCATATGATGTAGCTCCAATTGCCTATAATGCACATAATTGAAAGCCAAAGCCTTGCTATGATGATGGTATTAAGAGTACTAGAAGAAGTTATTTCAAGCCTAATGGATACTAAAGATGAAAAAGCCTTAAAGTTGTTGAATATATTGAATGATGTTGAAGGACCAAAAATGGGAGCAATGTGGCTCATTTTATAGCCAACATGTAAGAGGAGAGAATTGAACATATCACCTTAGATGTTCAACTTGGTAAGAGATTTCCTTTGAAAACATATGACACAAGATGCCAAATGTAAGATTCTATGATGCATGGAAGTCATCTTGACTAAAAATGGAGAGGAATCTATGACATGTATATGACATCCCAATGCCACTTGTAGCCAAGGATCTATGAGGATGGAGGCTTATTATAGCCACATGTAAGGAATCAAATGTATCAAATATAATGCATTTAGCCAAGTGTAAATGGAGAATCTATGATGTGTCATGCCCATGTGTCATGATGATGTCAATATTATGTGGAATATTTGAATTAAAAATCCATTATTCTACACAAATAGAAATTAGTGAAAATGGAATTAGTGGTGGAAAATATGACTTAGGAAATTGAAAATTTTCATGGTTTATGAATAATGAACCAAGTAATTAATAAAATTAATTAATTCAGGATGTCAGTTAGAAAGAATCATTAGTAATGTGTGATGAAAATGATTGGAATGACATAAGATTAAATTATTGGTTATTTGATCCTACAGAGGAAATTAGTAAATGATTGGCCAATTTGATTAAATAAATACAGGATGAAATGTGATGATTATGCAGATTAATTAGGATGATAGTGAATAGATCAAATCCATGATCGACTTAATTGATTGATTAAAATTGATAATGTGCCAAGGACACATGACATGAACTAAGGACATGTAACATTTAACTAACATTGTAAATGATATAGGATCAAGATTGATTGAAAGGGTTGATCTTAATAATGCTGAAGGATACTTTCAATGTTATTCAATTGAATTGATAATGACACAATCTGATACTGAGGGAATTGACAATGTCAAAGATCAGATGATGTGAGTGATAGTTTGACATAGCCTTGAGAGACAAGATAGTGCTAATGTCCAATTTGACAAGTTTTATAGGTTTCGATAGGTTTCCAAGGATATGAGAG
This sequence comes from Cupressus sempervirens, assembly GCA_028749045.1. NCBI lineage: Eukaryota > Viridiplantae > Streptophyta > Pinopsida > Cupressales > Cupressaceae > Cupressus > Cupressus sempervirens. Next base: position 472,290,619 of record CM053783.1, on the reverse strand, counting down.
ACATGATAATGCCTAGGGTTGGACAGATGATAGATTTGGGACATTTGGCACATTGTGGGTTGATTAGGAATAATTTTGGGTAGATTTGGGGTGATTCTAGGTTGATTTGATATGATTTTGGGTTGATTTGATATGATTATGATGATGCTAAAATGGTTATGGGTTGAGTGGATGAGATGCCAAAATGATCTACAAATGATATGAAAGGGGATGTGAATGATAAAGGATATTATTAAAACTTGCTTGGGTGATATTCAAGTTTGGCCAAAAGATAAAAATTAGTGAAATGAGAATATGAGATGAGTTAGTATGAAAAAGTGATTAAATTTTAGACACAAACCATTTTTTAGTGTCTACATTTTTCCCCTCTTTGATACAATGTGATGTAGAGTGTTGTGCCAAAGAATATTGATGGAAAAGCTAGAGAAGTATGCCCCAATAGGGGTGGTGTAAATGGGTGCCCCCTCGAGAAATTATACTTGTAAGAATTTGGCTTAGGCCCGAATTCAACCAAGACCAAGGAACTCAAAGACAAGCACACAGTAGACCAAAATAGAGAGTATGATCAAAATGATAATATATTCATTCAATATGCTTACTTGAGAGTACAATAGGAGTGCTTGTATATAAAGGCCTCGGGAGAGCTTCTAGAATGCATAGAAGTCAGCATCATGATAAGTCATACAACCAAACACATTTTCACTAGATATGGGTTATCCTCCATTAAGCATAGAATTCAATGTGATGATGTGAGGATAAGCCTAAAATGGTGTAGCAAACAGATTAATGGTGTAGACAACATGTGCTAAATGAGGAGTGTGGATAACTATATTGTCAACATGACAACTCAATAAATGATGCAAACTCCTGTATTGTAGACACCATGTGCATAATTAGAGTTTCGTAACTCATTAGAGTACACAAACTCCTAAGTGTATGGCCTAAATAAATAATAAAATAATGCATTAACCTAGGTAAACTTAAGTAAGTGTAATAAGTAAATACTTATTTACACCACCACCCCCCCTTAAGTGAAACTTAGGGGAATTCTCTTAAGCTTACGAAATCTAGGATGCCCTGTAGGATGGGTCCTGACTACTAGGCCATATTAGGTACCCATGTACATAATGATATGCAATCTCTCATAAAGTGGAGAAAGAGGGAAAACCTCATGGGAAAAACCCTCCCCCCAAAAGAGAGATAAATAGGGATGCATGGATGGATGGAGTAATCAAGACCCCCCCATTACAACATACATCTAGTATATACATAAGAGAATTATGAGAAGAGGAAGAGAGATAGGATAGGCTCCCCCTCACAAAAGAAGAATGCCTGCTAGTGATTGCTCCGATGAAGAAGCTGATCCAAGACTATAGAATGGTGTTCCTCCCTTTAGGAAGAAATAATGTCAAGGGTAAAAATGAGACTCTTTTGCTTTGTGTGGAAATAATCCCATGGATAAGTGATGTCTCTGAAACTTGCTCAACTAGTTGAAGAACCTATCTCAAAGAGTTGTTTGTCTCTACAACTAATGAAGAACCCTACTACAACTATTGATTATAAGTATCCACAATCACTTCAACCTGTGACAATTGATCATATAGAGAATGAACAAGAGGATCATATGGAACCCTCATGACAACTAAAGAAGGTACTTATACATCAAGAAGAAGAGGTAGATCATCAATACTATCTCCCAAATCTATCACTAAACATGTACCTAGAAGACTAGATGTACCCTACTATTCTGGACCTATCACTATGGTGATGTATGCATGTGGATTTAATTGATGAAGTAACCTCTTGTTGTAAAAATCAATAGAACCCCATGTGTTTGAATCTATTAAAGCACTATCTGTAGTGTCGCTATCAGTTTCCACACTGTATGATGTGTGAAGAGGACAAGAGGACAAGCTTGATGAACTTTCCTCAAATTATAGATCCTTCTCCAAAAAAATCTAATGTGTCTTAGGATATAGAAGTCTATATGCCTTCACACTATCTTCATAACCGATGAAAGTAGAAGGCTGAGATGACTATGCCTTGCATCCCGTAGAAGATCTATTTGCCCATGCAGGACAACCAAAGACTTTGAAGTGTGTCACAATAGGTTTTCTACTGCCCCATGCCTCAAAAGGAGTTTTTCCATCTAAGGCTATATGAGGAGAATGATTAAGAATGTGAGTGGTACTAGAGATTTCTTTGACTTCTAATGATGGATCTAGAGACTTGGCTTGTATTATCCAACTTTCCATAGACTTAAGAGTTCAGATACTTAAAGCTACAACATTTTTATTATGTAGATTGAATGTTGGTGGAGTCTAAAGATCAATTCCTTTGAGTCTACAAAAGTTCATAAGTATTTTGTTCACATACATGCTTCCATTATCCATTCAAAGTACTTTGATGGCCTTTTTGGATTTCCATTCTACATGAGTCTTGAAGTTTAGAAACTTGTCCAACACTTCATTCTTATTATGAAGAAAATAGACCCAACTGTATCTTGAAAAGTCATCAACAAAAGTGAGTATGTAGTGACCTTGGCTGAATGCAAAAGGACCTGCTAATACCATATGAACCATCTATAGAACACTTGTTGCTCTTGAAGACTTCCCTCTCTATAACTTCCCTTTTGGATGCATATCCACAAAATCTATTAAACACTCACCCTTAGAAAAGTTTATTTGAGGTAGACCTTTGACCATTTTGTATGTACAAAGTTGTTAAAGATAGTGGAAGTCAAGATGACCATACCACTCATGCCATAATTGCATGTTTGAATTTTATTGAGATAACAAGGCCTTTGGAGGAGACTTGGGTAAAAAATGAGAGAAAGAGTACAACCTCTTGTAATGATTCACTTTCCCCACTACAACCAAGGAATCATCTTTAAGACTGCGCACTTTTACTAAGTCTGGAAGGAACTCAACTCTATGTCCATCTCTGAGGTGAGTGATTTGATAGATTGAAAGGAGATTTGAACTTAGGTTTGGAACATAGAGAACATTTTGAAACACTCCATTTTCCATTTCCACATTTCATTTTCCTTCAACTTTCATTTTTCTATTATCTCCCATGAAGATGTGTGATACCCTTGATTACTTCATTGAAGAAAAATCCTCCTTTGAAGAACCCATATGATATGATGCACCTGAGTCAAATATCCACTCCTTTGAAGAGTTTGTATTTTCCATGAATGCTTGCCCTTTGCCCTTTGAATATGACTAAGACCCTTTATCCTTATAAGCATTAGGCAATGGAACATTATGTTTCTTCATGATGTTGATCAACTCATCAATCTTCTTGAGCTAATACTCATGCTCTTCATGACCCAATTTCTTGCAATAACTGCACTTATTTTTCTCCTTATTGTTGTCCCCCTTCTTGTTGGAATTTGAGGACTTGCCATGTTGATTTGTGCATCCTCTGATTTTCTCTTCCATTTCTTCTTACCCTTTCCTTTGTTTGAAGACTGTTCAGTTGAATGTTGAGAACCCTCATTGGCCACCAATTCTTTGGACTAAGGTGATTTGAGAATCCCCATTGATTTCAATTTCTTTTCTTCATCATCTAATAGTTTAGCATATTCATCAAAAGTGACTTTCTTGTAACCAGACCCTAAGGTAGTCTTTGAGGTGTTAAAAGAAGATACAACTGTGGAATACTTTGATGGTAGCTTGTTATGAATGAGATAGATCAGTCTGTCATCTTTAATAGAACTCCCACAATTAGTAAGCTTTGTCCTTAGTTCATTCACCTTGATGATGAAATCCTATATTGAGTCATATGACTTAGGATCTAAGGAGACAAGCTCATCTTCAATTTTGAACACATCCTCTTCAGACACTTTACCATAAAGGTTTTCGAGGGTATCCCAAGCTTCCTTGGATGTAGAGTACTTCTTGATTTGATTCATGATCTTATCATCAACCAAAAAACATATATCACCTAGGGATTTCCTATCTATTGCTACCCATGCTGAAATATCACTTTCTAATACATTATCACCTACTAGTTTAGGAAGAGTACCATCTATATATTGTGAAACTCTATTATGCATTAAGTGATACCACATTTTGATTGACCATGTAGCATAGTTATGAGAAGTTAATTTAGGAAACTTAAAGTTTCCCATAATGCAAAAAATGAAAGAAAGTGCAAAAAGAGAGAACATGACACCAAGAACACCTCCCCTTTTCACTAAATCAAGAAACCCCCCCAAAATAGATGCTTTGGGCACTCTATCAATAGTGTGACAACAATGGGCCACTTACCAATTTTGGCCTTTGTGGACTTCTAATTTTTCTTGTTACAACCTCTTAAAGGATTACAAATTTGGAACTTTACAATGTGGTACAATTTTGAAGCATTACAAAGCAAAGAAAGGCCCTATTGCTAAAAGTAACACTTTTTTCCACATGACCCTACAATCTAATAGCAAATCTAGAAAGTAGACAAAAAATAATGCACTTTCAAAAAAAATGGAACCTATTTTTTACTCTTGATGTGCCCATACGGACCATGTGAAGTTGCAAAATGTAGGATTATGTAGGTACAGTCACCAAAAAATGAAAGTTATGAACAATCTATGTACCAAAAAATTGTACCTAATTTGGAGTCTAAATGTTCGAGTTATGGCCTCCCAAAGTTGGACTGTAAAATTGAAAATAAATCTGGTGAGGGGTTACATTAGTGAATGATGGGAATAAATTTAACGATCATATGGTTGTCATAGCTATTCAAAATTGGCCTAAAATGATGGTCAGATAGCCATCAAATTTAGGCTCACAAAATAGATGATGTTAGCATCACTAAGGCCAGTGATGATGTCAATTGTGCAGATGGTGATGTCACTTGTAAGGTTTCATACATTCATACTATATGGACAAGGTAGGCAGAAAATGATAGGGCTATCACATTTTGCTAACTATGTTGGTGATTTGGTTGCCACGTGACGAGGATGACACAGATTCCATGTAGGCACAAAGGATTATGTGGTAGTTGCCACGTGTACACCTGGTTTATTGTCCATGTGGGTGACTAATTGCAAACATGTTTAGTGATCTATCACAGAGCTCTATCCATGTGTCGTAGGGTCTATGCACTTTGCATGGCCATGAAATATACTTGCTGATGTAATATTCTAATGCATCATCAGAGCAAGCACTGGAAATTGTTTTTCATCGTCGGATTAGTGGGTTCTAGTCCCACATTGGTGGGATCTATGCTATATGCACTCTTTAAATGTCTCAACACTCAAAGTGTTTAGTAAAGTAGCCTATGGATGATGGTAGGGCATGGTTTGACCGCTAGGTTAGTTCCCTTTGCCAAAAATGGTGTAAAGGCCAATGGAAGTTTGTAGGTACAACCCTATTTGATGTAATGCATGGTTGTATTTAATGTAGAATGGCTATAGAATAAATAATAGCAGATACCTGCTAATAATGAAGAATACCCTACAAATAAATAATATAAAATCCTCCAAAATTGTAGAGCCAGGAGCTAATAGCCTGGTTCTACAAAAAAAAAAAATCTCTAATTGGACAACTATTCTGAAAATTAATTTCAAAAATACTCAATAATTGCAGAGAATAAAAATAATTTAGATCTAGAAAATAATAATCAGATCAAATAAAATGACCATACCCAAACTACAAATTGGGGCCTCTGGGTTTTGATTTGCAAAAATGTTTTGCCTCACAATCAACTTTCACCTAGCATAGGAAAATTTATATTCAATCTTCACTGAATCAACACTTTGAATGCAATGGTGAGGTTAGATCTGGCTCTAGATGCTCCCAATTTCTATGGATACTCTAGATTCATGTCGAGGTACTGAAGCATGAATGGTCTCGAATGGCTATGTGTAGAGAATCTCCCTTAGCTTTGATACCATGTAAGAATTTGGCTTAGGCCAAAATTCACCCAAGACCAAGGAACTCAAACACAAGCACACAGTAGACCAAAATAGAGAGTATGATCAAAATGACAATATATTCATTCAATATGCTTGCTTGAGAGTACACTAGGACTGCTTGTATATAAAGTCCTTGGGAGAGCTTCTAGAATGCATAGAAGTTAGCATCATGATAAGTCATACGACCAAGCACATGTCCAATAGATATGGGTTATCCTCCATTAAGCATGAAATTAAGTGTGATGATGTGAGGATAAGCCTAAAATGGTGTAGCATGCAAATCAATGGTGTAGACAACATGTGCCAAATGAGGAGTGTGGATAACTGTGTTGTCAACATGACAACTCAGTGAATGATGCAAACTCCTATATTGTAGACACCATGTGCATAATTAGAGTTGCGTAACTCATGAGAGTACACAAACTCCTAAGTGTCTCACCTAAATAAATAATAAAATAATGCAAAATAATTAAATAATGCATTAACCTAAGTAAACTTAAGTAAGTGTAATAAGAAATACTTATATACACCAATAGACCCACATAGGCATATGATAGGTTAATTTTTTGAGAACAAGAAGAAAAAGCCACAACAACTGATGGATCATAAATCATAGCTCAAATTTGAAAGTTAAGGGGTTTGGGGTGCAAAAGAAATCACGACCAACATAGAAAATTCCCCTTGTACATCCATCTAGGAAGCAACAGACTATAAAAGGGCTTAGAGATGGTTTTGAAGTCATTTTCACCCTTTAGTTTGAAGAAAAAGCTCTAAATCAAGAAGAATGGACTGGTTACCTAGGGAGAAACATCCTAGAAAATGGGTACATACTTATCAATGTCAAGTAGACATAGGACCAACAATAAGTACATCGAGGCCTCCTTTGTGCATTTTGTGCATTTGTTTCCTTTTGCTATTAGTTAGAAGTCAAACAAGGCCCATTCAAGGTCTTGGAGGTAGGTTAGTGTATCAAAATGCCTCAACTATGCTCAAAATGATGTCAAGTACATAGTGAACACAATTGGTCATGCCAAGTGTGCACTAAGCACACTTGGGGGCCCCAACTGCACTCCAGGATCCTCTGAGGCTCCGAAAAGGGTCCAAATGAGCTCATAATGACCAAAACTTAGCACATATGCTCAAAAATTTAGGAAAAGGTTAGAATAAGGGTTGAATTGGTAAAAAATTATTGAAAGTGGTCAACATTGGTCAAACATAGAGCATATTAGGGCATACTTGGTAGGCATCTAGGAAGGAGCAAGGAAAAGGGTCAAAAAGAGTGCAAATAGACCAAAATGACTTGAAACTTGGAGTACATGCTCAAAATCCTAGTAAGAGTTCAAAATGTAGGTCAACATAGTGAAACATGTTCAAAAAATGTTAAACTTAGTCAAATCTAGGCCAGGTGTTGGTGAAAAGGATAGATAGGTAGGTAGAACATAAAAAATGATGTAGATGAACTCAGAATGACCTAAAATTTTGTAGGTGTGTTCAAAACCCTAGAAAGAGTTCAAAAAATAGGCTATCCTAGTAAAAAATGTGTCGAATTAGGTAAACTTAGTCAAAATGAAGTCAAACTTGGTCAAACCTAGAAAAATTTGGGTCAAACTAAGGTTAGACTTGGTAGAAAGCCATAGATGGTTGACATAGGACATATGGTTATGTACGAGGATCTACCTTTCATGAAGACAAGGGACCATAGACCTCAATACTTTTTGTTGTGACACTAGATGAATACCAGTGAGTGAGATATCTTGGCAAGACTTAGATCATACCACATTACTTTCATGTCCAAGGTGAGAGGTAATAGGTGGTTGCTGATGACACTCCAAGATGAGCTCACTCCATTTTCCCACAAGAGAGAAAACAATGACATTAGAGGATGTGTAGTGTATCCTCTAGATATTGATCCATGGGGAGCTAATATTGTATGAATTAGCTACTAGGCAGGCAATTTTACATTGAATTTTTAGTTGTGGAGATGCAAAGCTAGGGATCTAGGACTATGAGATTAGGTGGGAGTTACTAGTGTTGCTTCATGAAGGACTGATAATTGTGATCTATTGTGTGGTGGGTAGACTACTAATACTAGATATATGAGGACATGGATTCCCTATCAAATGAGGACATGTGCTAGAGCACATGGTGATGGAGGGGGTCATGTTTGCATGGGGACCTTGCATGCTTGGCATGTTGTACTATTATCTTCATCAAGGTACATACAAAGGTGGATTGGCATTCAGTACTAGATGTACATTACTATAGATATGGGTGTATGAGCATATTTTTATCTTCAAGACACAGGTAGAGAGAGAGCCAGTTGAGGATATACCCTATGCTTACAACTATAGGGGTATAGTGGCATCGGGGGCACTTGGGAACACCTAGTTCTTCAAACACAAACTAGATACTGTAACACAATTTGTATGGAGACCCTACAAAAAATTTCCATGGTGGGATGATGATGAGATCCACCATCCATACTATAGGAAGGAAATCTATTTGATAGGGTGCATAATGATTGGGCAACTAGTGATTGAGATGTACTTGCTAACATGAGTATGCAGATAGTTTGGTGAGAAGAAGGACGTGCCAATAGGGCTTGCACTATTTTCTTGATCGTAGGTGGAGATTAGAGAGTTGGGAACAACTATTAGGACATAGGTGGCATATGCATAGTTGGAGGAGCTACAACCTAGGGTATTGGGAGTAGTAGTAGATGTATTAGATGGAGGTACAATAATAATATATGAAAAAAAAATTCTCAGCATTGATCAAGGCAATTGATAGATCCAACGGTGCTAATACCATAGGTGAGACCATAGGTAGAGCAAGATCAAGAGGAGGAGGAGGAGGATGAGGCTGAGTGTGAGGAGGAGGGAGATGATGAGGTGGTAGATGGAAAGTATAGGGGATGATGAGGAGGATGGGAGGATGTAGAGGAGGGAGAGGATGATGAGGGAGATGAGGATGATCATGATGAGGGAGATGGAGATGGAGATAAGGGAGATGATGATGAGGAGGGTGGGGATAGTGAAGTGAGGTTTATGACATTGGAGAGGATGACAAGGAGGATGGATATGAGGCTAGAGTAGGGGAGGATGATGACAAGAAGGTAGGTGATGATGAAGATAGAGATGGGGATGTTGCAGTAATGGATGTGGAGGAGGATCCAATGGATGACACATGGAGGATGCTAGTACCACTATCGATAGGGACTAGATAGTTAGAGCTGATGAAGATGATCAGAGGGCTCCATAGTTAGTTAGACAAGGTTGCAGTAGAAAGGGATGTAGTAATAGAAGAGTGAGAGCATTCATGGTGACTATGAAGCTTATGGAATAAATATGAATTATAGAATTAGTTAGAGAGAATAGAGAGTAGAAGTTAGAGGAAAAAGGAGACATATATGATTAGGAGGATCAATAATGCACTTGGAAAGAGGAGATCTAATATCTAGTAGTAGAGTGCTAACCAAAGGATCAATGCTAAAACATTCTAATAGGTGAATTAGTGAAAAATTCTTAATAGAGTAGTCTTAATAGACTTTTGTAAATCCTTTAACAAGGTAATTACTTTATTGTGAGTTAAATTCCTCTAACAAGGCACACTTTTAGTAGGGTGTTAAAATCCTTTAATAGGGCAGACCTTTCATAGGGTAGGTCATATATTATCATCAAACAATTTTAATATTCATTGGGTACACTTTACAGTTGTAGTAGTGAAGATTTGTAGGTGACATCTCCAACCCAGTTTTACCTTCTCTTTGGAGGGTTTTGAGGTAACCAATATCTTGTTTCAAGTGTTATTTGCTTTATCTTATGCATGATATGCATGGATAGTTATTTTAGTTTACATATTTGATTATGAGATGGAAGTGTGGTGAATATATTTTGGTTAAAGTTTTGAATTTTTGATACAACCCCCCACCCCCCTTAGAATTGACTCTTCCATTAAGTAATTTGAACAACTAGTATTAGAGTGAAGGTTCTCTTGAAGGAAAGCTTGATATCTTGAGAGGAAAGATCTTGAAGATGGAAGTCTGCTTATTGGTAAAGAACATTGATAATTAGAAGATTGAAATACAACTTATCCTACATTAGTTGAATGAAGAAAGGAGTGTGTTGCAACAATCTTTAACAAAAAAAAAAAATTTTGGCCATGCAACTAAATGAAACACAATAAAAAGAGATTGACACAACTGAACTATTTGCAGAAGGAAACTCTAAAAATTTTGATGTAGCTATTGCAAATTTGATGGAAAAGAATGGAACCATAAGTGAAGAAGTTAGGAATCTCAAAAGAGAATAAGAGATGCAATAAATATTTCTATGTGAGATGAATGAAAAGAAAAAGAAAGTTAAGGATGAAAAAGTAATGATTGAAGAAGACAAAAGGGTATTTTCTAGCATAGTAGAAGTGAAGACATCATATGTGCAAAATATTACTAACATGTAATTGGGTATAATGAATCAATTTATGATTTCTAATCATGAGTTGAATGGAAAGGATATTGAGATCACAACTTTGAAGTCACAAAATGATCTACTATAGAATGAATTGAGAACTAAAAGAGAAAAGCTTAACAAGCCTAGTGAAACCATAAAATACTTTGAGAAATTGATGGAATCACCAAGACCTATCAATGATAATACTAGATTGGGTAACAAATCTACTAAAGAAGGAGAATTGTCTAAAAGTGGTGAACAAAGGAGAAATAAAGGTAAGAACACAAAACTCACTTGTCATAATTGTGGAAAGCTAGGTCATACAACTAATGTGTACCAAAGTAATATTTCCAATCAAAGTCCTAAGAAAAAATATAAAGAAAATTGCTAAAACTACAAGTAAGGACATCATGTACATGAATGCAAGACCAAGACCATGAACACTCAAAGATTTGAAGGATACTACTATAATTGTCAAAAGTATGGACACAAAGCATATGAGCACAAATCCAAGCCTAAATGGTCATCAAACAAACAAGCCAAGGTAAATCATAATGGAAACTCTTATAATTGGGATTATAATACATCATATAGTTGTCACTATTGTTAAGAGTATGGACATGTTCCTAAGAATTTCATAAGAACACATTTTAGAAGTTATTACAGAAAATGGTTGACTAGTACTATACACTTTAGTTTTTTATGTAATCACCTAAAAATGGTCATCTAGACTATTAGCCCCCTTTTCAACATTTTGGCTAAATTAATTTAAAAACTTACCTAATCCAAATTGCTAATAATCAATTTATTTGATTATAACCTATAGTTTGACTATGCTATCCTAAGTTCATTATTTGATTAAAAGAACATGTCCCCTTTTATTTAAATAAAAGACCCCATTCTTCTAACCCACTTAAAGTGCACACATAAAGTCCTTTTTCTATTTTGCAATTAAAAGAAAAGGCTTTGTGACTTTTGTCTTATATGACAAGTCAACTTATATTCTATTGGTTGATTTGTGTGTGCACATGGATCACTCCTCTTTTCAAATTCCACCGTTGATCATCTACCATATTCATCTTGATCTCTACCATCCATACATCTTTAAAAGGGAGAGAGCTTTCCCCCTCAATGAATCCTCATTTTTGAATATTGTTATGCTGCAGGTTTTCTAATAGGTTTCTTTGGAGCTTTGTGGAGAACTTCTATTTCTTGTCTACATTCTCTCATCCATGGCATCATGGCATTCTAGCTTAGCTTAGCTTTCATTTTTACATGTAGCTTAATCTTACATATCTTAGTAATGGTATTGTAACACTCTCATACATGTTTTAGCATAGCTCCACTTTGCATCTCATTCTAGCTTAATTTTCATTTGCATTGCATCCTTGAGGAACTCCTTGGGACATTTGCATTCTTGCATCTTGTCTTTGGAACCTCCCATTGCATGGTTTACTAGCAAGAATAGTATCTCTAAGGCTCATCTAAGAGCCTTCTTATTCTTGAAATATACTCTCTTGCACTCCATGGATAGGGAGCTCTAAGCCGGCATTCAAGCATTCCAAACTCATGGAATCGTTTGGATAGAAGGGTTTAGAGTGTGACACACTTTTGAGTGTACAGTTTAAGGACTGGTCATGTAAGTAGAAATTGTCCAAAAAGGTCACCTACACCAAGAAGTAAGGGAAAAGAGAAAGTTGATGTTGAAAAGGTGAAATTTCATATAAACAAGACATGAAAAAGAGAGAAGATTTCAGTACATCAAGTACAAATGAGGTTACTTCATCCAATGGATCAAGTGATCACATCACCCCCAACTAGGCAATCAAAAGGTATGTGTGGGACTAATATTTTAAAATTTTCATTATGCATTAGTTCCAAGAATATAAGATCTAAAGAGTACATATATGCATGAATTAAGATGCAATGGAATAGAAAAGAACTAGAGAAAATCTATAGTTTTTTTGTTTTATCTGTTGCTTCTAAGCATAGAAAGATTCATAGTGGTTGTCAAGCATGAAAGGTATGCTATATCAATTAATGTCAGGCTATTATGTATGATAATATTGGCTAAGCTTTCGATGTAAGCTAAGAATAGTAGAAATTGTGTGTAAGCTGAGTGAGTTAGAAATGCTATGATAGTTGAGCTTACAAATATGTAAGCATTAAGCATTTATTCCCAAATTTCAAGGGTCATATAGTCATTTCTTGACTCATTTGTATTTATTAGAGATCAACAAGAAAATGAGGAGAAAAAAGGAAATTTTCAAAGAAGATTCAAGTTTTAGTGAACTAGATTCAACTACTAATCATCATCATTCATTGTGATTGAAAGGTATTTATCATGTGCTGAGTTACGCTGTTTGAATTTTCACAAACCCTAGTTACTTGAAATGGTGTCTAGCTCTTTTCCAACTATTAGGAAGGGAGGAAAGGAAGTTTATAATGTTCAATTAATCAATAATGATGTAAGACAACCACCTTTCTAAGAAATACTAGATATAACTTATAAAGGAGATCTGTTTGGTGTATTATCGATGATACCACCACAAGTTCTCATGATTTAGGATGTTTAGGTGTTATTGTACCTATAAGGTTGGAAGCATTGGAGATATGGAGATTAGAGAATTGTACATTTGACTTTATGTAGATGGATTCTTGAGGGAATAAATCAAAATTATAGAAAGAAAAGGGTTAAATTATGCCCTAGATTTCCTCAATGTATTCCAAACTAAACGTATAAAGATTGTGCTCAGACGAATACATGATGACTTCATATGGTTAGAAAATGGACCCATTAAGATCACAAAAAGAACCATTAAGTGATTCATAGGGTATCCTACCCTAGACAATCCCAAAAACATGAGAAGTGATGCAAATGAGGTGATTTAGAAGAACATAGGAGTAGTGTGGAACAAGAGAGGGATATCAATAGATTCAATTTTTGACCACATAATTTCCTTAGTAGTGAGTGTGATTTCTCACAAGTTCTTTTAGTCAAAAAAACTAAACAATGTATCTTGCATGGAAGTGGATTTAGGATATAAAATAGTTAAGAGAAACCATAACTATAACCTTGCCGAGTTGTAACTTCAATAACTATCTAAAAACTTGGAGGCTATAAGAAAGAAAAAAAGTGCATCATGCAAATTTGGTTCACCATTGGTTTGCATATTCTTTTTTGTGCAAAATACATTTCCCACATTTGGAAAGGTAGTGTGGAAAACAAAAAATCTAGTAATAGTGCAAATTTTAGAATTGGTAGAGTGACTTGGAGAGAATTTTGAGTCAGTTATGACTAGATACTTTGAAGAATTCAAGAAATCCATGAAAGAAAGACTAAGGATTCTAGTATCACTAGTGGAGAAACATTATGATGATTTTTTCTTTTTAGTTGATACTAATTATATATGTGTGTAGGAAGCTATTCTTAGGGTCTAATGGCTTAAGCCCTTGCCTTATGAGATTAATGTGGATGGGGCATTTGCGTCCATCACAACACTTACTGGAAGAGGACATAGATAAAAGTACCACCTCATTTGGAAATTATGAGGGAGCTAAATCAAAGATAACAATCAATTTGCAAACAACTTTTATGATTAGAAAGAAAAAAATTGGTTAAGAAGCTAAAGGAGAGATTTGCCAAAGGGGAAGAAGAAGATGATGATGATGATGATGATATGGACAAACAAGCACAAGCCCCATTGGCACTCACTCAAGGTCAAGAATAAGACCAAGTAGTAAATTTAGAAGGTGACAAGGAAGAAGAAGCTAAGGAAGCATATAAACTAGAGAAGAAGAACAAGGAAAAGGAGCCCATTGTAGAAAAGACAAAGAAAGTTGAGAAACCTTCAGAATAGAAGCCAAAAATACCCATTACTAGGGCTAGCACAAGGGAAACTACAAAGAAAGTTAAGGAAATAGAAAAGTCAAAGGGTAAAAGGACCATTGCTATAGAAGAGCTGAGTGAACCAGAAAAGAAAATATATAAGAAGAGAAAGTATACAACTCCAACCAAGTCGAATGAGGGGAAAACTAAATTAGATGACATCAGTCAACTCAAAGTGGTAAGCCATAATCCATCTTTTGATTTAGACAAGTTGTGTGACAATATTAAGCAAAATGCAAATTTCTCTCATTGATCTCAGATTGGTTTGACAATTGGGTGTCAACACACAAGATATTTACCAAGTTCATGCCAAGCTAGTAACACATGCTGAGTATAATATGTATAGATTCTGAGTTGCAATGAGTGTCAAGTCACTCATGTCCTGAGTAGTTCTAGTGCTAAGTGAATAGTTGATGTCGAGAAAGTTCAAGTGTTGAGCAAGACAAAATTATAGTAAGAAATGAGCATCAGTATTATCAAGTGTCAAGTAACACAGAATTGACCTAGTTTTTTGTAATGGCACAAACAACTATGTAAACCATTTTTGAGCTGACATATTGATAGATCTTCAAGCTTTAAAGATAAGATCAAATCTATTTGGATTCCCTATGCGATCAACATGCAACTAATCAAAAAAATGGATGAATTTCAATCATAGATTCATACCTAACTCTAAGCCACCAAAGTCCTTTTAAAGGGAGATGAAGCCCCATAATTTAGTATGAGAGAGAGGATAAGTGAATGTGTACACAAGAAGGTGATGCTAGTGAAGATTTGAAGGAAGTGAAAGGGGTGAATTGATCACTATACATTCAAGGTGACTTAGAAGAAGGACAAAATTGCAGAATCAATTTGTAGAATAGAGGATAGAAAAATTTCATATCAGATAAAAAAGGATCAAGATGGACTAAATTGAGATATGAAATCAGAAATAATAGATTATAAGTGCATGAGATCAAACATTCTACTATACTTTCTAACAACTATATCAGTAGGATGAAATCCTTAGGATTAAGGTTGACTTATTAGTCATACTGAAATCCTTTAATAGGGTGACATTCCAAGTGAGTGTTCTAAAGTCCTTTAGCTAGACACACTTTTAACAGGGTGTTAAAATCCTTTAAAAGGGTGGGATCTAACAATCCTTTGTAAGCTTTTAACAAGGAAGATATTTCATAGGGTGGATCATGAGAATGGTTAAATTATATAACCTTAATAGGTGAATTTTATTGCTGTAGTAGTGAAGAATTGTTGGTGTCATCCCCACCCTAGTTTTACCTTCTCATTGGAGGGTTTCTAGGTAATCATATCTAGTGTCAAGTCTTTATGTGGATGCATTTATGTTATATTTTATTTCAATATGTTTATGCATGTATTGTTTTAAAAGTTAAAAGTTTTTTTGGTTAGAGATTAATACTTTTGATTCACCCCCGCCCCCCCCCCCCCCCCAAAAGTATACATTTTCTATTTGTATTTACAAAAATTGGTATCAAAGCTTATTTTTCATTAGGAGAAGCATTACAGCTTGGAGAAAAGATCTTGAGATGGATGTTTACAAGTTGGGAAAGACCAACAAGAATCAGGAGATTGAAATACATCTCTTACTACTACAACTGAATGAAGCCAGAGATGCCTTGAGAAGTTTTCTAAAAAGAAGGAAAGGGATTGCTATAGCAGAAAATGACACACAATACAGAGAGATTTACACCAAAAAGTTATTTGTAGATGGTAACTCCTATGAATTTGATGCAACAATTGCAGATCTCATGGACAAGAATAGAGCACAAGCTAAGGAGATAAAAAAATTCAAGTTGAAACAAGAATCACAAGCTATATTGCTATGTGAGGTGACTGAGAAAAAGGAGAAAGCTATAGAAGACAAGACCATGATTGAAGAATAAAAAATAGTTTTGGTAAACAAATTGGAAGAAAAGTCAGCAGAGCTATCTAGGATCTCAAACATGAAATTGGACACCCTAAGCCAAATGATGAATACCCATCATAATTTGAATGTCAAGGACATTGAGATAACTATATTGAAGTCATAGAATGAACAACTACAAAATGACCTAAAAAGAGAAAAGGAGTTTGCCAAAAATTTCAACAAGCCAAATGAAGCCATCAAGCACTTTGAGCAACTACTGAAATCTCCTAGATCTAGTATAGACACATCAAGATTGGGCTATATAAGAATTGAAGAAGGAGAATCATCCAAAGTTGTTGAAGAAAGAAACACTAAAGGTAAGAATTCTAAACCTACTTGTCATTATTGTGAAAAGAAAGGACATACAACTAATGTTTGCAGGAGCAAGAATGCTAATCAAAATGCTAAGCCGAAAAATATGACTCATTGTCACAAATGCAACAAGCTAGGCCATCAAACACATAAATGCAAAACTAGAACCATGCGTACACCAAAATTTGAAGGACATTACTACAATTGTCAGAAGTTTGGACAAAAAGCCTTTGAATGTAGATCCAAGTCCACATGGTCATCAAACAAGTCAACAAAGGGAAGAAGCTATGAAAATTTCTATAACTAGGATTACAACACAAGACATAGTTGTCAGTATTGTCAAGAGTATGGACACATCCTTGAAAATTGCATAAGAACACACTTCAGTGGTAGTTACAACATATGGTTGAGTCAAAATACATGCTTTAGTTGTTTGAGGATTGGTCATATCAGCAAGCACTACTCAACAAGGACAAAGGCACCTAACTCAAAGTTCAACAAAGGAAAAGGTGATGTAGATGTTGAGTACATCAAAGGAGAGATGAACAAAACATGGAGGAAGAAAGATGGATGTAGCACATCAAATGAAGGGATAACTTCACCTGAAAGGTCAAGTGGTCACTTCTCATCAAACTAAGTAAAAGGAGGTATGTGGGATTGATATTTGAATGCTTCATCATACATTAATTCTAAGATAAGTTAGTGCCAAAAGAGATAAATTAACATGAATAAAGATGCAAGTCAACAAGGAAAAACCAAGGTTAAATCTTTAAGTTTTCATCTTATTACCGAGTGTGAAAAGTCCTCTTCAATTGCTGAATAAATCCTAGTATGTGCTAAGCTGTTAGCCAAAGCCAGTTGAAGTTGAGTTAGTAGTAGTTGCTAAGTAAAGGAAATTTCTATAGAAGCTGAGTAAGGGTAATTCTTATAGCTACTGAGTGATGGAAGACTAATGGATGCCGCGTAAAACAAAAATTGCATAGAAGCCAAGTTTTTAGCTGTACATGTACCATGCATTAAATGTGATGTTTTGTAAGGGTATAAGTTAGATTTTTGCTCATTTTTCATCATTACAAAAATAGAGAAAGAGTGAGAAGAGTAAAGAAGTGATTTTTGAGAAAGAACAAAGCATTTGCATGGATTCTAACAATGATTAAGCATCATTTCATCGATTTAAAGGTATTCTTCATGTGCCAAGTTACACAATTTCATTTTGTTAAAACCCTAGTTTGCAAAATGGCATCAAGTTCTAAGAATCCAAAGGATAAGGTACCATTTGAAGCTCAACTAGTTAGTAACAAGGTTAAGCAACCATAATTTAGAGCCATACTAGAGGTTTCATACAAAAATGATCCCACAAGTGCATTATCAATCATTCCACCCAAGGTTGTAATGGTTCAAGATGTGACGAAATGTTATAACTGCAAGGTTGGAGGAATTGGAGACATGGAAATATGTTAGGCATATGATAAATTATGTGAAAATTTAGTGTTGAAGGAAGAGTCCAATATCATAGAAAGAAAGGGACTAACCTATGCCCTAGATTTCCCCACTGTCTTCAAAATGTAATGGATAAGAATTGTCTTGAGTAGAATCCATGATGGATACCTATGGCTAGAAAGAGAACTTATCAAACTTTCATAGAGGATTATATAGAGGGTTACAAGATACCCAACCCAAGATCAGCCCAAGACCCTAAGGAGAAACTCTAAAGAGATAATAGAGAAAAATATAGGGGCAAAGTGGAACAAGAGAGGAATGACAATTGATACTATCAAAGATCCACTTCTTGAATTTGCAATGAGGGTTATATCACATAAATTCTATCAATAAAGTAGATTGAATAGTGTCCCATGTATTGTAGTTGATGTAGGATATAAGATTGTGAATAATGATAATACTTATGATCTTGTAGAACTATAATTGCAACAAATAATGGAGAACCTAGGAGCAATAAAGAACACTAAAAGTGCTCAATGTAAGTTTGGTTCCATATTTATCTACATATTTTTCTATGTTCAAAATGAATTCCCCTCTTTTGGTAGAGTATGATGGAAGACCAATAGGTATGTGGCTATGCAAATAAATAAGTATATTGGACAAATGGGAGACAATTTTGAATCAGTAATGACTAATTACTGTGAGGATTTCAAGTAGTCAATGAAACAAAGGCTAAGAATTCCTATTTCCCTAGTAGAGAAATACTAAAATGATATTTTTTTCTTGGTAGACATTGACTACACCTTTATCTAGACTACAGTGCCTAGAGTTAGATGGCTAAGGCCTTTGGGTTATGAAATCAACATTGATGAAGCCTTAGCTACCATCACCACACTACTTGTAGATGAAGTTCATAAGACACTTAAAATATTTGGTAATTATGATGTTGTCAAATCAAAAGCAAAGATGGAGTTGAAAATTGCCTCAACTCTAAAGAAGAAGGATAAAATGGTGAAGAATTTTAAAGCCAATTTTGGTGAAAGAGCAAAAGGCAATAATGAAGAAGATGATGAAGAAGAAGAGGAAGAAGAAGAGTAAGGCCAAGAACCTCTTGCCCTAACCCAAGGTATGGGTCAAGATAATGAATAAGAAGGTTCCAAGGAGGAATAAGCTAAGGAAGCACCAACCAAACAAGAACCAAAGAAGAGAAAGGCTAAGATATAGCCTGCAGCTTAGCCAAAAGGAAAGAAAATTGGTAAACCAATCCCTGCAAAGCCTACTACTTCAGCTACAAGATCTAGCACAAGGGCCACCACTCAAAAGGCCAAGGAGAAAGTAAAAGAAAAGAAAAAGGCTACTAAACAACAAGGTCCTTTGCAGAAGAAACTAAGAAGAAAATATGTGGCACAACTAGAATAAGATGATAAAAGGACTGAGTTAGAAGACACAAGCTTGTTTAGAATGGTAAGTAATGCTCCCAAGTCTGATATTGAAAATATTTGTGATAATGTTAGGGATAATGTAGACTTATCTGGTTTGAAAAATATTGAATTTAATAAATTGAGTAGAGAAGATCAGAATAAGTTAGAAGAATCAATGTATGCCATGATGGAAAAAATCAAGAATACCCCACTTGAATTTGATAATACAATGTCCAAATATTTATATTCAATTGTTGAGAATAGATGGCATTATTGCCTAAATATGGAAAATTAAATAAGAGAATCTACATTAGCATAATTGATGCCAGAATTATCATAGGGGCAAATCACAAAGGTAAACAAGAAACATGGTAGAAAATTTGCACCTAAGTATAGGGCATTCAACATTCTTCAAAGTAAGATTGAAGATGTTATAAAGAAATACACTCAAATGTGAAAGTTGATATATGGCTTAACTACTATCAAGAAAGGAGAAGAGGATCCCTTTGAGGGAAAAAATAATGAAGAAGATGAGGATAATGATAAGGAAGGAGACACTGAGAAAGAAAAGAGAGATAATAGTAGAGGAGCCACAATAGAAAGAGGATGAAATGGAAATAGTTGAGGAACAGAAAATAGAAAAAAGTGTACAAGACACACAATTACCACCATTAAGCCCTCCACATGACACCGACATAGCTACAGAGATAATAAAAGTGAAAGATGTTCCTAACAGCTCAACTTAGAACATCAATCCACTAATGCAAAGGATCTAAAGAAGATCCTTGACCAATTCACACTACAGGCTAAATTGTGTGATAATTCAATGTTGGTCAATGTGGATGAGCTATAGAAATAAATAGCTAACATAACTAGGGATAAGGTGAATAAATAAGAACCACCTTCTACCATCCCTACAACTACTAGTGGTCAATCTCTAGTGCAAACATCAGAGGATACACTAGAAAAGGTTGACACCACAATCAAAGTTGTTATGATTTAACAAAAAACTCAGACTACAGAGGAGCCCACAAAGGAACAAGCTGGATAGACAAATGACTCTATACCTACTAAACAAACATAAGGTGCACCATAGATAATTGTGATTGATCAAGGAAGATCAAAATAAGACAAGGACATACCCAAGGAAAAGGAGCAGGGAGTCATACAAACATTGGTTAATTTACCAACAACTGGCACTCCTACCAAAGTCCTTTAGGAGCCGAGCACTGATGCAATGCCACTTTAGATTTCTACAATAGGCTTGAGCTCAAAAAAGGTTGCAAGGTTACTTCACTATGGAGACCCAACATTAAATGAATAAAAATTTATACCAAAATATGACTATGCAATCATGAACTTGGAACAGATTACTATCATGCAAGAGGCATTGGAAAGAAATAAGAACCAAGAGATACTAAGGAAGGAGTATAAGCAAAGGCAAGAACTACTTTAAATCAAAGACATCTTTTTAGATGCCTTTAGCTTGCAAACACCTTATGAAACTAAGCCTATATTGGAACAATTGTCAAAAATTGTTGAACAGGTGACAAATGAAGACCAGGAAACCAATGTAAAACTCGTGGAATGGTCTGAAAAGAAATTTCAAGGAAAATTCAATGAGAATATATCTAGTGGAATAGTACTATCACAAGTGGAATTGGCTTCAAATATTTTAAAAATTGAAGAAGGTACTTGAGAATATATTCTCATTATACACAAAATTGTGTGACCCCACACTCTTCACACAAGAAATGAGCTAGAGGATTTTGAGTCTAGTAAGAAATTTTAAAATATGTGGTATGCAATTACCACAAAGCCCAGCTCAGAGTGAGAAGAACTTTTTTTCAACACTTCACACACAAAAGGAACTAGTTCTATTAATAGCAAAAGAGGCTAAAACAAGAGCCAAGCTAGCTCACATTCAAGCCTCCCCTACCACCCACATGGAAATACTCCAGAAGGAACTAGCCTATGTTGAAATAGTGCTAAAGAAAGATCCTAATCTTTCAACTTTGGACAACTTAATTCACCGTGCGGCAAATACATCCATCCAAATCAAATCCTTAGATGTTGCAATAGACAATTGGGATGTTTCTCTAAAGATTGTAATGGAAGTCAATAAGAATTTTTTGGATAAATACACAACTAATGTATAGAACCTTTGACATAAGTGTCAAAAAGGGGGAGATAAAAGCTAGGGGGAGATAAACATGCAAGGGGAAAACATGTGAAAGGTGGAGATAAAGAAAATAGAGAGAAGAGCAAACAGAGGGGGAGTAAACAAGAGAAAATAAAAAATAAGGTATATCAGATAAAGAGTATCAGCAAGAGACAAATCTACTTAGAGAGATTTTGGATACAACAAAGACACATTAACTTAGGAGGAGTTATAAAGTTTTGAGGTATATAGTCTGTTACAAAACTTTGAGCAATTTAGAATTTTTGTATATATGTTGAACTAGATGTATATTATACTCAAGGATATTAGGTTTGTTATGTATAGTTAAGCATTTTTGCCACTCATGTCAAAGGGGGAGATTTTTGATCTCACATTAGTTTTGACGATTGAGTGCCAACACACTTAAGATATTTACTAAATTCATGCTGAGCTAGTAACATATGCTAAGTATAATATGTATAGATGTTGAGTCACTCATGTGTTGAGCAGTTCAAGTGTCAAGTGAATAGTTGATGTCGAGAAAGTTCAAGTGCCGAGAAAGATATTATCAAGTGTCGAGTAACATAGAATTGACCTAGTTGTTTGTAATGGCATAAACTATGTAAACCATTTTTGAGCCAACATATGGATAGATCTTGAAGCTTTGAGGATAAGATTGAATCTATTTGGATTCCCTATGTGATCAACATTCAACCAATTAGAAAAATGGAAGGAATTGAGTGGAAAAGAATGGATGAATTTTGATCATAGATTCATACCTAACCCTAAGGGTGATGAAGCCCCATAATTTAGTATGAGAGAGAGAATAAGTGAATTTATATGCGAGAAGGTGATGCTAGTGAAGATTTGAAGGAAGTTAAAGGGATGAATTGATCAGTATACATTCAAGGTGACTTAGAAGAAGGACATAATTGCAAAATCAATTTGCAGAATAGAGGATCAAGGAAACAACGATTTCATATCAGATCAAAAAGGACCAAGATAGACTAAATTGACATCTGAAATTAGCAATACCAGATTGTAAGTGTATCAGATCAAACATTCTATTGTACTTTCTAACAACTATATCAGCAGGATGAAATCCTTAGCATTTAGGTTGACTTAACAATCATAGTGAAATCCTTTAACAGGGTGACATTCCAAGTGAATGTTCTAAATTCCTTTAGTTAGACACACTTTTAATAGGGTGGGATCTAATAATCCTTTGTAAGCCTTTAATAGGGCAGGCCTTTCATAGGGAAAATCATGATAATGGTCAAATTATATAACCTTAATAGGTGAACTTTATTGCTATAGCAGTGAAGAATTGTGGGTCTCATCCCCACCCCAGTTTTACCTTCTCATTGGAGGGTTTTTGGGTAATCATATCTATTGTCAAGTGTTTATGTGGATGCACTTACTTTAAATTTTATTTCAATATGTTTATGCATGTATTGTTTTAAAAGTTAAAAGTTTTATTGCTTAGAGATTAGTACTTCTAATTCACACGCCCCCCCCCCCACTTTGAAGTATACATTTCCCATTTGTATTTCCAACATGTCTAGATTCACATATGTTGAATTTGATAAGTTATGTAAGGTTGTTAAGAATAAGGTTGAACAAACAATATATGAAATGATCAACACATTCAAGACCACACCTATTGAGACTACCATCTCATTACCAAAGAGCCTATATGAATGAGTTGAGTAGAAATGGCAATTCAATTTACATACTGAAAGATAGATCAGGGATACTATTCTAGCTCAAGTCATGCTTGAATTTCCCAAGTAAATGGTAGATGTGGCTATAGAATTTCACAAAGGAAAATTTACCCCAAAATATAGAGCACTCCATATCTTAAAGAAGAATATAGAGTATGTGGGAACTAAGAGAAAAGATATATGAAGATCTATTTATAAGTTACCTACTCCTACTATAATAGAGAAAGGTGAGAAAGAAATGCAAAATCCTAAGAAAGTTGAACAAAATGCAACTAATACTACAAAAGCTGAATTAGTCAAGGATGGTCATGTGGGAGGCACTAAGAAAATAGTAGAAGAAGAGGCCACAACTAAAGATGAGTAATAAGATGATCAAAATATATCTAAGGTACAAGTGTTGAGTACTAGTCCTCCATATGTAGATTGAGTAAGTTAGTAGGACTTAATAGAAATCAAGGATTTTTTTTTGATAATTCTACTCAAAACATCAATTCCTTGATAGAGGAATATTTGAAAAAGATATTGCAGGATTCCACCATGGTAGCTAACTTATGCACAAATCGTGTACTAGTAATGATAGATGAATTTGACAAGGTAGAAGTAGCATCAACATGGGAGAGACAAATAGACAAATCTATTTTTCCCCTACACCTACAAAGAAAAAAGAGATAGAAGCACCAAGTTTCACATCTAACACACAAGTTTCAATTCCCATTATGGTACATTAGGTGAAGGATGTAGTGACACCAAATGTCAACACTTTAGTGCCAAATATTTTATCACTGCAAGTAGTTTCAGCAATTGAAATGGATGGGATAGAAGTTCACATAGGTTAGGAAGATAATCATGCACCTATTTCAAAGATGAAAGGTAGAGATGGAATAGATGTGAAGGAAAATAGGACTGAAGAGTTAGTGTTGACTACTAAGCAAGAGGAACAAATAGCTATATAGACCTTGGTTACCCTACTAGTCTTTGTATGTCCTATTACTAGTCAAACTCTTCAAAGTGCTACACCATTACAAATATCAAGGGCTAGTCCTAGTGCTTCTAAGCATGTTGAAGATACATTTGATGGAGATGTTAGCTTAGATGAGGTGATTGAACTACCAAAGTTTGACCTTGCAAAAATCACCATATAACAAATGAACATTCTATAGGAAGCTCTTCACAAGAAGAAACAACAAAAATTTCTTAGAAGGGAGCACAAGAAAAAGAAAGTTCTACATTACATCAAAGATATATTTCTTGATGCATTCAATCTCATAGAGCCTAATGATGATAAACTATCACTAAGAAAATTTTCAATATTATTGATAAGATCAGGGATGAAGACCTAGATTACAATGTTAAACTTCTAGAATGGTTTAAGAAGAAGTTTCCCAAAAAAGTTCTTGAAAATATTTCTAGTTCTATTGCACTTGACAAGTTGACTTAGCAACCAAGATGGTAGATGTGAAAAAGGTGTTGGAGAATATATTTTCTCTTTACACAAAGTTTTGTGATGTGAATTTATTCACAAAAGAAGTACAAAGGGCCATTGAACTACTACAAGGAGACCTACAAACAATAGGTAATACTCTTAAGTTGTCTCTTGGTCAAAGCCAAGCTCATTTTCAAATATTGTTGTCTACTAAAGGTTAGTTAGCCATGTTACAAACACAAGATGCAAACATAAGAGCTACCTTGATCAATATTCAATCCATGTTGACACCACACATTGAGGTTTTGCATAAGGAACTAGCCTATGTTGAAACTTTGATGAAGAAAGATTCTCATATTTCCACTCATGATGGCTTAGTCAACATTTCTACCTAGCTAGATGTCTAATACCAATCTCTAGAGGTAGCATGCAACAATAGGGATGCAACATTAAAAATCATAATGGAGGTCTAATATTTTTTTGGGCTAACACACCATCAGTGTACCACCTATAAAATCAGTGTCAAAAAATGGGAAATGAGAATGAGAATAAAAAGGGGAAGTAAGTCAAAAGGAAGAACATGACAAATGTGCACAATACAGTTTTGGGTAAGTGAGTACTTATGCAGAAATAGGGGACAACAAAAGAACACACATTTACTTAGTAGGAGTTATAAAAAATTCAGCTATAGGAAGGACATATCAAGTTAGGGGGAGTTATTAAATTTTGGGAGAAATAAGGTATGATAGTTTAGTCATAAGTTTTGAAATTTTGAATGAAAAATGAGTAATGTATACTGATTATCTGATTTATGCTCATAGTTAAGGTATATATGCATGAAAACATGTTTTTTCCACTCATATCAAATGGGGAGATTGTTGATCTCATTTTGGTCTTGACAAAATAGTGACAAAAACTTAGATCATTACTTAACAAAAATGAGTGCATGCTAAGCATAATTTTCCAGATAATACATGTCGAGAAATATACATAGTTAGTATCAAGCACCAGTATGTGTTGAGCAGACTCTATGTGTCAAGTCACTCCAATGCCGAGAAAGTTAATAATGTTGAGTGATTTAGGTGCCGAGTAAAATAGTGTATGTCGAGTCATTTAGGAGTCAAGTCAAAACATTAAGGATATAGTGGATGTCAAGCATCAGAGCTTTCAAGTACCAAGTAAATAGTTTCTGACATAGTTGTTTATATTGCCAAAAAATTCTATGTGAACCATTTTTGGCCTAACCTAATGATTTTTTTATGATTTGAGAAGAGAATTATGGATGTATATTAAGAATCCCTGTCTAGTACAGGCAACCAATTAGGAAAATGCATGTATTAAGTAGCAAAATGGATGAATCACAATCGTTGATTCCTACCTAACCCTAGTTCACCTAAGTCTTCTTAAGGAGAGAAAACCCTAAAGATGTTATGTGTGAAGTGAGAGGTTTACATGCATGTATGAGAGGAGAAGGATGAATTCTAAGTGCGGAGAGAACATTCATGGTGACTATGAAGGTTATGGAAGAAATGTGAATTGTAGAATCAATTAGAGAGAACTTAGAAGAGAAATTAAAGGACAAAGGAGACATATATGATCAGAAGGATCAAGGATATCCTTGGAAAGAGGAGATCTAATATCTATCAATAGAGTGTTAATTGAAGGATCAATGCTGAAACATTCTAATAGGTGAATCAGTGAAAATATCTTAACAAAGTAGTCTTAACAAGATTTTGTAAATCCTTTAACAAGGTTCTTACTTTATTGTGAGTTACAGTCCTCTAAAAAGGAACA
Organism: Cupressus sempervirens; assembly: GCA_028749045.1. NCBI lineage: Eukaryota > Viridiplantae > Streptophyta > Pinopsida > Cupressales > Cupressaceae > Cupressus > Cupressus sempervirens. The sequence continues at coordinate 472,264,166 of CM053783.1, read as the reverse complement.
CTTTTAGTAGGGTGTTAAAATCCTTTAACAGAGTAAACCTTTCACAAGGTAGATCATAGATTATGATCAAAAAATTGCAACCTTCATTGGGTACACTTTACAACTGTCATCCCCACCCCAATCTTACCTTCTCTTTTGAGGGTTTTTTAGTAACCAATATCTTGTGCCAAGTGTTGTTTACTTTATCTTATGTATGACATGCATGGATAGTTATTTCAATTTACATATTTGATTATGTGATGGATGTGTGGTGAATTTATTTTGGTTAAAGTTTTCAAGTGTTGATTCACCACCCCCCTGCCTACCCCCTCTCTCATAATTCACTCTTCCATTAAGTAATTCCAACAAAATATTGGTATAGTGGCCCTCTAGGGTAATATACTCAATCAAAACAAACAAAATGAACCTCCAAGGTCTAGAAATACTATTAGGGAAAAAGTAGGAATTGTTAATTTTAACCAACATTTTTCTCTCCTTAGCCGACTCTGCAAATTCATCCACAACTCTGTCAGACATCTTCCTATCTTTGTAGAAATTAATCCCTTCCATGTCTAGGCA